>CM074739.1:13092501-13557334 GCA_037367245.1 Phrynocephalus guinanensis | reverse complement strand
TAATAGGATTACCAATGTTCAAATGGAATCTCTGTTCCTGTAGTTTGAAACCATTGCCTCGAGTTTTAGTCTCTGAAGCCATGGAAAACAAACCTGTTCCCTCTTCAATATGACATCCTTTCAAATATTTAAACTATCATATCCCCTCTCGGCCTTCTTTTTGAAAGGCTAAACATTCCCAGCTCCTTTCAAAAAGAAGGCTGAGAGGGGATATGATACCTATGTTTAAATATTTGAAAGGATGTCATGTTAAAGAGGGAACAGGCTTGTTTTCCATGGCTTCAGAGATTAGGACGCGGGGCAATGGCTTCAAACTACAGGAAAAGAGATTCCATTTGAACATTCAGAGGAACTTCATGCTGGTTATAGCTGTTCGGCAGTGGAATATGCTGCCCCGGAGGGTGGTGGAGTCTCCTTCTTTGGAGGTTTTTAAGCAGAGGCTGGATAGCCATCTGTTGGAAATATTGTGATGGGGGTTGCTGCATGGCAGGGCGTTGGACTGGATGGTCCTTGAGGTGTCTTCCAACTCTATGAGTCTATGAACAGCCCTATTCAGGTTTTCCAAACTCAAGACAATGGCTTCATTTATTGAGTCAATACATCTCCAATGCAGTCTTCCTTTTTTGCTGCCATCTACTTTTCTCAAAATGTCTGCTTTTCTTCTTCTTTCAGTGAGTCTTGCCTTCTCATGATGTGCCCAGAGCACGATAGCAGCATCCCAATCATTTTTGCTTCTATAGAAAATTAGCAGGGATAGGGCTTAAGTCGCAGGTCTTTGGAGTTAAGTCAGACCAAAGTCGCACCAGTGATTTGACTTGGACAATAGTTGGGTTTCCCCCCTTGGTGATTCAGAATTGACTTGTGCCTCAGAACCCACCCAACCCTCTCTTTTTTAATGTAGGGGTGGGAACCTTGGTCTTAATAGGGACTTGGACTTGGGGCTTTGGGACTTGGGACTTGGTATACAAGTCTTAGACGTGCCAACATTCCTAAGAGTTTATGAATCTCCCATAAAGAATTCATGAGAAGCACAGAGAATATATCTCAATTTCTACATAAGTTTTATAATAATGTCTGGTTTGGCCCTCCCATGTAATTGTTGTTCAGTCATTCAGTCATGTCCGACTCTTCGTGACCCCATGGACCAGAGCTCGCCAGGCCTTCCTGTCTTCCACTGCCTCCCGGAATTTGGTCAAATCCATGTTGGTTGCATCAATGACACCGTCCAACCATCTCATTCTCTGCCGTCCCCTTTTCCTTTTGCCTTTGATCTTTCCCAACATCAGGGACTTTTCTAAGGAGTCCTCTCTTCTCATGAGGTGGCCAAAGTACTGGAGCCTCAGCTTCAAAATCTGTCCTTCCAATGATCTGTCCTTCCAGAGACCCATGTAGTTACCTCCAAGTAAATATGCTTATGTCTGGAAAATACCCCAGCTGTGCAGTTCTACTCTTTCCTTCAGAAGATATGGTACAGGATAGTGCAGGAAATCAGAGGTGCAGTAATCTAGCAATTAATTAGGGCCTTCTGTTAATTGAATCTATTTTGTACAAATTGATAACAAGTCCTGTATCATCACACTTGATGGTGTGTTGCTGGAATATTAACATATCAAGGAGAACTGAGTCACAAGGGTTAAGGGAAAGGGAAAACATTCCTATTCTGAAATGATAAGCCAATTTACACATCTTAAGAAGCTGATTGAATTTTCTAGTGATTGATAGCTTTGCCTTGGGGAAGCAGTCGTGGAATCGTAGCATAATGGAGTTGGAAAGAGTCTATAAGGCCATTGGGTCCAGCAGCTCCCTGATATTTACATTTGACCTGGTAACAATAGTCATGATGATTGTGGGATTAAGGAAGTTGCAGCACAAAAACACACATTTTACAAGCTCTGCCTGCTGCAGAACAAACATAGGAAAGTAGCCATGCTGGCAGTGAAATTTTCCCCTCTTCCAATCCCCCTCTCCCTGCCTCCCATCCTTCAGCTTTCTTGCCCATGAGTGCACAGACGCTGGCCATAATGTCCCCCCCCCCAAATACTTACAATATTAATGACGGCTCCCAGGAAATTAATCATAATTGAGGCAAAAATGATGACATTTCGGGCCAGGTAGGTCTCATTAATCCAGCAGCATGTTTTCCGTAGCAGAAGGGGTAAGCATTTATAATCTTCTGCTGTTGTGATCAATAAAAGAGCTGAATGCAGCATTATCAGAACGGAAAACTGGACAATCATTGGTATCAACCTGTGGAAGAGGAAAACCTGTACTTTAGGAGGATATGCGGGGGGGGGATCTGCTTTTAGGGGGGTGTCTTTGCAGAAAATCTGAGCATGCGTATGGCAATTTGAGAGTACACTCTTAAATTAAGGGTCTTAAGATACAGGCCTCTCTCCATATATCTCACATATAAACAAAACTACACATGGACACATGTGTGAATATAGAGCTCAAACAGGTATTGAAATTATCTGTCACTAATGTTCAAACATATGTTGTCTAGGGCAAAGCTTCCCAAGTAACTTTGAATATAACTAGTAGACATGGGCACGACCAGAAAAAATGACATTTCGAGTTTTTGTTTGTCGGAACGGGTCCGTTTCGGGTCGTTTCCGTTTGTCGCGAAATTTTTCAAAAATTTGTTGTTTTGTTTGTCATTTCTCGTTTCCACCGCAATGTAGCGCAATTTGACTTCCCCCAGAGCATAGGGGCGTCCTGCAATCAGGGCCGGCGCTAGGTGTTTTTGTGCCCTAGGCGGCGAGTGGGGCAGGGGGGTGGGGGGCGGGGGGCGGGGGGGAGGTATGGGCAGGCGAGCAGGCGGGTGGCGGCGCGGGCGGATGGGCGAGTGGGCAGTTAGGATATCACTTAGGGTAGAGGTTCTGTTCTTGGCTTGCACCCCAAATGTGTGTGTGTGCAAGCAAATTGAAGTTGGGAAAATAGAAAATAAATGGTAGTATATAATATATTTTTAAAATAAATCCACACCTCCCACTCCCAGTCGAACCCTTTATCCAATATCAGAAAAAAAAATCCTCACAAACTGCCAGAGAAGAAATAAAGAAGAAACTGCTATTCCCTTCAGCAGACAAAGCTGCAGGGAATCAAAGAAATTATTTTCTAAATTCAGTTCCCTCCCTCCCTGCCTAACTTAAATCCTAAACCCTCCAGCCTCCCTCCTCAATCTCGATCGGATCACACCAGCACCAGCAGCCAACCCTCCTCCCTCAACCACATCCATACACCCGACTGCGATTTCTGAAAGGTGCCTTGGCTTTTTATGCCCTCTGAGACATCCAGAAGTGTCAGTCAAAAACCTGGCGATGCCATTGGTGGAATGATTCAAAAAATTTGCATGGTCCCATCCCATGCCCAGCCCAAATGGGCAGGTCTAAAAAAATAAAAAATAAAATAAAATAAAATAAAATAAAATAAAATCAATACGACGTTTTATTGCTATAAAAAACCCACTGCTGCTACTATTAAAAATCAGGCATTTAAAATAAATAAATTTCACATGTTTCTGTGGTGATTTGGTGTGCTTTTTGACCACAATTTCAAAAGAAAAATTGTGGTCGCCATTTTGGATCCCTCCCCACCGCATGGCATGCAGTGAGACAGACAACGAGGATGACCCCCCCCCAGCCTGGTGCAAGCAGCCCAGGACAGGAGAGGGGGGTGGGGAGGCCGCCCCCCCCCCAGAAACCACCCCTCTGGTAGGTGTCCTCAGGCAGGCATATTTTCGCCTGCTTTTTTGGTCGGGAGTCGGGTTTTTTTTTAACTTTTTAAAACTTTTTTTCTGTGCTGCTTGGCATCGCGCGATCGCTGTGATGCCATTAACGACAACGAAAAACCCGACCCAATTTTTCTTTTTTTGGGTCGGGTTCGAGCTGGAGCGGCGTAATTATTCTTACCGTTTCCGTTACGTAACAGAAACGATAACCGAAAACGGAAATGACAATTTTGCCGCTCCGTGCCCATGTCTAATAACTAGTCACAGTTCTAGTTCCAAGGCTCACACCTAGCTTGGTCTCTTGCAGTTTCAATTTGTTAAAAGCAAACCGTTACTCTCCCATTTCTCCAAATAAACTAAAATAGTTTTTGTTAAATTAAGAAATGACATCTGAATGCTATAAGCTACTGTATTATCAGATGTACTCTTTTCCTGGTCCAGGACACTATCACTTCGATATTGACAAGACACTATAAGATAATAATATGAGACAGTATTTGGATCATTACTTCTCTACTGTTTCCTGAGATCACATCTTGTAACTGCAAAGGTAACTCAACAAGTTATTATTACTCCATAAAAGAGACACCTAAAAAGCAGATAAAACAAAATTTAAGTTAAATTGTGAAAATTTACATGGATTATTCTGACTTTGATCAAGTTCAGAGGCAAGGAATTATGTCCTGCACAATTTTGTACATCAAAATCAAATCCCCTATCAGGCACCTTTTTTTCAGGCAAAAGAGCCCCAAATGTTTTAGCCTTTCCTCATAAGGGAGGTCCCCCAGACCAGTAATCATTTTAGTTGCTCTCTTCTGCACCTTTTCCAGTTCCACTATGTCTTTTTTGAGATGCGGTGACCAGAACTGTACACAATACTCCAGGTGTGGCCTTACTATCGTTTTGTACAATGATATTATAATGTTGGCTGTTTTATTTTCAATCCCCTTTTTGATAATCCCTTCCCTAGCATGGAGTTGGCCTTCTTCACTACTGCCACATACTGGGTAGAGACCTTCATTGAGCTGTCCACCAACACACCAAGATCTCTTTCCTGGTCTGTCTGGGAGATAGCTCAGAACCCATGAGTTGATAGATAAAGTTTTGATTATTTGCCCCAATATGCAAATTAATCCAGCTGAGATATACCTCAGGTATATGTCACTGTGGCTGGATCAGACCTCTGAAGCAAAAGGCATAGTTGGCACACTAGTTCTAATTGTGCAAGGGCACTCCTCTTGCACACAGTGACTGGGAAAAAGAGACAAGATAGACAGATATACAGATATACAGATAGACAGAAGGAAGGAAGGAAGGAAGGAAGGAAGGAAGGAAGGAAGGAAGGAAGGAAGGAAGGAAGGAAGGAAGGAAGGAAGAACAAGAGAACAAAAAGAAGGAAGGAAGGAAGGAAGGAAGGAAGGACAAGAGAACAAAAAGAAGGAAGGAAGGAAGGAAGGAAGGAAGGAAGGAAGGAAGGAAGGAAGGAAGGAAGGAAGGAAGGAAGAACAAGAGAACAAAAAGAAGGAAGGAAGGAAGGAAGGAAGGAAGGAAGGAAGGAAGGAAGGAAGGAAGGAAGGAAGGAAGGAAGGAATCACCAAAATTCAATTTTCATCCAGACTCATGCTGTCCAAATGTGAACCTTCCTTACAGAAGTTTTTGGATTAACCGTACCTTGAAGAAGGAAGCAAACTCTGGACTGCAGTGATAAATATAAGGACCATGAACGCACAGACCAAATTTGACTTGAAAACTTCATCCCTCATTTGGGAGTACTGAAAAAGAAAACAGACAGGAAAAGAAGACATTTCATTCTGAGCAGCAGCAGCAGAGAGAGAATTTTATGAGGCTTCTGGGAAATTAGCAAGAAACAGTAAATTAATTAGCTTCTTGTAGTGAGGCTCATGCCAACCTTCCTCCATTTATATATGGGGAACAAAAACCCACTAAAGGAGACCTGCTTCAAACAGGGGTAGAAAAAATCCTCCTCAGCAAGGAAGCAAAACTCAGCTGTTTGATCTTGCAGCCAAATTTGGTCTGTTTTGCTTCATTATTTCATCAGTGGTATGAAAAATGCAAACCTGGACAAGCTGCTCCACTCGACGGCTGCAGCCCTATTGGTGGAGGAAGATGTGCGGAAAGCTTCCAGACTGTAAGAGCAGTCTGACAATGGAACCAATTGCCCTGGGAGGGGGTGAACTCTCCAGCACTAGAGGTATTCCAGGGGGGAAACGAACCAACCATCTGTCACATCTACTTTGATTTGGATTCCTGCCTTGAGCAGGGAGTTGGGCTCCATGGTCTTATAGGCCCTTTCCAACCCAGCTATTATTATGAAAGAGCCTCGTGGCACAGTGGTTAAATGCCTGTACTCAGGGCCGGTGCTAGGTTTTTTTGGCGGCTTAGGTGAGGGGTGGGGGGTGGGGCAGGCGGCGGGCGGGTGGGTGGGGCAGGGGGTGGTGTGGGGTGGGTGGTGGGTGGGTGGGCATGTTGTTGGCAGGGGGTGGGGTAGCGGCAGGGCGGCAGGGCAGGGGGTGGGCGGGGCAGGGTGGGGGTGGGCAGGGTGGTGGGCAGGCAGGGGGCGGGGTAGCGGGGCAGGGGCGGTGGATGGTGGGGGATGGCGATGGATGCAGGGGGTGGCAGGCAGGCAGGCAGGCAGGGTGGGCAGCGATGGGTGGATGGCGATGGGCGGCTGGTGGGCGGTAGGGGGACGGACAGCAGTGGCCAGCGGTGGGCGGGCGGCGGGGGGCGGCAGGCTGTCCAGCGCCCTCTGTCCATTTTGGTGCCCTAGGCAACTGCCTAGTTCGCCTTAATGGAAGTGCCGGCCCTGCCTGTACTGGAGGTTAAACTGTGCTCACAACCTGGGGTTCAATCCCCGGAAGCCGGGTCATGGTTGACTCAGCCTTCCATCCTTCTGAGGTTGGTAAATTGAGTACCCAGCTTGTGGGGGGGGGGCAATGTGTAGTCTGCATAATTAAATTGTAAACCGCCCAGAGACTACATGAAGTTGTATGGGGCGTTATATAAGCAGAACACTTTGCTTTGTTTTCGAGGATTGGATGAAAGCAAGTAAAATGGAGAGGGAGGGGCATGTGATGCCATAGACCGACAGCTGGATAGTAGGGAAAGTTTGGATTTTCTGGAGAGGAAACGGTCGACTGTTACAAGAATCAGACTAGATGGCAGTTTTATTATCATTTAGCAAAGGGTTTTTTAAACCACTCTTCTAAAGAAGAAAAATCATTTCTGCAAGATACAGAACAGCATAAACCCAGTGTTATGTTCCTCTCTATCTTGCATTTAGATTTTCCTCATCTCTATATATTTATATATTGTGTGTTTTTGTCCTGTTATTGGTAACTAGAATGCAAAATGGAGTTTATCTCTGAGGAAATCCAGTTACCTCTGAGTAAATCCCTGATTGGTTTCTGTCAGGTTATCTATAAAGCAGGGATGGAGAATATGCAGCCACCTGGATAGGGACCTTAGTTTCCATCCACTCTTACAATGAACCAAGCTGCCTATGCCTGATCAGAGTGTTATTCCCTAACCCAGCATGAGCACAAGTTCCCCAGTGCTTTCAAAATGCCCTTTCATCCATCCCCAAACAAATCAGAAGCACTTCACACCTCCACCAGCAAGGCCACAGCTAACAACCCATACTTAATGGGCATTGGATAAGGTTGCATAAGTGGGACTTTCACACATCCTGGGCCACTGTCCACCTAATGAGCCTATCAGGCCATTGTCCAATTTATGAGCCTATTCAGACCACGGGGATGTCAAATAAAGGTGAACTATAAATTGGAGGACTCACCACTAACTTTCCTCAGACTGAGGAAGCTACTTGGATGAGCAGTGAAACATTTCTATCTCTCAAGAAATGAACTCCAGTTGCCATGACTCAACTTCCAGATAATCTCATCTGGATTACTGAGAATTTTCACAGACATATCCCCAAGTCCTTGCCACACTAGGTCAAACATTACTAATTCCTCCATAAGGTTGCATTCTTCCGGTTCTCCATATGGAGAGCTTTAGAACAAGAGTGAGCAGGCACAGATTAAGGGACAGGTTGCCTCTGAGCCCAGATTCTGTGCTGGACACTTCGATCAACAGTATCTCACAAGCCCTTACACACAGAAAATCTACTTGTGATTTTCCTACCTATCATTCTTCCCCAGGAACCTAATTGGGTGGAGATGCTGTTTTATTGTTAGATACTATTCGACAGTGGGGCATGGTGGCTCAGCAGACTAAGGCTCCAAAAACTGTTGGCTGCAAAGTCGGCAGCTCAACAGTTCAAACCCGGGTGCCACGCAGTGGAGCGAGCTCCCGCTGTTCACCCCAGCTCCTGCCAACCTAGCAGTTTGAAAGCATGTAAATGCAAGTAGATAAATAGGTACTGCCATAAAAAGTGGGAAAGTAAAACAGTGTTTCCTTGCAGCCATGCCGGCCATGTAGCCAAGGACTTGCACAACGCCGGCTCTTTGGCTTGAATACAGAGATGAGCACCGTCCCTAGAGTCGGACACGACTAGCATGCATGTGCAGGGGGAAACCTTTACCTTTAACCTTACTTTTAGACAATTGGGACTTAGAAATCCTTGTGAGTTTGCTGCCAACCACCCAGAGACCTTCAAATGGATCAAAAGCCAAGCTGATGGAAGTTCCAGAGGACCACACATTCCCCACTCCTCATTTAAGGCTTTTCTCTCTGAGAATCTCAGTGGTTTAGGTATCTGGAGCCAGAGGTTTTGAGTTCAATTCCTTATTGCGCCTCCTGGGAAAAGAGCCAGCCTGTGTAGTCCTGGACAAGCTTCACAGTCACAGAGCATCCCAGGGAGAAGGGAATGGTAGACCACTTACTTGCATTCCTTGTCCAGAAACTGTTGGAAAGGGTTGCCATTGATGTGACAGCATGCTATTATTTTTCTCTAAAGATTTCAGTAATACAGTACTTCTAGACATTGAAAAAAATCTCCTTTGCTCTTCCACATCCTGTATCTTCCACTGTTCCCAGGATCTCATCTTTGGTGCATAGTCAATAAACCATCACCTTCACATCTCCTTCCTTTTTAATATATTTCAATTAAATTAATCCATTTCAAATGTGGTGCTGGAGGAAAGTTTTACACATACAATAAACTGCCAGGAAGACAAACTAATGTGTCCAAGATCCAACAAACACAGGGCATCCATGAGAAACTACAATGGCTAAACTTAAGCTGTTGTACTTTGGCCATAGTGAGACAAAGCTCATTTGAAAAAGACACTCATGGAAAGTGGAAGGTAGCGAAGGTAGAAGAAGACCAAACATGAGATCGATCAACTCACTAAAGAAAGACACAGACTCTAGTTTTATAAGCCATGATGAGTTGGGTTGTTACAATGTACTGTAACCCTTTATAATTCACAGGATTGCTATAAACTGGAAGGGACTTGATAGTATATAATGATAAATGGCCAATCAAGATTTGATCTCATTCTGAGACCTTGAACCTGGAAGTATAGTGTGTCAAGCTCATGTGTTAGAGTTGACTTGATACTTAACAGCATAAATCATCACTAGAAGGTGAACAAGACAAGCAATCAAATCCCTCTTATGCAAGAACGTCCAAGACTCCTCTCTCTCTCTCTCTCTCTCTCTCTCTCTCTCTCTCTGTAAAGCAGCCAATAAATTAAGTTCCAGATGTGCATTACTCATCACATACAGCAAAATGTTATTCTGCTTCTATCAGCTATTCTGTTCTTTCTTGTTCAGCAGTCCACATTACCTAACCTGGAAAAAATAATGCTTACCATCACGGCTGATAAATGAAGATGACAAGTTCAGTATTAGTATAGTCATGCTTGGAACCAAGACAGTGAAATCTGGGAAAATTAGACTAGACACAACTTACGTAAGTCCTATTGATTTCCCCAATCACTGTTCAACAAATTAGCAAATGAATATTATGTAAATGAACAAATTGTACTGGCGGTGAGGTTGCATAACCTCAATATCTTTTAATGTAAATGAAGAGCTGTCTCAAAGTGGGAGAGTTGAATTGAAGTTCAGCTAAGTTCTGTCTACTGAACTCCAGGATTTTAAGTTTAGTGGTGCAGGATGAATCATACTTTCATAACAGAGATGTTTACCTAGCTTAATGTCCATAAAGAAGGAGCCGTGATTTGCTTCTACCACACCAGGCTGAAGACTCCTAAGCAGTAGAATTGGTTTGTGCTAATCATGTCCCAGCACATGGCAGAATCTATTGTTCTTGAGTTTGAAAAAAAATCAGCATTTTTAGACTGTCAAAGGCTTAGTGGCCCAAAGAATGAGTCATAACCTCATTCCTGGCATCGGAACCATACACAAAGAGTGAAGAGTAGATGACTGGTGAAAATGGCAAACCTTTGGCTAAATCCCATTAGTCTCTGTGATCACAGGCACACTGAAACTAATGGTCCTTATGGAAAGGGTCCTCCTCATCGGAACCATCCACTTGATTCTGACTCATGGCTATCTTTCTCAGGATATTCTAGCTATGTAGGACTCCACTGGTTTTCCAGGCATTCCTATATGTAGCATGCTGGAACTCTGTGGTTTTCCCAAGATTGCATAGGGTGGTTTTTCTTCCAAGAGGTACAATGGGGAATTGAGCTCCTGACTCTTGTGATGTGGTCCACTAAGCTATCAGGCCAGCAGGTCTTGAGTTCAATGATTCTCTCTCTCTCTCTCTCTCTCTCTCTCTCTCTCTCTCTCCTGTTGTATAACCAATCCATGGGAGGATGTCCTGAGAAATCTCCCCCTCTCTCCCTGCTATTAGAGCAAAAGGAAAGAGGAAGAGGAGAAGGAGAAGGAAGGAAGGAAGGAAGGAAGCCACAACAAGACGAGTGCTGGCAATTGTAGTTGTTAGGTACCATGATGTCATCTTTGACGCATGGAACCACCCCATGAGCGAACAACCTTCAGAATGTCCTGTAATCAACAGCCCTGCTTAGATTTTGCAAACTCAAGGCTGTGGCTGCTTTGATGGAGCCAACCTCATGGTAGGTCTTCTTCTCTCCCTGCTGCTTTCAAATCGTTCTCGCACTGTGGTCTTTCCCAACAAGTCTTGCTTTCTCTTGATGTGTCCATTGCCTGGTATTGGTTGTACCCAGAGCAAAAACTGTCTGCCCAACTGCCAATTTCTTTTTGTGTGTGTGCATGTGTTAATTTTTTAAAAATAAAAGCCATCCAGCAGCTGCTGCTCCCCACCCACTGGTTTCTAAAAAAGACCCAGCGTCTGGAGTGTGGCTTGCAGGCACTGCCACCTTCTCCTGCTCCTCCTTCCACAGCTGGCCACTAGCCAGAAAACTTATTGGAACGGTAGGGAGCCAGCCGGTGGGTAGCTGCTGTCATTATCATCAGCATCACTTAGGTTGCCGTTTTCTTTTCTTTTTCTGCCTCCTCTTCCCGTCTTCTAAAACGTGTGGAAGAAGGAATGGAGGCACCGGTGATGGCACATTAAAAGGGAAGCAAAAAGCAGACAGCTGTCAGAAGAACTGCCTTTTGGAATATGGCTTGCAGCCATCACCACTTGTTGAATCTTCTTCTCCCACCATTCTTTATTCAATGGGTAAGGTGGGAACGGGGCATTTGGTGGCATGGAGCCTACCTTACTGTGGAGAGAGAAGCATGAAATACGTGTGCATAAAAAGAGAGAGGGGATTTGTGCCGTGTTTGGGGACAGCAATTCAATGCCCACCTCAGGCAAACGGAAAGCTTGCTCTGACTGTTAGCAACTGTCCAAAGTCTGCAGGACATTACCTGCCATCTGGTCCATATAACTGCAAATAGGTCCTTCGAAGTTTGGACAGAAACCCAGCATGGATTCAGTGCCTGTGGAATGTCTGAGTTGCCCGCCACAAATGAGTCAAAAAGAATAGGGTTTGCAAGCAAAGCATCCTAGGCTCAGTGCTTGGGATCTCCGGTTAATCCTAAGAAAGACTCCAAGTTTGAGACCCTAGACCAGTGATGGAGAACCTTTTAGAGACCGAGTGCCCAAACTGCAATACAAAACCCACTAATTTTTCACAAAGTGCCAATACAGCAATTTAACCTGGATAAAGGTGGCTGTGAAGGGACGATGTCGGGTGCCCACAGAAAGGGCTCAGAGTGCCACCTTTGGCACCCGTGCCATACGTTCGCCCACACTGCCCTAGACGCTTCTGCCAGTCAGTGCTGGCAATACTGAAAGTGAGGGACGAAAGTTATTGTTTGTTTTAAGAAAGCTTCCTATGTTTCACAAAGGCATTGTTCCTTGAGATCAGGGGTGGGGAAGTCTTCAGTCTTCTTTGGACTGCAACTCTGAAAATTCTGAGTCTATACTGCCAATTATATAGGATTGTGGGAGTTGTGGTTTCCCACCCCTGCCTTAGAGCAAGGAGAGGCACCCTACAGTCACATGTGCCCCTCAGCACCTCAGGGTCCACCTGCAACCCCAGCATCTCCCATTCACCCTGAAAATGGGGGGGGGGGGAGGAGGTAAGGGTCAAAAAGTCATCTTGTGTCCTCTAAGGTACAGGAGTAGGGGTGGGCTAATTTTGCCATGACTATGGTATTCAAGGACCCTAGGGTAGTGGTGGCAAACCTTCGGCACTCCAGATGTTTTGGACCACAACTCCCACAGTCCTTTGTCATTGACAATACAGGCTTGGAATTCTGGGAGTTGTAGTCCAAAACATCTGGAGTGCCGAAGGTTCGCCACCACTGCCCTAGGGCCATTCCCAACTTCATTGATTTAAATTTAAGAGCTATTAGAGGGCCTAAAATATAATTTACTTTTTTTTTTTTTGTAAATGGGACTCTATAGGTAAGATAATGGCATACAGTTTCTAGACCACAGAGCTACAGAAATTACATTTTCCTTCCGCTTTCCTCATACACAAAATAATTCTGTTCCCAAACATCCCAGCGTGCGGGACCCAAACAGCGGGCTCAAGTTACAGGAAGCCCAGCTTTAGGTGGAATAGGAAAAAAACTCTCAACTGTTAGAGCAGTACAACAATGGAACTGATTACCTTGGGAAGCGGTAAGCACTCCAACACTGGAGGCATTCAAGAGACATCTGGACAACTCCATGTCGGCTTTATTTGGCTTTGTGGACATCAAGCACCACTCAATGGCCTTATGGCCCTTTCCAGCTCCATAATTCGATGATTCTATGGGAATTTACCAAGAGGCAGTTTCCCTACCTGGGTGATAGCTCAGTGAGCCAAAACACTCAGCTGAGTGTTCGATACCCCATGAGGACTCCTGGTACAAAAGACAACCTGTGGAGCCTTGGG
Organism: Phrynocephalus guinanensis; assembly: GCA_037367245.1. NCBI lineage: Eukaryota > Metazoa > Chordata > Lepidosauria > Squamata > Agamidae > Phrynocephalus > Phrynocephalus guinanensis. Next base: position 13,544,293 of record CM074739.1, on the reverse strand, counting down.
AAAGCACTATGTTCCCAGAGCACCCTAAGAAGGTCTCCGCATCTCAAAAAAGACATCGTGGAACTGGAAAAGGTGCAGAAGAGAGCGACTAAAATGATTACTGGGCTGAGGCATCTCCCTTATGAGGAAAGGCTAAAACATTTGTGTCTCTTTACCCTGGAAAAAAGGCGCCTGAGAGGGGATATGATTGAGACATACAAAATAATGCAGGGCATGAGTCAAGTGGATAGAGGGAAGCTCTTCTCCCTCTCACAAAATACCAGAAATAGGGGACATCCACTCAAATTTAGGGCTGGGAGAGTAAGAACAGACAAAAGAAAATATTTTTTCACCCAGCACGTCAATAGTCTGTAGAACTCCCTGCCACAGGGTGTGGTGATGGCATCTGGCCTGGATGCCTTCAAAAGGGGATTGGACAGATTCCTGGAGGAAAAGTCCATCACAGGTTACAAACCATGAGGGAGATGTGTCATCTGCAAGCTTAAACCCGGGGTACCTCAAGGACCAGATGCAGGGGAGTGCTATCAGGAGACAGATATCTAGTCTCATGCACTCCCAGATGCATCTGGTGGGGCCACTGTGAAATACAGGAATCTGGACTAGATGGGCCTTTGGCCTGATCCAGCATGGCTCGTCTTATGTTCTTATCTTATGTTCTTAAGGTGTCTCCCTACACCTTTTTCTCTTTATTAGGTAAACTTTCCTTATATACAGTAGTTCTATATTCTATAAAGATAATTTGGAAAACCCAAAACAAGTGCATGAAGATGAGTAAACCACACAAATATTCCCAGATGTTGGAAGTTGATTCCTATGGGATGAGTGACATGCACAGCAGCCATTCTCAAACTTTTTATTGCTGTTGTGACCATGAAAACAAGATTAAAGAAATATAGGCTGAATCGGAATTGTGTAAGCTGCATAGTAAGACTTGTAAGGTGGTGTGCGAAGAACTATTTCCAGTCTAGGACCCCCCTCTGAATGTGCCAGGACCCCCACTGAGAACATCTGATCTTGTGTTTCGGAAATGTGTGTGGTCTTCCCCACTACTTGTACTACAGATGCCAGAATCCACAGTAGATAGTGCCTGAAGGATTCTTGGTATTGTAGTCCATTCTCTGGATATCAGATTTTTGTCAGACTCTGGTCACAAAAACTGTCCTGGGGGGGGGGGGACTATGCAGCCTTTATGGAATTGTTCTGATACATTGTCAGGCCATCCAATAATAGTCACAATTTATCTTTTTTTTTAAGGAAATGATAGGTTGAACTGGAGTGAGAACACTGTGCTATTACACACTTTTTGTCCAAACAAAGGTTTCTGTTGATGTTTTGTTATTTGTCATTTGAAACGCAATGACAGACTCTGACACACAAGCAGAACACATTACTGTCTGTCTGCTGGAAACAAACCTGGAGTTATAAAAAGAAAGTGGAGGCATAAGATGAGCTGACATCTTTACAGGGCCAAGGTTATTATCTATTCCCCGAAAAAGCTGTCATTTGATTTTCATCAAGATGGTTCTGCCTGCATGTTTGGTTTCCAGTATTTCATAAATATAATGGGATTAAGCAGTCAGGGTATAGTTCCTCGCCCTGAAAGGGCTTGGCTTGCAATCACAGCCGCTTTCTGAACAGGAAAGATGGAGAGAAACCAGGTTAGGGCAGTGGGGGCAGAGCTGACTCAAAGCATTTTGAGGTCTGCAGCAAAAGCGCACACATATTGGCAAGTCAAGGCACCAAGTAGGCAACCTCAATCAGATCATCTTTGCCCAGGAGGCAGAAAGGCCCACAAGCACACTGTCCCTCCCCAGCAGTCAAATTAACAAATTAGATAACTAATCGTTTGTTGCTGTTTTGTGATACACCAGATCTAATGCCTGAGGTTACTGCCTCAGGTTGCCTAAGGCAGACATAGGTAAATCTGGGTGTTGTAGGAGCCAGCATCCTACCATCGGGACACTGAACTCCCATTCTAACCAGCTACTCCCAGAAAATGAAAGCAGAAATGACCCAAAGTCTATCCAAAAGTTGAGTCAAGACAACTGGACTTCTTTTCTTGTGAGGTCTCACAAGAAAAGGAGTCCAGTTGCCATGACTCAGCTTTCAGATAACCTCACCTGGTTGACTGGGAATCTTCACAGGATCAAAGTCTACTTTCTATAAAAATAGTTGCACATTGATCCCCTGCCCCCATTTCCTTTCATTTCATTTCAAACAAGCTCTGATGGGACTCCAACTCCTGGGATCCTCAAGCAGGCACTGAAAACTACAACATCTGAAATCCTGCAACCAGCCTAGCCATTGGTTAGTTTAAGAATTCTGGGAGTTGTCAGTTTATTTTTTTTTTAAAGAGACATTCCCTATTCCTTCTCTTGCATTGTAATTATTTGTTAGCTCTCACACATAATCTTTCGGTTCTCTCCTTGCCTCCTTGCCCTGCCTTCAGAGATCAGGACCTTGGATAGCTCCCATAAAAGGTGAGACTAAAGCTTATAAGAATAAATTCACAGGGGCTGCAAATGCTGAGGGGCTAGTCTTCCATGGTATAGAAGGTGGCCAATTTCCTAGACAACTGAGCTAAACACAATGATTATAGCTCTGAATGTGCATGAGTAAGTGGTTTCTTTATCTCAGTCTTGAAGGGCAGGGATGGAGGCAGAAAGCAAAGGTTACAACAATGCCATCTTGGTCAAATCATTGGTTATTTCAAGACACTGTGAGCTGGCCAAAAAGAAGAAGAAGGAAAAGCATCTATCAAGACCCAGCTACCTTATGTTCCAGGCTAGAGTCTTTAAACATCAGGGAGAACGGCTTGATATGCTCTCTTCGCAATTTATCGCCACTCCGCAAGTCGATGGTGTGCTCTATTCGCTTGTTAATTTCCTCGGGCCCAGACTGGACATGCAAAGCTTGTGCAAGATGGTTTGGAAGCAGATTTATTGAGTTTCTCGTTAGAGCAGCCAGAGTCTAGGGGAAAGCACATGCAAAAAGAATAAACTCGCGAGTCCCCCTTGGGTTTTTATGTTTTTAAATAGCATTTTTTTTTAAAGAAGAGATTAGGTCGCATTGCAAATGGTAACAGCAATCCATGCAAGTCATTCATCCTAGATGAGCCAAAATTTTAAAAGATGCATTCAAAGAGAAGGGGGGAAACTGCTTTGATGGCATGTTTGCAGTTGGTCTTGAGACTGATAGCAAATCTGTCTACCAAGGTATTCATTCGTTGCATTTTCAACCAGAACTGCACACCATCCTTGCCTGAAGCCCCCCTTATCTGAAGCTCAAATGGTTAGTCAAATTCACACATTCCACTGACTGGTGTGAGGTTAGGGTGAAAGCAGAAGGATCAGATTCTGTTCTGGAGTGAAGGGAGGAGAACCTCAAAAATTATTTGCATACAGAGCACAAATATTATCAAATGCAGTTTCTAAATTGAATTGGGGGTGGGGTGGGGGTTGCGCTCTCCAAGTTTTTAAACTCTTCATGTCTGGCACAAGGTTCAACCAAAACAAGAGCTCACCTCAAAGTTGGAGGGAAAGTTGAAATGCTTCACACTATCAAGATCATGTACCACCATGATTGATATTCACACTTTCTAAGGAATACCACCCTATATGTCTGGAAGCTGAGTCATGGCAACTGGACTTCTTTTTATTTCCTGAGAGATTGAAATGTTTCACTGCTCCTCCAAACAGCTTCTTCAGTCAGACTGATGATGCTGTTTGGATGAGCAGCAAAACATTTGAATCTCTCAAGAAATGAGTCCAGTTGCCATGACTCAACTTCCAGATAAACTCACCGGGATGACTGAAAATCTTCACAGACCCACCCTATGTGGTTCCACAACCGGAGAAACCTATCAAAACAGTTTCCAAAGGAATGGCCAGAGATGTGCTATTTCATAATAAATTACCATGGAACCTATGAAAAGCTATGAAAAAGTTTTTCCATGAGTTTAGACTTTTTTTTAAAAGAAGGAATGTCTGTCATTCATTACCAAATGGCAGCCATATTATTGTTGTTCTAGTTGCAACTCACGGTGTTGCCTGTTGCTAACATTTTTTTTTCTGGCCCTTCGTAGCCGTGGAGTGGGAACACAGAAACACTCTGCATTTCTCCCTATTGCAGCTCAGTAATATTTTCAAAAATCTAAAGATGAAATAAATAAATACTTCTGTTGCCACTCAAGACTGATAAGACAATGACAGAAAATTCTTTAAAAGTCCTGTTCATTCATTCATTCATTCATTCATTCATTCATTCATTCATTCATTCATTCATTCATTCATTCATTCATTTTATTAGATTTACTTCCCAAAATATTTTCAAACACCCGTAATAAATAACATTTTGAAATTTGTTGAACCCAAGCTTCTGCAGCTAATTCCAGCTGTTAGTCCTAACCACATTAACCCCCCACCTATCGCAGGGGTTAGGGAACTGACCCGACCCGCAATAATTGAAAATCTGCAATATGTGGATGCTGGATCAGATTGGGACTGGGTGGGCTCCCTGGGGGCTCTTGTATTTACCCCAGGCCTGGCACTGCCCCCAAACGGGCCTGCGAGGGGCTTTCTAGTTCCCCCAGAGGCCCCAAAGGGCTTTCTAGTGATCTGGAGGTCACTTCTGGTTTACTGGATGTCACTTCCGGTTTGCAGGGAAGCACTTTTGGGGCCTCTGACGGGCCTGGGAAGGCCTTTCCTCCATTCCCCAGGGGGCCTTTTTTCATATACTGCAGACCCACGATATAATGGGACCGCAGTATATGAACTGTGAAAGGGTGAGGGGACAACTCTACATCTGGAGCCAGTGAAACAAGAAAATGTACTTTCCCTGCAGGAGATGATCCAATGGATCTACGCCAGGCATGTCCAAACTTCAGCCCTCCAGATGTTTTACAACACGACTTCCAGTCCTTTGCCATTGGAAATACATCCTTGGAATTCTGGGAGTTGTGGCCCAAAACATCAGGAGGGCTGAAGTTTGGACATGCCTGATCTACACTAATGGGAACCAGCAACTGGATTTACATGCAGTACTTTATTTAGCCTTTCTTTAAAGCTGTCTTTTTGATAGCTCTTGACATATCATAAAAGCTCAGTGGTTTAGGTATCTGGCTGTGGAGATAGAGGTTGGGATTTTGATTTCCCTTCTTGGGTCTCCAGGGAGTAGAGCCAGTCTGTGTAGCCATTTGCAGTTGTATTCTAAGGATCCCCTCAGAAAATAATGATGGATCACTTCAGAGTATCTTATTTTTCCATGTATACAACTATGTTTCTGTCTAAAATTGTTAGACTAAACATTGAGGGTTGTAATGTAAGCCGAGGAGAGAACTGTGTGGTCTCAAAGGCTTTCATGGCCGGGATCTAATAGTTGTTGTGAGTTACGGCTGAACAGCCTGAAAAACTCACAACAACTGTCCATACCTTGGCTCTGCAAACAGTTGTCTTATACATAGGGGCATCTTAAAGATGGGAAAATACAGTATTCTCTACCTAGAAAACCCTGGAAAGGCTAGGCATAAGTCAGAATTGAACCAATGGCAGACACCACACCACACTGTACGGCAGTGCATTTTGTATAAACTGTGTGCGATCAAGAGGGGTGTGCATGGTTTGATTTAAAGGCCTATTTGATGCTTCCAGATGGTCAAATCTGGAAATGTATTTGTGCCCTGCCTCCTTCTGTCTGGGCTTTCTATCCTGAGGAGGTTTGGACTTGTCATCCTTGAGTGCCCCTTCCAACACAAGTCTTATATTGAGGTGCTGCTGGTTCACTGGCGGAAGGGTCCGTGTGCCTGAGGCATTGTGGGGGAAACACTCCTGAAGAAATCACCCATCCATGGGCAGTTATTTTGGCTATCCGTCTCTATAATTCCTGCCTGCCTAGATGTCCTAAGCACATCCGATCTTGCCTGATTTCGGAAGCTAAGCAGGGTCGAGCCTGGCTAGTACTTGGATGGGAGACCACCAGGGAATACCAGGTGTTGTAGGTGCCTGGAGTAGGAACTGGCCAACCACTCCAGTATTCCTGCCAAGAAAACTCCATGGGCATGGAGTCACGAAGAGTCAGTCACAACACACACACTCTCTATAACTCCTAGTGGAGATGGGCATGAAACAAACAATTTTTCGTTTCTGTTTTCGTTTTTTTGTTTCATTACGTAATGAAACGACAAGCGAATTTTGTCTCTAAAATGAAACGAAACGAACAGAAACACCAGAAATTTTGTCGTGCGTTTCGTTTCCGTTACTGCAATATGAGTGAATTGCTTAAAATCCTAAAAAAAATCACAAAAAAATGAAATAAATGGTAACAAAATGGTAACGAAACGAATGAAAACGAAAATGATTTTTTTTTGCAAAAATCCGCGAAAACGGAAACGAACCAAAACGGACCCTCCATACGACAAATGACAAACGAAATGCCATTTTTTTAAATTCGTGCCCATCTCTAATTCCTAGGCCACAAGAACCCTGGGGTCAAAGGTTAGCCAGGCTGTGGAGGTGGGTGGTAGCAGTGCAGAAGGGGGGAGAGCAGGAGCAGACCTGGTGTTTTGCTTCCTACCTCAGGTGGTGGGAGAACATGAACCAGTGCTGCCTGCCATGTTCTGTGCTGGGTGGTGAACCCTTAGCCTCAGATTGCACTCCTAAAGCCCAGCTGTTTAAAAACCAGAAGATTGTATCTCATTGCCTAATCCCTCCCTGTAGCCTGTGCTTTCTCCCACTCACTTTAGATGGCTGGTTCTTCAACCCATTCCAGAACTTTTTTGCTTTGTCTCAGAATCGATTCTGATTATTTAGCTATGATCTGAATGAGGCCAATTCAGCTAAGTAATTCAGTCTTTGGCTGAATCTAGTACAAGACCCCTGTAAGCAAAACTGACATCCTGAACATCCCTTGATCTAAAGGACTCGGGGCACAAGATGGTCTTCTGGATCTCTAACAATGTGGCTCACCATACTAGTTTCCTGTGGTGGTTTCTGATAGATGGATAAGCACACCCTAATGTCTTCTTCTAGAAGCTGATCCCAACAGATAAACTGGTCCTGAACAAGGAGGTTCCACTTAGGCATCATAGCTTCAGATGCCAGAAGATCAACCCTTTATTAATTTGTCTACACCGCCTGGAAATGAGTGACCACTGCTGCATCTTGTAGCAATGTGTTCCATCTGTTAATTGCTTGCCATATGGAGAAATGTTTTCTTTTGACTGTCAAAATATGTGACTAGAAGACTGGTGGATAAAGAGAACATTCCAGCAAAGTACTGTATGGCCTCGGTCCTAGCTACCTCAAAGATTGAATCTCACAGTATGAACATCTCTTGGGTGTTAAGGTCATCAGGAGAGGCCCTTCTCTCCATTCCGCCACCCTCACAGGTACGTCTCATGGGAACCCATGAAAGGGCCTTCTTGACTAATGTGCCAAGACTCTGGAACTCCCTCCCACTAGAGGCGAGGACTGCCTCATCTCTGTTGTCTTTCCAGAAACAGGCAAAGACCTTTCTCTTCAGGCAAGGGTTCCCTGAACAATGGTGGTCTACCTATTATGTATCTTTTATATGAATCTACAGGATCACATAGACTTTGTGTTTATAACTACTTATAACCTTATGGGTTTACATTGACACTGTTTTCAATGTTAGTTTCCATCACTCATAACTTTACTTGGAACTTTACTCCCCTTTAACTGCTCGCATTCTCTTGTAGCTTTAATGTAATGTTGTCTATTAATGCTGTAAGATGTCCCTCAATTCCCTGTTCTCAATACAGTGGAACCTCGTATAACAAACCGTTTGTATAACATATAATCTGTACAACATAAAACTTCTGGAGATCGGGGAAATTCACAACATAATTGCCTATGGGGCGAATTCGCACAACATAAAAATGGGATCACTCCGTTTTCAATGCATTCCTATGGGAAATGTGTATAAAGGAAAATTTGCTTAACATAATTTCATTTGGAACGAATTAATTCCTTTATACAAGGTACCACTGTACTTGAACATGTCTTAGTTGTTCTGGACTGTATATTATCCCTCATTCTGTAAGCCGCCTTGGGTCCTTTTTCCAAGGAGAAAGGCAGAGTAAAAATACTCTAAAATAAATAATATTTTAAACCCAACAATGACCAGTGGGATTCTTACTTTGGAGCATGATGTCTGAGATGCAAATAGACAGCTGGCAGAGAAAAACTTCCATCAGATGAAGGCTTACTTTAACTCATGTGGACGTGCCAGACAAGTAGAACTAAGTTATGTGCAGACATGGAAGTGAGATATTATGTCACTGTGGATCTGCCTAACAAAAGGGGGAAGAAATACTCAAGCTGATCTGCTGCCACACTGACTCATCAGTCCTTCACATGAGGCAGAAAGACGGGTGTCTTAGGGCATTTTAACCTTTTCCTCTTTAATGTCTTTAAGCAGGCAGCCTTTACCAGGAATTGTGTGACACAGCTAATAAAAGAAACAAAAACATTGCATGGATCCTGCAGGAAAGGCTGGTGAGAATGGGTGCAGGCAGGAGTTCAACACAACTCATTTTTTAGTCTTGGCTGAATTTTTTTGGAGATTTTTTTAAAATAAATGCATACAGATGGGACAAGAGATGAGAAATGTTTGGGTTTTGGACTACATCTTGCAGGAACCCACCGCCTGGAATGCAGCCCATTGAACATGCTCAGTCACACACACACCCCTTTTTGAGGAGTACTTCTGCAAATGCTGAGGTACCTGCACACTTGGCGACACCTCCCATTTGCTGAAGCTTGTTTAGCAGAGCAACATGCAAGTCAGCGCATGATCACCTACGAGGAAGGAAGTGATTGTTTATTAACAGGCTGGGTAGCTGCTCTGACCTGTCTCCAATCCTTGGCCAATTAGCTAATGTCCTTTCTTGGCAGCCACAGGTAACCCCTCCTCCATCATTCAGTCCCTTTATGGTCTTTGTTTTGGCTACGTGATAGAGGGAGAATGTTCTGCTGAGGCCCTTCCTCATGTCCACCATGTTTGGTCTCTCAACCACGTGGTTTGACAGAACCCACTTGTGTCTTTAACGATGACCACTTTCACATGACCACTAAAATCTGCTGGCAACTTAAATGCGGATTCCCCCCCCCCAACCAGAGATCATGTGGTGGTTGTCCTGGTTCCTGTGTTCCCACCCTCCTGCACTCTGATTCTATTGCTTCTGTCTGCTGTGGATTGAGGGGAGGGAGAAAAAAATGCAGGCTCACCTCCGCCTGCCCAATTGTAGCAGGACAGGAAGCCCGTTAGGAATTCCTGTCTGTTAAAAGGGGGGGGGACAACAAAAACAAACAGAAGGTGGAGGAGCCATCCAGGCATTCACTGCTTTAAAATCCACATCAGAACAATTTGAATTCCTGTCTGTTAAAAGGGGGGGGGGACAACAAAAACAAACAGAAGGTGGAGGAGCCGTCCAGGCATGCACTGCTTTAAAATCCGCATCAGAACAATTTTACCTCCTCGAGACCAGGTACTTGTAAAATGGACTGGGTTGCGCTTAAGTGGACGTGGTTGTACTTTATTTTTTTTTAAAGTCCGCTGCTGGTGGGAAAACAATTTTATGCTCCACATCTGTGAGCCCTTTGCAGCGGATTTTAGGGGTTGTGTGGAAGCAGCCTATTTTAACCTTCCCCCATCCTTCATGCTAACCTCAGAAGAGCCTGATTACTGCTGCTTACTACTGCTTACTTCTGTGTATCTTACTGCAACTTTCTGGCAATCTGCAGCTTGCAATTCGCAAGTTCTAACTTTCATGAGTAGATGTCTACTTTCTTTCACCTTAACAGAAGTGTCTGAGTATTTGCTTAGCCTGGTTAAATGCTGTGGAGTGTGTGTATCTTTTTACTAAGGACTTCCTAATCAACCTTAACTCCAAACATTGCAAGCCTTTTCATTGTAGTTGCTGTCAAATGGGACTACAAAGTCCATCATCAACCCATAACGCAACACCTCTTGTATATGGATTTTTGGCAACATAAGGATCCACATGCCAAGAACGAATGCTATTACGCTGAGGAACTGGGGCCTCTTTGCTCTCTGTTGCAGATTATTCCTGGTGTACCTTCATTCCCAGAATGTTTTAGCAAATTCTGATGCTAAAACCTTCACAATTCTAGCATCAATGTGCTCTGAATCTGAATATCTGCTTCATGTGCAAAGTTTATTTTGTTTTGGAACATTTAAAATAGCAGACGGTCTTCAGTTTTGGGAAGAAGTCTCGAATGGCAGTTTCAGCACAGCTATCTCATCTGATTTTACAAGCCAAGCAGAGTTGAGGACGGTTGAAACTTGGATGGCAGAGGGTTAAGAAAGAAGCATCTAGACCAGTGGTGGCAAACCTTTGGCCCTCCAGATGTTTTGGACCACAACTCCCAGAATTCCAAGCCTGTATTGCCAGTGACAAAGGACTGTGGGAGTTGTGGTCCAAAACATCTGGAGGGCCAAAGTTTGGCTACCACTGATCTAGACCTCACCTTGAAGCTGCACTGTTGCTTACAAACTATGAGGCTGGGCTGCCTCTCAGTACAGTCCTCCAACCAGGGTATAACAGTAAACAGGATTTCAGGGGGATCTAGATCAGTGGTTCTCAACCTGTGGGTCCCCAGAGTTTCCTAAACTGTGACTCCCAGAAGTCTTCATCACTACCCGAGTTGGCCAGGATTTCTGGGAGTTGCAGTCCAGGAACCTCTGGGGACCCACAGGTTGAGAATCACTGATCTAGATAATGAAACAATTCCACCCATATTCTTTAGATAGGTATGTAACTCCTCATTTTCTCTCGTTGTATTCATTCTATTCCTCCTCTCACCCATGTGTCAGCCTCACCCACTCATGCTGCCAACCTTCTGTTCATGGAATCCTTATGGAGCTGTTTTGGTGATTCTGCACTTTAGATCTACTGCAGTTTTGCTTATATTCCTGAAAGCTTTCCTTAAGTGTACTGATACCCTCACTTTTGTGTGTGTGGGCAGCCATTTTGACTATGCTAGGGAAGTATTCAACACTGGCACGCAAGAGAAAACTGGATGACCATCTGTCAGATCCTGCCTTGATTCCTGCTTTGGCCAGAGAGATGGACTTGATGGTCTTAGAGGCCCCTTCCAGCTCCACAATTCTGTGATGCTATGGTGGGCAACCCTCAGCCCCAGGACACCCAGGTTTCAGGGGAACCAGGTGAAGCTTACAGGAACTGCTAGACTTCCCTAGGTCTCTGTGCAGGGTGGCACGTCTTGGGGTGTCTGATGGTGGAAGAGGGGAAAGTTTGATTTTATTGTGTTTTAAAGCCTCAACATAATGCCCCCTCCATTCCCAAAGTGGCAGCAGGTTCCCTGCCTTAGTATGAAGGGGTGTGCTTTTGTCGCAAATGTCATTTCTGTTGAGGAGATCATTTCCTCTCTCGGGCGTGCCTACATATTGCTCTGCAAATTTTATTCCACAGTCAAATGCTGGCATCCCAACTGTCTTCCCCATGTGACCGCACAATCTCCCTCTAACATCCTTGGCAGGCATGTCCAAACTTCGGCCCTCCAGATGTTTTAGACCAGTGCTCCCCAACCTTTTTGTCCCCACGGACCGGAAAATATTTGATGATTTTTCCGTGGCCCGGGGCTGGGGGTGGGGAGGGGGGGAGATGGGGGGTGCGGGGGGTCAGGGGAGGGTGTGGGGGGGCGGGGGATGGGGGAGGGAGGAGGGGGTGCGGGGGGGCTTGGCGTGTGTGCCTTGCGGGGGGGCACGGGAGCGGCGGCGGCGCTCGGCGGCTGGGGGCGTCGGGCGTGCCGCTCCCCCCCGTGCGCACGGGCGGGGTGGGGGGGAGCCCGGGGCTCCTGGGCGGGCGGGCCTCCGCCTCCTCCTCCTGTCGGCCAGGGCGAAGCGCAGCGGCGGTGGCAGGGGCGAAGGCGAAGGCGGCGGAGGCGCCCGGGGCAGCAGCAGCATGATCGCGCTCTCTGTCCCTCGGGCGGCCGAGAAGGAGGAGGAGGAGTAGGAGGAGGCGGCGCCCGCCGGCTGGCCACGAGCTGTTGGGGGACTCGGGCCGCCCTCTCCGGCCGCGGGCTCGCAGGTCGTTGGGGCTAGGCGCCGCTGGAGGATGCGAGAGAGGGAAGGCGAAGGAGAAGAAGGCGGCGGGCAGGAGGCAGCGGGTGGAGAAGAGCCTGGCCGAGGGGGGGAGGAGGAGGAGGAGGCGGGTCGAGGGAGGGGCGGGTGGGGGGGAGGCGTGAGCGGGGGGGAGAGAGCGAGGGAGCCAAAGGGGACCGTTAGCCGGCCAGGCACATCCTCCTCCTCCACCTCCTCCGCCTGGACACGGCCGAGCCTTCGCCCACCGCTGTGCAGTCCCACCCCCGCACCCCCCGCATGCGCCTCAGAAGCTCCCCCCCCACACACACACACGCGCGCGCGCGCGCGCGCGCCCGCTTACTTCTGCCTCCCCCTCAGGAGAAAGGGCGGCCGGCGCTGAGGAGGAGGAAGAGGAGGAGGAGGAGGAGGCCCTGGCGCACACCACCAGTGTCAGTCGCCGCCGCCGCCCCCTCCGTTTTCCCTCCGTCCGCCGCCTGTCAAGCGCCGCCGGGCCAGGCGAGGCGAGAAGGCAGAGCCGGCGAAACCTCCGCCCGCGCGCGCGCGCGCCCCCTTCCTTCAGCCAGGCTGAAGAGGGCTGATGAGGAGGAGGAGGAGGCGCCCCCCGGGGGGGTGGAACGGGGGTCTGGAGGGGAGGGGGCGCGCGCGCGCGCGTGCGCCTGTGTGGAAGATGCTCTGCCTGCCTGGCTGCTTTCGGCCGCTCCGCCGCCCCCTCCCCCTCTTATGAGGCGCCCCCTCCCTTTGCCCCCCTCCCTCTCCCCCCTCCCCTCCCGGCCCGCGGCTCCTTTCCTCCCCCCCCCAACACCCACTTCGCCAAGTATCGTCCCGGGTCTCTCGCGAGAGGGAAGGAGGCGCCGGAGGACCCGAAGCCCAGCCAAGAAGGGGGAAGGGGGAGGGGGGCTCTCCTTTCTCCGAACCCCGTTTGGCCCGCTCGCCCCTCCTCGCCTCCTCCCAACCAAACCCCCCACCGTCCCGCTCTAAGAACGGGGCGCGCAAAGGCCACCAGGGAGCATGACGGCGGGGACGAGGAGGAGGCCAGGGCGAAGCGCAGCGGCGGCGGCGGGGGCGAAGGCGAAGGCGGCGGAGGTGCCCGGGGCAGTAGCCGCATGATCGCGCTCTCTGTCCCTCGGGCGGCGGACAGCTCCTCCTGCGTTCCTCCAGCCTTCTTCTTCCATTGGCTGCCCGTGGGAGAGAAGAGGAGGAGGAGGACGCGCCGCCGCCGCCGTGGCTGCTGCTGCTGCTGCTGCTGGTGGAGGGCGAGGAGGAGGAGGAGGGCGGAGGAGGAGGAGGATGCGCCGCCGCCGGCGGCGGTGGGCAGAGCAGGGAGGCAAAGGCAGCGGCGGCAGCTCCTCCTGTGCTCCTCCAGCCTTCCTCCTCCACCGGCCGCCCGCGGGAGAGAAGAGGAGGAGGAGGAGGGCGGCGGAGGAAAAGGGGAGGAGCCACCCCGGCCTCCCCAGGCGGCCCGGTGCCGACCGGTCCACGGACCGGCACTGGTCCGCGGACCGGGGGTTGGGGACCACCGTTTTAGACCACAGCTCCCACAGCCCTTTGCCATTGGCATTCTAAGCTTAGAATTCTGGGTGTTGTGGTCCAAAACGTCAGGAGGGCCGAAGTTTGGACATGCTGGACCTTGGGCTTCTTGCCTTGTCCTCAGTATTCACTCCTAAAACCTTGAGGAACGACCGTCTGCTGGCCTCAAAACCCTGTCTTCTCCTTGAAGATTAGAAATAGAATATATACAGTGGGGAACAAAAGAAGAAACTGTTCTCAACTTTTGTCACTCGTAACTTTCTCAGATCAGGAGCATTCGAATTCCTGAAATTTCCGAGCCACTGAAATTTGGGGCTTTCTAGGTGAAAAAGAAAGAAAGAAAAAGCATGTGTGGGTGTCAAGGGTGTCGCACTGAGGCCTGCACCTAGTTTGCAGAATAAGAGGCAGGAGTCAGAAGGACAGAATCTGTGGCTTCTGACCTCTAAGCAAATATATTTTAGCCTTTTCTATTAGGTAGAGAATGGAATTTGAATCTCATTGCACAAGCCAACTGAAAACTCATTCATTCAACCAAAAGTTGTTGAACCAAGAGACTGAAAAGAGAAACGCCAAAGATGATGCCATTATTTTCAAAAACTACCATCCCAGGACAGGGTAGCTTAGAAAACCTGTCCAAAATGCACATCTTCTAAAGCACCATGAAAACATGACAGGTAAAAGGTAAAGGTTCCCCCTGCACATGCGTGCCAGTCGTGTCCGACTCTAGGGGTGGTGCTCATCTCCGTATTCAAGCCGAAGAGCCAGTGTTGTACAAGTCCATGGCCACATGGCCTGGATGGCTGCAAGGAAACACTGTTTTACCTTCCCACTTTATACAGCAGTACCTATTTTTCTACTTGCATTGGCATGTAGAGATGGGCACGAATAAAAAAAAATTGCATTTCGTTTGTCGTTTGTCGTTTGGAGGGTCCGTTTCGGTTCGTTTCCATTTTTCGTGAATTTTTGAAGAAAAATTGTTTTCGTTTTCGTTTGTTTCGTTACCATTTCGTTACCATTTATTTCATTTTTTTGTGATTTTTAAAAGGATTTTAAGCAATTCACTCATATTGCAGTAATGGAACCGAAACTCATGACAAAATTTCCGATGTTTCTGTTCGTTTCGTTTCATTTCAGAGATAAAATTCGTTTGTCGTTTCGTTATGTAACAAAACGAAAAAACGGAAACGGAAACGAAAAATTGTTCATTTTGTGCCCATCTCTATTGGCATGCTTTCGAATTGCTAGGTTGGCAGGAGCTGGGGTTATCAGCGGGAGCTCGTTCCGCTGTGTGGCACCCGGGAGACCAACCACTGAGCTGCCGAGTTTGCAGCCAACAGTTTTTGGAGCCTTAGTCCACTGAGCCACAATACCACTCCCTAAAATATTTCCCCCGCACCATTCCCTACTTCCTACACAAAATTTGCACAGTCCAAATACCTGCTTGTGATATTGCTACGGATTGCATTGCCATGTAACCAATCACACAAAAGGAACTTTGAGTCATCAATGGGAACTGCCACCTAGGGATATTTTTTTTTGTTCCACAACCAACTAATAATTTGCATTAATTTGTGCAAGCTCACAGAAAGTGCAACCACTTTTGTAATCGTAAGAAGTGCTTGTGCAAATGTGTCTTGGAGACTGATCTACTGTGGCTAAGGAAAAAGTGAAGCGAAGTGTGCTGCTTATATACAGCCCCCTAGCACTTAAAGCTCTCTCTGAGCAATTTAATTGTGCAGGCTACACATTCTCTCATCTCCTCCCCGAACTGGGTGCTAGAGATGGGCACAAAATATGTTTTTTGTTTCGTTTTTCATTTCATTACAGAATGAAATGAAAAATGAATTGCCCTAAAAACCGAAACAAAATAAAATAGAAATTGCCATTTTTTCTGTTTTGTTTTCTTGTATTATTTATTTTGACAAGCTCTGATCGCGTGGGCCAGGTCGTCGGCATTAGACTTAAAAAAAAAAAAGCCAACCCAGCTCATGGGCCAGGTGGTCGGGGCTAGCAAAAACCCCCCACAAAAAATGAAACACCATTCAGGCATTTTGTGCCCATCTTTACAGTGTACTGGGAGGCGTGGTGGCTCAGTGGACTAAGCAGTGCTCCCCAACCTTTTTGTCCCCGCGGACCGGGAAATTTTTGAAAATTTTCCTGTGGCCCGGGGGGGGGGGGGGGGGGGGGGGCAGAATGCGAAAGGGGGGTCCGGCTGGGAGGCAAAAGGGGGGGGGGGTGAAAGCAAAGGATGGGAGGGAAGGAGGAGGGGGAGGCACGAGAGCAGCGGCGGCGGCACTTACCGGCTTGGGGCGTCGGGCGTGCCACTCCCCCCACACACACACACGGGCGGGGTGGGGGGGAACCCGGGGCTCCTGGGCAGGCGGGCCCCCACCTCCTCCTCCGGTGCCGGGGCCAGGAGCCGCGCGCGGGTCTCGCTGCTGGCGCCCCGCTTGCTCCTGCTGCCGCCGCCGCCGTGGGCCTCCTCCTCCGCCGGGGAAAAAGCAAGCGGGGCGCCAGCAGCGAGACCCACGCGCGGCTCCTGGCCCCGGCGCCCTGCGCGCGGGCACCCGCCCGGCCGCGCCGGGAAGCGCCCTCGCGGCACCAACCAACGAGCCGCCTCCTCCTCCTCCTCCTGCTCTGGTTCCTCCTCCTCCTCCCGCCGCCGCCGCCGGAGGAGCAGCAGCAGCCACCCCCCCCCGCAATTGCCCCCCGCCGCCGCCGCAATCGCCCCCGTCCCGCCGCCGCCGCTACCCCTGCAATCGCCCCCGTCCCGCCGCCGCCGCCACCCCCCTCCGCAATTGCCCCCCCCCCGCCGCCGCCGCAATCGCCCCCGTCCCGCCGCCGCCACCGCCACCCCCCGCAATTGCCCCCCGCCCCCGCCGCAATCGCCCCCGTCCCGCCGCCGCCGCCGCCACCCCTCCGCAATTGCCCCCCCCGCCCCCGCCGCAATCGCCCCCCCCCGCCGCCGCCGCAATCGCCCCCGTCCCGTCGCCGCCGCCGCCACCCCCCCGCAATTGCCCCCCCGCCGCCGCCGCAATCGCCCCCGTCCCGCCGCCGCAATCGCCCCCGTCCCGCCGCCGCAATCGCCCCCGTCCCGTCCCGCCGCCGCCCCCGCCACCCCTCCGCAATTGCCCCCCCCCCCCGCCGCAATTGCCCCCCCGCCGCCGCCGCAATCGCCCCCCGTCCCGCCGCCGCCGCGCCACCCCTCCGCAATCGCCCCCCCCGCCGCCGCCGCCACCCCCCCCGCAATCGCCCCCCCCGCCGCTGCAATTGCCCCCCCGCCGCCGCCGCAATCGCCCCTGTCCCGCCGCCGCCGCCGCCACCCCCCTCCGCAATCGCCCCCCGCCGCCGCCGCCACCTCCCCGCAATCGCCCCCCGCCGCCGCCGCAATTGCCCCCCCGCCGCCGCCGCAATCGCCCCTGTCCCGCCGCCGCCGCCGCCGCCACCCCCCCCCGCAATTGCCCTCGCTGCTGCTGCTGCTGCTCCTTCGGCGGCGGCGGCGGGAGGAGGAGGAGGAGGAGGAGGAGGAACCAGAGCAGGAGGAGGAGGAGGAGGAGGCGGCGGCTCGTCGGTGCAGTGAGGGCGCTTCCCGGCGCGGCCAGGCGGGTGCCGCGCGCGGGGCGCCGGGGCCGGGAGGGGAGGAGGGAGGCAAAGGCGGCGGCGGCGGCTCCTCCTGCACTCCTCCAGCCTTCCTCCTCCACCGCCCGCGGGAGAGAAGAGGAGGAGGAGGAGGGCGGCGGAGGAAAAGGGGAGGAGCCTCCCTGGCCTCCCCAGGCGGCCCGGTGCCGACCGGTCCACGGACCGGCACCGGTCCGCGGACCGGGGGTTGGGGACCACCGGACTAAGGCACCGAAACTGTAGACTGCAAAGTTGGCAGCTTGGCGGTTCGAATCCCGGGTGCCACGCAGCGGAGCGAGCTCCCGCTGATAACCCCAGCTCCTGCCAACCCAGCAGGTCGAAAGCATGTAAATGCAAGTAGATAAATAGGTACTGCTGTAAAAAGCGGGAAGGTAAAACAGTGTTTCCTTGGAGCCACGCCGACCACATGGCCATGGACTTGCACAGCACTGGCTCTTCCGGCTTGAATACGGAGATGAGCACCACCCCTAGAGTCGGACACGACTAGCATGCATATGCGGGGGGAACCTTTACCTTTACCTTACAGTGTACTAATTTTAGCAACCTTGGAAGGATGTAAGGCTAAGTGAACCTTGAGCCAGCTACCTAGGATTGAACCGTGGATTGTGAGCACAGTTTTGGCTGCATTACAGCAGTTTAACCACTGCACCTCAAGGCAACACTTTGTGGACCTTCACAAGTGTGACATCACTACGAAATATTGTCTGTTGCTTCTAGTTCCCTGTTCGTTCACATTTAGATAATCCTCTCATTTTCTTACTTCTAGATAATTCTCTCCCGAAGACAGTATTCTTCACAGGGGTTGCTCTATAATGCCCATTGGCTATCCAGGTAGGCTGGCACTGATGTGAACAGCTATCTAATATCTCTGGGAGATATTAGGTGATATAAGATTTTTGCAAGGCCTCATGTACACCACCAACATCATGATCATCATCAATAACAACAACACTGTTATAATTATAGTAATATGCAACTCTATAGTACACTAAGAGCTACTACTACTACTACTACTACTACTACTACTACTACTACTACTACTACTACTACATGCCAGCATCTTCATCAGACACATGCATGAGTGATACTCATGAGTGATACTAACTGACTTGTCCGGTTGAAATTCACAAACTAATGGTCAAAATCCTGCTGCTTAGCGAAATTATTTGTTTGGAATTGTGGTGGTTTTAATTGTTTGTGTTGCTCTGTTTGTAAACCTCCCAGAGTTCCCTTTTGGAAAACTGGTGTGGTAAATAAATAAATAAATAATAAATAAATTTTCACATGAGACACCAGTTTGGATCAAAGAAGCTTACAAAGGAATTGATTCACTAAATCCCCATTGCTTGAAAGGATATACTCTAGTGCAGTGTTGGCGCATCGATGGCACGGGTGCCAAAGGTGGCACTAGGAGCCCTTTCTGTGGGCACCCCGACATCGCCCCTTCACAGCCACCTGTATTCAGGTTAAATTGCTATATTGACACTTTGTAAATAATTAGTGGGTTTGGAATCACAGTTTGGGCACTCGATCTCTAAATGGTTCACCTTCACTGCTCTATTGCCATTTACTATGCTAAGCAGCAAGATTTTGGCCAGTGGAACTGAGCAGCTGATGTAGAAACTGAAGTCCAAATGGAGATCCAGGATCTGTAGTTTGTGCTGTAATCTTGTGCGGTAAGCTCTGTGGATTGTATGCTGATGATGACACCAGCAGAAAGTGATTTGGGAAATTAAGCACTTCCCATAACATCTCATCATGTTCTGCTATTCCCTTTCATCACATGGATGAGAGGAGGGCAACTCCTCCTCCTCCTCCTCCTCAATTAATTAAGCCTCCAGTCAGTCCCTGTTCATGACACCATCAGCTTTCTGCAGGTATAGTTGTGTCAAGAGGAATTCATCCATCCAGGTGTTCTGAAATCTGAAATCTGGGCTCATTAATGATGGTTACTGAGAAGCAGTCGTCTCTCCTTCTCTCATGCAAGCAGTGACCTATCTGAAGAGAAGGGTCCTGCTCGTGTCTTGGCTCTGCACATGAGCAAGAACCCAGCTTTTTCCAGGATTCATGCTTGCCTTTAGAGTCTATATACATCCAAGAACCTTTTCTCTTTAGACTAGTTGCTTCCTAATTGAGCAAAAATGATAAGGGGGCGAGAGGTAAGTCCTGCTTCTCTCCTGCAACCAGGTTGATCCTTCTAGATTATGGAACCACTGAACAGAGATTGCATCCTCACATAGACCAGGCGAAATGGTCAATAATAATGGGGGTTTTTGATTTTCTGAACTATAAATACCTTAAGTCTCCATTCTAGGACTTCTACCTTCCTTTGCAAACACCTGAATATAATGCAGTCGGGAGAAAGACCTACAGTGGAAGGTTTTGATACAAGTCCCACCCCGTGTCCTCTTCAGTGCTAGTTAGTTGCTTTCTTTTTGGGCAGGTCACTTGGGCAAATGTAGGGATACTTAAGATCCAAACCCTTTTAACTTAGGTGTTTCTCCCGGGTGCATCTTGTCTAGATATTTGCAAGGTTATTATATTTGAGAACAAACTAAAATAAAAGAAACCCCACCCTTGGTGATCAAATAAATATCTATAGCACTTCAGAGGCAATCATGTCTTCACACAGGAGCAAATGTTCTCTCTATAAAAAAGTAAATAGAAAATTCCCAGCATACAGAAAAGTAGCATTCGGGGCAACAGATTGCAACCTTGTGGTCCAATTTGACACTAACCAAAGTTGTTTAATTTTTTCTGCATGGGGAAAAATGTATCTGTGCCTATATTTCTGCCTGTGTAGCTTACAGGGGTTCAGTTCACGAGTCAAATGTTTCATCTGCTATTTGGAAGAGCCACAGTTGACCTAGACTAATCTGTGCTGAAAGCACACAACCTTTCTGATGCCTGAGAATGGCTTCCAGCAATTAAAAGAACTCTTGGATCTTAATGTGAGAAGAAGTTCTGATTCAATTAACACTCCACTATGTGTAACATCTAATTTCCGCAGGGAGATGGGACTATTCAAAGAACTGGCTTAAGAACTCGTAGAATCACTGACTATAATTTTCTTGAAATCATGGAGGATGGGTGAGGTGCCAGATGACTGGAGGAAGGCTAACATCCCTCCCTATCTTCAAAAAGAACAGAAAAGGAGGAACCAGAGAATTACAGAAAAGTCAGCCTGACATCATTCCCAGGAAAATTTGAAGTGGCCACTCTTAAAGCATCTTGAAAATAATGCAGTAATAACAAGAACCCAACACAGATATGTAAAGACACACAGTTGGTTGCAGAATCATATTGAGATAGTGCTTATCAATGGTTTCTCCTTAAATTGGGAAAAGGTAGGAAGTGGTGTACCCCAAGTGTCAGCATCTTCAATATTTTTATTAATGACTTGGATGAGGGGCTGCAGGAAATGCTTATCAGATTCGTGGGTGACACAACAATGGGTTGAACAGCTATGTCAGAAAGAAAATGCAAAAAGATCTTGATAAGCTCAAGTACTGGGCTAAGAACAACTGAATGAATTTGAACAGGAATAAGTGCAAAGTTCTGCACTGGAAGTGGGGATCAAACTGACAGTTACAAGATGTTGGATATTGACAGTAATGCATGTGAGAAGAATCATGAAATTGTTGTAGATCACAAGCTATGAGCCAATAGTGAGATATGGCTGCAAAAAAGGCCAATGCTATTTTAAGATGCTTTAACAGAGGTATAATCTCCAAATACCATGAAGTACCAGTCCCTTCCATTTGGCACTGGCCCAGTGGTTCTCAACCTGTGGGTGCCCATATGTTCCTGGACTGCAACTCCCAGAAGCCCCCACCAGTTGCTGTGCTGGAAGGGGTTTCTGGGAGTTGCAGTCCAGGAACATCTGGAGACCCATAGGTTGAGAACCACTGGGTTAGACCTAATCACTTTAAAAAGACTGGGACAACTGGACCTATTAACCCGGGGAGGGGGATGGGCATATACAGTCCTGAGAAACAAGACTAAGAGCTATGGTAGCAATCTTCAAATACTTGAAACTCCAACAGAAGAGGGGCAGGATCTGTTCTTGATCATCCCAGAGTACAGGACATGTAATATTAGGCTCAAGTTACAGGAAGACACATTTTGGTTGAACATCAGGAAAAATCTTGTTAACTGTTAGAGCAGTATAACAATGGAACCAACAACCTTGGGATGAGGTGAGCACTCCAGAACTAGAGGCTTCCAAATGAAAATTAGACAACCACCTATCTGATACACTTTGAGTTCGAGTCCTGCACTGAGTGGGGAGTGGACCTAATGGCTTTATAGGCCCCTTTTAACCCCTTTATGCTAAGATTTCATGAAACTACTTTCTGAACATGATATTTATTTATTTTTATTGCATTTTTATACCGCACCAATTTCCCAGAAGGGACTCTGGGTGGTTTACATAAATGCAGCTAAATAAACAACAATGCAAATTAAATAAACAGTACAATAAGCAAGTAAAATAAGCAAATAAACACATAATACATGCAAGAATCTGGCAAGAGGCAAAGAAAGAAAAATATTAAAAATACTAAAAAGGGGGTGGGGAAGAAACAAACAGGGAAATCACAACTCAACAAATTACTGATTGCCATATGCCTCCTTAAAAAGCCATGTCTTTAATGCTTTTTAAAAAGGCTAGGAGGGACCCAATTTGGCGTATTTCACATGGACGTTTATTCCACGGGGCCAGCCACCGAGAAGGCCCGATTATGGGTAAAAACCTTACGGGCCTCCCACGGGGTGGCCACATGTAGTGAAGACGCCAAGGATGCTCTGGTGGGGCGGGTCGACACTGACCTTTGGAAGATCCACTCTGCCGGATACTCAGGCCCCAAGCCATGGAGGGTTTTGGAAACCAAAACCAGTACCCTGAAACTTATCTGGGAGGCAACAGGCAACCAGCGCAAGCAAGCCAGAATTGGGGTGATGCGGTCAAAATGACCTGCGCCACCCACCAATCTGGCTGCCGCATTCTGTTCCTACTGCAATCACCGGACAAGGTTCAAGGGAAGCCCCACGTAGAGAGTGTTGCAGTAACCAGTCCTTGAGATAAGTTAATTCTGACCAGCCGTGATTGGATTTAAAAGAGAGGGGGTGGAGTCCCAGTGTTTTCTGAAGCTTTCTTTATGGAGATGTGATCCAGCAATAAGTACAAGATGAGGGTAAGGTGGAAAGGCAGACTTACATGCTGCTTTCCCACAATGTTATCAAAGGGAAGCTCAGGGCTCCAGGAGCCTTCGGTGAAGGTTGCTGCACTGTTTCTTCGGTCTGAAGCTGTGATCGCCTCTTTAACAATGTCTTCAGGCAGAGCCAACAAGCTTTCCTCGGGCTGCTTGATCAAGTAGGTCTCGATGTTGTGCTTCCTCAAGAATTCATTACGTTCCTTGCCATACCCTTCTTCAACCTTATAATCCCCATTTAAGCAATCGAGAGTAGCCTTGGATATGTGGATTCTCCTGCAGAGGGATGAAGAAGCGATAAAAAAATAACAGTGACGAGTTCAACATCCTTGATTTTGAACAATGGAGGAACAAGAGGGAACAAGCAGGGTTCAAAATTCTAAATGATACACAGGAGTCTACAATAAATTGTCGTACAGGTTAACCACCTAAAATTCATTCTCCTATTTAAGACACCAGCTGGCCGGCAATGCTCCAGGAAACACTGTGCCATCCCTCTTCCTCAGTTTACCAACCTCGGAAGAGCAAATGCTGAGTTAGCCATGAGTGGACTACCTAGAATTGACCTCAGGTCACGAGCAAAGTCTTAAATGCAGTACTGAGTTTAACCACCGTGCCACAAGGCTGCTAATGTCAGGGAAACCTGAAATTCAACCATGCTATGAATCTAGACAACAATCTAATCCTTCTTGACCTCTTCTCAGGGGTCAATCAATACCCCAAATCCCAAAATGTTAATAAATTGGTTAAAATATTTCTTATTCCTTTTCTTTGGCATGGGGGCAATTTTGCAATACATTTAATGATTTATCTGGAAGTTGAATCATGGCTACTGGACTTCTTTTTTGAGAGATAGAAACGTTGCGCTGCTCATCCAAACAGCTTCATCAATCTGAATACAGCTAGTGCGAGTCCTCCATCTTATAGTCAGCTTTGACCTCTTGTCACTCTGGTCTGAATTAGGCTCATAAAATGAACAATGGCCTGAATAGGCTCGTTAGGGAGACAATAGTATCCATAGCCTTAAGGTGAACAATGGCCTAAGGTGCTGAAAACTATCAAGAATGGGTCATTAGCTATGGCCTTGGTGGTGAAGTAGCCATGACTCAACTTCCAGATAAACTCACCTGGTTGACTGAGAATCTTCACAGACATATTTAATGATTTACTTCTTATTTTCTAGCTTGATGCATCAAAAGGGTACTACCAGGCTGAACGTGCAGCTGGACGGAAGGACATGGAGGACCTCAAATGGTCCCTTTTCTGCTTCTCTCCTGAATTCCTTCCAAGATGTTTAATTTGCCATTGTAACTCAAAGGAAGTGAAATCTGAGACCCTTTAAATGTCTTGAAGTTCTCCTCCCATTCTGTAGGCTTTGCGTGTTAATGAAATCAAACCATTACTTTAATTGGTTCAATTTGCTTGATTAAATGGAGCTGAAGAAAAAAGGGCCACTGACTTCCATTAGTATGCAAATGCAGGGCTGAATTCACAAGCCAGGTGAGCAGCAAGGCTTGAAACACCAAGACAGCACACACAGAGAAACACAAAAAAATCGGTATAAATCCCATTGCACACTGGTTCTGTTGATGTGCAAATGGGTGAAAAAAGGTCAAGCTGCCATGCGATGTAAAAGTCCTCTTTGATCTTTATGACAGCGGTAAGCTCTACACTTGTCTGGAACAACCACAGGGTGGGATGCAGAAGGAGAAGGTGGAGGCAATGGTTGCAGGTTGGATTTTCAGTCTCAGAGACCAAGAAGTCACAGGGAAGAGGCAATGCTTTCCTGGGACCTCAGAAACTGCAGGTTGAGTGATGGCCAAATAAAAGAAAGTTCAGTTTATTCATGAAGGCTTTCACGGCCGGGATCTGATAGTTGTGGTGAGGTTTTTTTTTTTTTGTTTTTGGCCATGTTCTGGATGTTTTTCTCCCTGATGTTTCATCAGACTCTGTGGCCGGCATCTTCAGAGGGCAAGGAGCTCAAGGAACTAGGAGTTCTCTCTGTGCTGTGGGGTCCTAGTTCCCTGTGCTGTGGGGTCCTAGTTCCCTGAGCTCCTTGCCCCCTGAAGATACCGGCCACAGAGTCTGGCAAAACATCAGGAAGGAAAACTTCCAGAACACGGCCAAACAGCCCAAAAAACTCACAACTATAGGAAGTTCAGCCTTTGTGTGTGAAGTAGCTTTATAGGGCCTGGGCCCTTATATCCCCTCATTTGCAGCAGGTACAAAGGCTCCTGGGCTTTAATGAAAACCTGTTTGTACATGGGTTGTCCAGCAAAAATCCAGGAATAAAGAAAGCGGACTGGAGAAGGAATGGGTGGGTGCATGCAGATGGATCCACTGTACTCTCGGGAAGAATGCAACGAGTTGATGTTTCCAGAACCTTTTGACAGTCTACCTCTGTGAAATTCTGGGTTACCACTAAAAATATATTTTCATTTCCCTGACTTTTTTGAGCAACATTTATCATTTTCTCTCACCACTATTCAAATACAACCACAAGTTAAAAATGAATAGGTTATGTTGCACTAATGCAAGGTTAACGAAATGTTCCCCTCTACAACTACACGTTTCAAATGCAAAAATATTTGTTGAAGTAAGAGATCTAATATCAGCTTCTTTCAAAACCGCACTAACATCTGTTTTGCAGTTGCACTGAAAATTACACCAAGACACAAACTTCAATTCAAGTAAAGTCTGAATGCTAACAAATGACAACATTTTGTTATTGTTTTAAGGGTACACTAAAATTTTAAATAAATGTTCTCTCTAAAATAGTTTCTCTGAATCCAAATTACAAAATGTATAGTTCTGAAATTGCAGTAATAATCAAGTTAGAATTTATATATATTAATTACAATTTCCCTGACTTTCTCTGACTTCAGACCAATTTCCCTGACTTTCCCTGTCCAATTTCCGTTTCCTTGGCTTTCCAGAAAGTGGCAACCCCGAACTTCAGGGGTGCCCTCACAACTTTCCTGCAGACTCTAAGGGAGCTGCCTTCTCTGCACCTAGGAGAAACATTCTGAAATTTTGCTTTGGAGGGCAGGTGGTGAAAGGAACACAACAATAATGTTTTTTCTGCGTCAACTTAGGAAGTTCAGACTGCCAAAAGAACTGTTGATTCAATTCTGTAGAGGTGTTATTGAATCTATTATCTGTTCCTCTATAACTGCCTGGTTTAGTTCTGCGACTAAGCAGGACAGATATAGACTTCAAAGGATAATTGGAACTGCAGAAAAAATTATTGCTACTAATTTGCCATCTATTGTGGAATTGTATACCACATGAGCTAAAAAGAGGGTGATGAAAATATATACAGGTTCCACACATCCTGGACATAATCTGTTTCAATTGTTACCCTCAGGGCGACGTTTTAGGGCCTTGTATACTAAGACAACTAGATATAAAGATAGTTTCTTTCCAAGTGTTATCAAACTGTTGAATAAATAATTTTTACTTTCCTTTTTCCTTTTTAAATAATAGGCTATATTGTATTGTTCTACTGTGTTTTTATTGTTGACTATATGATTCTTACATTTCCTTTTATATAGAGAGAGCATATTTTACCAAAACAAATTCTGGGTGTGTCCAACCACACTTGGCCAATAAAAGTATTCTGATTCTGATTCTGAACACTCTGTCTGCCCCCCAACTCAGATAGGAGTGATAGATCTTTTGCCTGGCAGATAGAAGAAAGAACAGAGATCCAAGGGATGACTATGGGCCAGTGATGGTGAACCTTTTAGAGACCAAATGCCCAAACTGCAATTCAAAACCCACTAATTTTTCACAAAGTGCCAATACAGCAATTTAACCTGAATGCAGGTGGCTGTGAAGGGGCGATGTCGGGTGCCTACAGAAAGGGATCCAAGTGCCACCTTTAGCACACATGCCACAGGTTCACCAACACTGCTATAGGCAGTTGAAATGCACATTCTACTAAAGTCAAGCAGACGAGGATGGCAGGAAGCTAACTTTTATGGGTTCTGAGGTGGCCACTTGGCCATAAACCAAAAAGGAGGGCACTGATTTGCATAAATATACCACATGCTCATTTGTATACACAGATGCAAGATTAAGGATGATTTTCATTTAAACAGAATGAAGTGTCCCTTTTATGAGCAGTGACTGGGTGACTTGTGCACCCATGAAGACAACTGTCCAGACAACTTTGGATGAGTACTTTCATGATCTCATTGCTAAAGGCTGCCCATTTTAAATCTGAACAGGCAGTCCTTCAAATGAAAGACAGCTTCAAAAAGTAGATTGTTCTCTGGCACACCTTCAAATAGAAGACAGTCCACCCTGAAATAAGACATGGGCAACCCTAATGAGCTCTCCTATTCAGTTTCTCAATGGCAACCTTAAGTCTCCTTAGCTTCCACTCAGTGCAGTTCGGAAAAAGCAGCAGTTCTTGAGGGCTTGTTTGGACTTGTTTCAAGGATTGTGAGGCTGCCTTTTCTAATGTTTGTAAGGCGATATGTTGTCAACCATTACAAGGAGAGTCATAATTCATCTTCTTCGAAGAACAGGTGAGGGGTCCATTTTTTGGATCCTGGAATGCCACTTTCTCCGATAGACAATGTCTTCACAACACAAGCCAACAATGTTCAAGTCCTTATTGACTGTGTCTCACCATCTCTCTTTTGGTTGCCCACTGGGCTGCAGGCCATCACTTTTCAGATGGTAAGCAGTTTGGGTGATGGTGGAAGGAGCGGCTCTGAAAACACATCTGTACCAGCATAGCCATTTTTATCTCAAGTTCTCTGTTATTGATATCACACCTAATGGCTGCTGGGTGGTATCATTTGTGACGTGGCCAAGTATGGAGATATGGAGAGACAAGGAAAGACATAGTTGTCTAGGGATAGTAGGTGATGGCAACCAATGTATTGGATGGCACCAAGTTGTGAAAGGCTGCTCCACAACACTGGTTCTCAGCCTGTGGTTATGTATTGTGGGTGAGATGTATAAAAAGCCTAGGAAGACAGTGTATTTTTTAATAAAATCTGTTAAGAAGTCAGTCCCCCTCAACCTTCATGCCTTCCTGAAAGTTGATTATTCTAACATTTTTCCTGTTGTTGTTCTTGTTCAGTCGTTCAGTCGTGTCCGACTCTTCGTGACCCCATGGACCAGAGCTCGCCAGGCCTTCCTATCTTCCACTGCCTCCCGGAGTTTTGTCAAACCCTATAGGTTGCATCAATGATACCGTCCAACCATCTCATTCTCTGCCATCCTCTTTTCCTTTTGCCTTCAATCTTTCCCAACATCAGGGACTTTTCCAAGGAGTCCTCTCTCCTCATGAGGTGGCCAAAGTACTGGAGCCTCAGCTTCAAAATCTGTCCTTCTAGTGAACATTCGGGGTTGATTTCTTTCAGGATGGATAGGTTTGATCTCCTTGCAGTCCAGGGACTCTCAAGACTCTCCTCCAGCACCACAGCTCAAAAGCATCAATTCTGCGGCGATCAGCCTTCTTTATAGCCCAGCTTTCACTTCCATACATCACTACTGGAAAAACCATAGCTTTTGTCCAACATTTTGCCTACCAATGGATTTTCTACCTATAGCTTTTTGCCCTGGATGTTTCTCTTTTTTCCCTTGTTCTCCCAGCCTATCTATGTCCCATGAGCGATAAATGTAGTGACTTAATTTCTGTGATGCTGCTTTCAAAATGT
Organism: Phrynocephalus guinanensis; assembly: GCA_037367245.1. Classification (NCBI taxonomy): domain Eukaryota; kingdom Metazoa; phylum Chordata; class Lepidosauria; order Squamata; family Agamidae; genus Phrynocephalus; species Phrynocephalus guinanensis. The sequence goes on along the minus strand of CM074739.1, from coordinate 13,516,131 downwards.
CACTTTAAAAAGTGGGCATGGTGCTTCCAAACTGCTCAGTGCACGATCCTCTCCTTAGTACCAAACTCTTTCACTTACCCAGGGATTCCACCTGACTCGAGTTTGTTCGCGATATCGACATCCCAGGACCAGACGTCAAACTGCCACTTCCGTAGACCCAGAACTCCGCACAGTACGGATCCCGAGTGTATTCCGATCCTCATGTCGACATCGTGCTTCGTCCTTGACCTCACGTACCTGATAAAGCAACCCGGAGACATCAGTTTCATCCAGCAGATTGTGTGGATGGCAAGAGTATAAACAGAGCGGAATACTTGGGGAATGCTTCTCAGCTCTAGCTGTGTATCTACCACACAATTGCATCCGCTTGTAGCCAGTCGTAGCTCCACCCTACAGGATCCTGAAATCTGTAGTTTGGTGAAGTACTTCAAAATAAAACCTGTCCCGTCTCTTTTCATAAGCCTTTCAGAGTAATCTCGTCAAATGAGTGGGTTTTCTTTCTTCGTGGAGCTTGCTGTTTTCACTGCCTAATGTTATTGTATTCAATATTTATAATTATTTTAATGTCACTATTCATTATTAGTTATTTCATTTTTATTTTTATTTATATTTATTTATTTTTACAACTTATATGCCACAAGGAACATCTGTAACTCTATTACTTGCAAGTCAAAAACAAATGAAATAATACATTTGCTGTGGGTTATGTTGAAAATATGTGACAGAATTTACACTGGCACTTAAAATTTATATGGAGATTTTGACAGCATTGGGGGAAATGGTGCAATTTCTATAAAACTGACAAGTACATAAGACTGAATAAAAACACACACACAGTTTAGTTTACTAGTTTAAACAGAGAGATCTTGGCTAACCCTTTTCAATTAAGCAATGCCATTCTTAATAGAGCAATTGGGGAAGCGGTGAAATGGTTCCATAAGGTGGATTACCACCAGAACATTTAATTGCATTACATGGATGAGCGGCACACATATTACTGCTATTAAAGCAAAGACTCGGTTCTCATAGTGACATTTAAATGTAAAGGGTCATAAGGTCCATTGAAACTGTGGAATGTTTTTGCATGGAAATCACTGTACAGATCTTTATTTCAGCGCCAGTGATTGGCTTAATTAAGAAGTTTTCTCATTTAACTCCCTGTTTCAGGCAATTAATGTTTTTATTTTTAATGGCTTTTCCAGAAGACTCCTTGCTGCAGAATGAAAGCATCTTGCCAGTGTCTGTGTATAAATCATGGAGAAAGGAAGACACTGGGAGCAAGTATGGTGGATACGAGAAGGGAGCCAGGAAGATTTTCTGTGGGTCCAAGTTTAGGAATATATGGTCCATTGTTGATCCCAGCAAAGGTGTATCTAATCCCGCTTTCTGTTCCCATGGGGGACAAACAGGTGGTCCAGTCGGACAGGCCTGCCAAGAGGACATCAGAGTAGTATCACCTACCCTTTCATGTTTCCATGTGCCAGTACTGGAAGGCACACTGTCGCTGATACATAGTACTGGAAGACACACGCTCGCTGATACCCCAGGCTTAAAACCGGGGTACTTCAAGGGCCAGATGCAGGGGAGTGCTATCAGGAGACAGATATCTAGTCTCATGTGCTCCCAGACGCATCTGGTGGGGCCACTGTGAGTTACAGGAAGCCGGACTAGATGGGCCTTTGGCCTGATCCAGCATGGCTCTTCTTATATTCTTATGTTCTTATGTTCTTATGTCTATAGAAGCTACCTTCTCAAACCATTAATTTTTCCCAATACTTTACCAAGATTTATATTCCTTGGATTATAAAACCAAAAGGCGGACCTTCTCCATGTTGGCCCACATCAATGGAAACCTCATTATTTTCAAGATGGGAACAAATCATTTGCTTCAGAAGATTAAAAAAAAGGGCACATCATATGCAACACTGGTGGTCTTCTGAGTTCACATGCCTTAACTCTCAGGATTAGAGCTGCAGGTCAGTAGCATCACATTAACTTAGATTTTGATACTATGAGATTCCAACTGGGTTGCAGTGATCTCCCAAGGTGGCAGCACACAGTCTCTGTGATGTCAGAGAAGTGGAGCAGGCAAAGCATCAGAAGGTAGACCTGCTTGTAGATGGACTAATTTTGGAAATGAGCAACGGGTTCTGCATAATGGCAAAACTCAGCTGAAAGGAGCCCTAAGCATTAGTAATCTCACACATGAAAAGGGGCATGTCTCATCCTCTCCGTTATCTAATTCATCACTAAAAGATTCAAAAGTAGGCTAGGTCAGGCATGTCCAAACCTCAGCCCTCCTGATGTTTTGGACCATAACTCCCAGAATTCTAAGCTTAGACTGCCAATGACAAAGGACTGTGGGAGTTGTGGTCCAAAACATCTGGAGGGCCAAAGTTTGGTCATGCCTGGGCTAGGCGATACCTTTATTGGTCACTACTAAAACAAAACAAAAATGTAAGCTAAGCTTTTGATAGCTAGCAACTTGCTATCTTTAACAAAGCATTCTACCAAAGCATTGATAGAAGATGTAGTCTATCAGGCAATGAGAATCCTTTTGGTGAGATGGAATACACCAGAAGATGGTATCAGGAGGCAAGCTGGTGTTAAGACTGCTTCAAAGTCCCGGATACAGTTGCACACCCAGCATATCAAACAAAGCAGCAGCATCCTTGACCAAACCCCTTCCCAGCCTTAAATTGGCTCTGTCAAGACTACAAGTCCATGCTGGCCTGAGGGAGTGTGGGGGGAAGGTGATACAAAAAGCATGTGTTCCATTTGAAAGTTGGGAAAAAAATTAGCAAAACTCACTAGGAATAATCAGAGCCAGATTAAAAAGAAGCAATTTTACCTAGTAGCTGCAGTCCAGGCCTCTGGTGTCAAGAATGTGCCTCTATTTTCATGGCACATAGGGAGGGTGGCTCTTTTCTTGGTATCTTCATCAATCGATAGAAGTAAAAAAAAAAAAAGTGTGGGTTGAGCCATGTGACCAGAAAAAACAAATTCACCTAGCCTACTTTTGAATTTGTTTTTCTGGTCACACGGCTCAAACCAGACTTTTTTTTTTACTTCTGTCACTAAAAGATGTGAGCCAGCATGATTCCGGCTCATGTGGAGGACCTATATATAGGGGGAGCAGTGCATCCCTTTTTAGACATTCAGTTTCCACAATGAAAATGAATCACAGAATTGTGAAGTTGGAAGGGGCCTAATAGGGCATCAAGTCCAACCTCCTGCACAAGGCAGGAATGCAAATCTAAGGACGGAGGCCAGGTGGTTGCCTAAATTTCTCCTCCGCTATTATGGCACTGACCACCTCCTAAGGCAGTAGTGGCCAAACTTTGGCCCTCCAGATGTTTTGGACCACCACAGTCCTTTGTCATTGGCAACATAGGTTTGGAATTCTGGGAGTTGGGGTCCAAAACATAAGAACATAAGAACATAAGAAGAGCCATGCTGGATCAGGCCAAAGGCCCATCTAGTCCAGCTTCCTGTATCTCACAGCGGCCCCACCAGATGCGTTTGGGAGCGCATGAGACTAGATATCTGTCTCCTGATACCACTCCCCTGCATCTGGCCCTTGAAGTACCCTGGTTTAAAGCCTAGAGATTACACATCTCCATCATGGTTTGTAACCCGTGATGGACTTTTCCTCTAGGAATCTGTCCAATCCCCTTTTGAAGGCATCCAGGCCAGATGCCATCACCACATCCTGTGGCAGGGAGTTCCATAGACTTACAACACGCTGGGTGAAAAAATATTTTCTTTTGTCAGTTCTTACTCTCCCAGCACTCAATTTGAGTGTATGTCCCCTAGTTCTGGTATTTTGAGAGAGGGAGAAGAGCTTCCCTCTATCCACTTTACTCATACCCTGCATTATTTTGTATGTCTCAATCATATCCCCCCTCAAGCGCCTTTTTTCCAGACTAAAGAGGCCCAATTGTTTTAGCCTTTCTTCATAAGGGAGGTGCCCCAGCCCAGTAATCATTTTAGTCACTCTCTTCTGCACTTTTTCCAGTTCCACTATGTCTTTCTTGAGATGCGGTGACCAGAATTGTACACAATACTCCAGGTGGGGCCTTACTATTGTTTTATATAACGGCATTATAATGTTGGCTGTTTTATTTTCAATCCCCTTTTTGATAATCCCTAGCATGGAATTGGCCTTCTTCACTGCTGCCACACATTGGGGAGACACCTTCATGGAGCTGTCCACCAACACACCAAGATCTCTTTCCTGATCCGTCACGGATAACTCAGAGCCCATGAGTTGATAGATGAAGTTTGGATTTTTTCCCCAATATGCATTACTTTACATTTGGTTACATTAAAACGCATTTGCCATTTCTCAGCCCATTCCCCCAGTTTGGAGAGATCCTTCTGGAGCTCTTCACAATCTTCTCTGGTTTTTACCACATGGAAAAGTTTTGTGTCATCTGCAAACTTGGCCACCTCACTGTTTATCCCCGTCTCCAGGTCATTTATGAACAGATTGAAAAGCACCGGTCCCAGGACCGAGCCCTGGGGCACACCGCTTTTCACTTCTCTCCATTGTGAAAATTTCCCATTGACACCTACTCTTTGTTTCCGGGATCTCAACCAGTTCTCAATCCATAAGAGGACCTGCCCTCTTATCCCCTGACTATGCAATTTTCTCAGCAGCCTTTGGTGAGGGACTGTGTCAAAAGCCTTTTGAAAATCCAGATAGACTATATCCACCGGTTCACCCAAATCCACGTGCCTGTTGACCTTTTCAAAAAATTCTAAAAGGTTTGTAAGACAAGATTTACCCTTACAGAAGCCATGCTGATTTTCTCTCAGCAAGGTTTGTTCTATTATGTGTTTTAAGATTTTCTCTTGGATGAGGCCTTCCACCATCTTCCCTGGGACAGATGTAAGGCTAACCGGCCTGTAGTTTCCTGGGTCCCCCCCTCCTTCCTTTTTTAAAAAATTGGTGTGACATCTGCTATCCTCCAGTCCTCCGGGACTGTGGCCGTTTTAAGAGACAAGTTGCATATAACCGTTAAGAGATCTGCAATTTCATTTCTCAGTTCCCTAATAACCCTTGGGTGGATGCCATCTGGGCCCGGTGACTTGTTAATCCTCAATTTATCAATTAGTCCTAAAACCTCCTCTCTTTTAACCTGTATTTGATTTAATTCTTTAGTCAAGAGGGGCGGCTCAGGCAGCGGAATCCGCTCAAGGTCCTCTGTCGTGAAGACAGACGCAAAGAACTCGTTCAATTTCTCTGCAATGTCCAAGTCCTCCTTAACCTCCCCTTTTCCTCCCTCACCATCCAGAGGCCCAATTGGTTCTCTGGCAGGTTTTCTACTTCTAACATATTTAAAGAAGCTTTTATTATTACCCTTTATATTGCTAGCCATGCGTTCCTCAAAGTCTTTCTTTGCCTCCCTTATCATCTTTTTACATTTCTTTTGCCAGAGTTTGTGTTCCTTTTTATTTTCCTCATTTGGGGAGGATTTCCATTTACAGAAGGACCTCTCCTTGTGCTTTAGAGCCTCTCTAACTCCACTCGTTAACCATGCCGGTGTCCTCTTGGACTTAAATGAGCTCTTCTTTCTTTGTGGTATGCAATTGTGTGCTGGGCCTCTATTATTGTTGTTTTAAACAGGCTCCATGCACACTGAAGAGATTGGATTCTTCTAACCCTCCCCTTCAGTTTCTCTCTAACTAGTTTCCTCATCTGAGGGAAGTTTGCCCTTCGAAAATCAAGGGTTTTTATGTCTGATTTGGTTGACACTCTTCCTCCGACATGCATGGCAAAGGTAATTGCAGCATGGTCACTGTTCCCCAGAGGCTCAGTGACATTCACATCCCTGACGAGGTCCTGAGTATCACACAATATTAGATCTAGAGTTGCCTGTTCTCGGGTGGGCTCCATGACAAGTTGCTCTAAGGCACAGTCATTCAGCAAGTCGAGAAACCCAGTTTCTCTTTCTTGCCCAGAGCTCGCATTGGCCCAGTCAATGTGGGGATAATTAAAGTCCCCCATGATTACTATCCTATCCCTCTTAGCCACCTCCATGATTTCTCTCCTCATTTCAAGGTCCCCCTCAAGTTTTTGATCTGGTGGACGATAGAATACTCCAACTATCACATCACTCTTTGGACCTGATAGTTTAACCCACAGTGATTCTATGGCGGAGTCAGACCCTCTGTCAATCTCCATTCTGCTGGATTTTATGCCTTCTTTGACATAGATGGCCACTCCTCCTCCAACCCGCCCCTCTCTATCCCTTCTATAGAGTTTATAGCCTGGGATTGCTGTGTCCCACTGGTTCTCCACATTCCACCAGGTTTCTGTTATGGCTATTATATCAATGTTATCCCTAGCTGCCAGATGTTCAAGTTCTCCCATCTTTGCTCGGAGGCTTCGAGCATTGGCGTAGAAGCACTTGTACAGTGGGACATCTGGAGGTCCAAAGTTTGGCCAACACTGTCCTAAGGTAATTGGTTCCATTGCTGTGCTGCTCTAACAGTTAGGGAGTTTTTCCTGATATTTAACCAAAATCTAGCTCCCTGCCACTTGAGTGCTTTATTACATGTCCTGGATCCTGGATGATCAAGAAGAGTCTTTGCCATTCCTGTGTATGACTAGTTTCCATGTATTTGATGACTTCTATCATATCTCTCCCCAGTCCTCTTTTCTCAAGGCTAACCAACCATGTCCATATATTTGTTTCTTTCCATTATCCTTGCTGCCCTCCTCTGAGTTTGTTATAATTTGAAGAGGATTTACAGTGGTACCCCAACTTAAGAGCAGCTCGATTTAAGGGCAATTCAACGTAAGAGCGGAAAACTGTTGGCGTTTTAACTGCCGCCTTACAAATTTTATATATGGTCTGCTCGACTTACAAATATTTTTTAATTTTTTAAAAAAATGTTAACTTATTTTTTTTGATTTTTTAGATATGTACCCCGACTTAACAGTAGTTCAACTTAAGAGCATGCATTCGGAATGGATTAAATACATAAGTTGAGGCACCACTGTAGTTTGTGCACTGACCTTCATCATTTCTAATTATGGAATAGGCAATGGGGCTATCTGGAAGAAGTATGGGAGAGCTTAGTGCATGTTCAGACATTGGCCTTAGTTGTCAGGAAAAGGCCCTCTGCCACCGCAAGGGCTGCTCTCATGTCTGTTGTCTCATATCCTGCTTATCTTTAACAACAGCACGTGGGACGTCTAGGAGATGCTTGTCCTCCAACTAGCCTCTTACGTCCTTGAAAGGAAGATCTTCCTGCCTCCAGTAAAACAGGTCTTGGAAGCAATAAAGCCGCAAGGGAGAATTTGAGAACGTTCTACAGCTTAGCAGTTAAGAAGCCAGGGAATCACAGGCTCAGGCACAGTGTGACGGTAGCCGTCAAAACGAGACAGAAAGAAAATGAATTACCTGATGGTTTTGATCATGCTGAGTCCCATTTCCACGCAACAGTGAGCGTGGTCCTGGCGTGGTTCCGGAAGGCCAGAAACACAATAGTAGCAGTCCCCCAGGATCTTAATTCTAAGGCAATGATGTTCCTGCGGGAGGGGAGAAAAACAGGGGAGGGTAGTGAGCTGAGGAAATAGGACTGCTAGCAGGAGAGCATTATGCACTGGGAAACAATACAAGAATTAAATCGTTCCTATCACATGGGTGAAAAATGAGTTTCAAAGAAAAAAAAATGGGTTTCTTTTTGAGTTTATCACCTGACAGAAGATCCGGGTCCAGCGTTCCCATGGGCATGGTATACGTACCCTCATTTAACATGTCACCATGTCCTTAATCCACATTTATTTATTTATTTATTTATTTATTTATTTATTTATTTATTTATTTATTTATTTGCAGTGGACCCTTGTATAGCAAACAGTTTGTATAACATAAAATCTGTACAACATAAAAAATTCTGGAGATAGGGGAAATTTGCTTAACATAGTTGCCTATGGGGCAAACACGTAGAACATAAAAATGGGATTACTCCATTTTCAATGCATTCCTATGGGAATTTGTATAAAGGAAAATTTGCTTAACATAATTTCATTTGGAACAAATTAATTCCTTTATACAATTTATTTATTTATTTATTTATTTATTTATACTTGCACTTATTGACTGCCCGACTTTCCCACGGGAACTCTGGGCAGTTTACAGCAGATTATAACAAAACAACCTAACCAGAAAAAAAAAGAACCAGCCAACACTAAGAGTCGAATAAAACAAAAACAAAAATAACAATAAAACAGACAACCGCATCCATACCACAAGCACAGAGTCTGGCAAGGAAAGGCTGGGAGAACAATACAGAACAAACAAACAACATACCATGGTGCACTCAGCCAAAGGTGAAGCTTTCCTTAAAGAGCCAGGTCTTTAACGCTCTCCTAAAGGCTGGCAGACACTCTGCCAGCCTGATCTCCATAAGCAGAGTGTTCCAAAGTGCTGGGGCAGCCACCGAGAAGGCCTGTTTCTGGGTAGAAACCCTTCAGGCCTCCCTCGGAGTGGCCACCTGGAGTGACACTTAAAGATGTTTTCCCCATGTGATTTCTGTTTTCTGATTAGGAAAACCAAGTACAGCAGTGAAAACAAAGGGAAAACCCAGTTTTTGTGCGACCCCACTATTGTTTGCCTCCATTTTCAATGCAATTTTGGAACTGGATTTTAAAAATACCCAACCTTTGCCTTGGGTCTTTGAAAACTCGCTGGAACCCGGTTAAGTGGGCGTTACTGGGTTTTCTTTTTAAAAAGCCCGCTTACCATGGGGTCACGATTTGTGGAGGCAGTTTAAAGGTAAATTAAATCTGGATTTTAAAGTACGTGAAATGGAGCCCAAGAATGAGCATGTGCACAGCCACTATTTGTACACATGCATTTGAAGTAAGATGCATATGTTTAGTCCTTTGCACCACTGGAAACAACACTGGAAAAGCTACAGAGTTCTTAATGTTGAAGATACAGCTGATAGGTTTGCAGACATCTAATCCCAAAATCTTTGCTTGACAACTTTCTGGAAAAACCATTAAAAACAGACGTCAGAGCTAACAGTGCTGCTGGAGTTATGAGTTTCACCTTAATATGCCAGGTGGCTTTAAAAATGGTGGGTGACTGGGTGGAGGGACAGACAGACAGACAGACAGACAGACAGACAGACAGACAGATAGACAGATAGATAGATAGATAGATAGATAGATAGATAGATAGATAGATAGATAGATAGATAGATAGATAGATAGATAGATAGATAGATATGGAGGCATTGTTCATAGAAGCAAAACTGGATAACGGATCAGTAGTCTTTAGAAAGGATTAGGGTTTAGGAACATTTGGCCTTTGAAAAATTGCTTTTCCTCAATTTCAATATAGCCTCTCTGCTATATTCAGTTTTCAGAGGGGAGTGTGTTTAGCACTCTGCAGCACAAGCAAAATAATAATACTGACTTTTCCATTTTGTTTATACACGGATCAAATAAAACTAGCTAGTGTCTCACATAGGCAGCATGAATGAAAGTAATTAAAACATGACTTTAGGGGACAAGAATGGCAGCACACTTCATTTTGTAAAAGAAATAACTAATAATGTAACTTTTATAATGAGTAACATTTACTTGCTCGTTTTTGTTATTACTATTTTGGGTGCAAATGTTGGGCCATTTCCCTACTTTTTCAGATGAACTTTTATTTTCCAAAAAAAGGAAGACAAAAACAATTAAAAGTAACAAGCAACAGTATAAATGATGTTAGCAAATTAACACTTTTTTATTGTTCTGTGTCATCAAGTTGGAACTGACTTAGAGCAAATCTATCTTTGGAATCTATAGACATGCAGGACAGTCTCCTCTTCGGACACACAGTGAATGGATGGAGAATTGAAAATGTTGAAGGTGGGAAGAGGTGTTCTCCATTAAGAGAATGCTGGAATCTCTCAAACCTAAGTACTGTACAGCATTTCTAATCTTATTTGGGTTCTGCCCCTACTTCTTGATTTGCTTTTCAGTCCTGGTTCCTCTACAGCAGGCATGTCCAAACTTCGGCCCTCCTGATGTTTTGGACCAGAACTCCCAGAATTCTAAGCTTAGATTGCCAATGACAAAGGACTGTGGGAGTTGTGGTTCAAAACATCTGGAGGGCCAAAGTTTGGACATGCCTGCTCTACAGTCTTAACCATTGACTTTGTTCATTAGCTTCTGGATTGCCTCAGGTTCCAGACCTCTACCCAAGACATGATAAAATGGTAAGCTGCACCTAAGGATTCATAGCCATGCATTGGATATGTGAGTCTAGTGCACTTGAATGTTCAGAACAAGATCTATTTGCATGGGAAATAACTGAATTCTGTGGAACAAGGAGACAATTCATTTTGAACATGGTGTGTGACGAAGGGGCAATTAATGGGGGGTTTGGATCAGATATGTCCAATTGACCTCAGACATACAGTACCTTCCAGGACCTTGCTCTAACATGTGGAACATACCATACTATGAATGTGACTCACACCTTTTAGAGTCCAGAGGAAGTAGAATCATAGGGTAAGAGTTGGAAGGGGCTTATAAGGACACTGAGTCTAACTTCCACACCTCAAGACAGCAAACCTAATAAAAACAGATCTGAAAGATGGCCATTCAATTTTCTTTTGAATGCCTGAAGTGTTGGAATAATTATTTATTTATTTATTTTATTTCTATACTTCCAACAGAACTCGGGGTGGTTTATAGCAACTCTTCCTGAGGTAACTGGGTCCATTGTTTGTTTGTTTCTTTGCTTGCTTGCCTGCTTGTTTGTTTGTTTTAGAGTATTTTTACCCCACCTTTCTCATTGGAAAAAGGACCCAAGGCAGCTTACAGAATGAAGGATAATATACAGACCAGAACAACTACTCTAATGGTTAACTACCCCACCCGCGATGCATGAAAATCTGCAATATGCGGAAGCGGGTGGGGTTGAGGCAGGGGGGGTGATTGTGCGCCTGTCTGAAGCTTCTCGGAGGAGCGTGGGGGGTGGCACGGAGAGACCCGATCACCCCCCTGCCACCCCCCACGCGGTTCAAGGCTTCTCAGAGGGGCACGGGGTGGTGGTGGCACGGAGTGACATGATTGCCCCCCGCCGCCCCCCATGCGGCCCGAGGCTTCTTGGAGGAGCGCATGGGCGGCCCTGCCACCTCCATATGGCTCCGAGGTACAGGTACTGCGATCCCACGATGTAGTGGTACTACAGTACCTGAACCACGAAATGGCAGGGGATGACTGTATTTTAGGAAAAGGGCAAACTGAGGAGAGCTCCCCATTCCATTTCTGGTAGACAGAGAACTCAGCATGGGTAGCCATGGCGCAGTGGTGGCGAACCTTCAGTACTCCAGATGTTTTGGACCACAACTCCCAGAATTCCAAGACTGTACTGCCAATGACAAAGGACTGTGGGAGTTGTGGTCCAAAACATCTGGAGTGTCAAAGGTCCACCACCACATAGAGTGAGGATGCATGAAATGTTACTAAGATTGATCAGAAATAAAATAGCTACAATGGTTTTTTTTAATGAGATGGTCTCGTTTTATCCTAATGCAAGACTAAGCTATAGGATATTTATTTATAAATCAATTCTCAAGCCTTTTCTCATAACCAGTTTTTTGGAGAAGACTAAAAAAATGAGAAGAAGACACAGCAGCTTAGATCTTGGTGGCTCATTAAATACGGCATGTTGAACCATCTGTTTAAGAAAATTGCCAACGAGGAGAGGGGTGATGCAGATGGTTGCCAAGAGAGAAAAACATTCCCAAGCCCAACTAACATTTTTTGCCAAAGAAAAAAGAAAAAAAAAGGGGGGAGGGGAAAGACTGCAGATGATTTGTTATGCAATTATGCTGAGATATTTTTGGAAGGATGGTGATTTCAAATTAATACTGTAGCTTTCCTCCTTGGAAGCATAAAAATCTGCAGCATCTTTCTTCAAGTTGCTTTATTTCCTTGCTTCCTCAAAAGTACAAAATGGAACCAGAAAGATACAATTGCCTTCAACACACTCTGTTTTTCTAGGCTTATGAAAAATCAGCTTCTTTTATTACCTGATGGATATTTCTTGAGGAGGTACACACCCGCTAACTGACTCACAGGCATCAGAAGTGTCTATGTTCTGGCATGTGGACAACACACAGAATGTTCTGTACCTGCTAATCTGGTGAGAAGGATCCCTGCCTAAGAGTATGATCACATGGAGAAATAGATCCCAGTCTGGACCACTTGTGGAACAATTTGCTGTGATCTTTTCTGCAGTGATCACATGATATACAGGGAAATTAATACAGAGTAGAGATGGGCACGAAACAAAAACGTTTCTCTAGTAGTTTCGTTTTGTTACGAACACAATTTTAAAAGAATTTCGGAATGAAATGAAACGAAATGCTATATAATAGCTCCCCTGGGTTCTAGAGGAACCAGAATTGCAGGGGAGCTTCCTCAAACTCTTCCCTGCAAGTCCCTGAAATTTGGAGAGGTTTGGGGTTCAGGGGGATGAATTATTAAACTCCAAAGGGGCTCCTCTTTGGAAAAAAATCATTCTAATTGTGTTGGGAAGTTGCTAATCGCTCGATGGGGGGGGGCTATTAGAGGCTTCCCGACTCAATTAGAAATGATTTTCCCCTAGGAGGACCCTCTTTGGAGTTTAATAACTCAGTCCCCTGAACCCCAAACATCTCTAAATTTCAAGGGTTTACAGAGAAGAGCTTGAGGAAGTTCCTTCCTCTAGGACGAATTATTTTGTTCCTAGAGGGGGAAATGGTGTTTCGTTTCATTTTGAAGCGTAATGACAGAACAGTATTTCATTTTTCATTTCCTATCCATCTCTACTCCAGATTGATCCTGATCTGTCACAAACTTCATTTTTTTTAGTCAAACTGTAGGGTTTCTACTTTTAGGGCCTGGGCTGGAGTGAGAGAAGAGCTCCTTTAAAGGGTTTGAAGCAGCATCCCATAAGGGAAAGCCACAAGGTTTTTGGCGGGTGTTGTACCCCCCAAAACCCGGGAGCAATGAAGATTATGTTACAGATGAAAAAATAAATAAATCCAAGTATGGAGCACTTGGTGAAGAAAACATTGCTTTTACTGGGGCTGTGTGACAGATTTAGCCCAGATTCTGATCTGTACATAGGAGGACCTGCTTGAAATAGAACAGTCAAATCACAGGGGGAAATCAGATCACAACTTAGGCAGCTTATGAAGCGGTGTTTTGCTATCTGTTTCCCGGTGATTACCTGAAGCATGAGGAATAGACCTTCTGTCCAGCCCTGATCTGTCCTTGGGCTGGATCTTTTCAGTCCAGGCTGAAGTGCTTATACGTTTTTATTGCTGGTCCGGAACGATCACCTGGCTGCTAGATCACTCCCCTTAAAACAATCCTTTCAAGCACCATCAGGGACGCCCTTTGCCAGACGTCTGGTTGCACCCCAAGTTCCAAGGCAGAGTGAACCAAATTTATGAGTAGATCTTAAGCTGAGGCACAAAATCCAATTAGACAGAGCATGGTCTGCTTCCTCCTTTTCTTTATTTCCAAATAATAAGGAAATTGTACACAACCTATTGAGGATGGATGTCTGAAATGTAATAGGTTTGGTCCTCTCTTGTCATTAATTTCATGCATATCCGTGCAAAAAGAAAAATTTATAGCCATGCCTATTTTCTGAAGTATCTAAATGAGAATCAGGCCATCTATATTCAGAAAACAATTTGAATCCAGGGTACAAATTAAAATAGATGTATGAAAAATAACACTAGGCCTGTCTGAAAACATTCAGGTTGCCTACAGAACGCCCCTAGATTTTCTCTGTCTCTTGTATTGTTAGAATGTGACATTAGCTAGTCGCATTAAGAAATGTCTCACACAGCACATGGTTATGTCCTAATAACATGCAACGCCTCTCTGAAGAATTTTGGTCTAGGCTTATTTAACAAGAAAATAAAAGAATAATGTAGAAATAAGCCATGGTGCATGACAAAAAGGATGAAAAACTGAAGAAATGAGCGATATAAATATCCTCCCACTGAAAGGCGCCAAACAGCAACTTCATTAAGATTTTTTTCCCTTTGTCTCCCTGCCCGGGGCAGGAAAATGATAGATTGCATTTAAGATTGATGCCACATTATCAATTCCACCCCCTCTCCTAGTAAGACCGATATACCAGTGCCTGGCAGTTGCTTGAAACATGGGATTCCTCTCAGTTGGGAAACGAGACTTCATAAATAGATGGAGAAAAGAGCATGTAGAATTCCCCCGAAGGAACTGGCCATGGGAGTGAGTGTTTGTGTGGGTGTGGGGGGGCGGGCGGGCGGGGAGGCGTGGGACCTTATTAACGGGCCACCTCTTCTGCAGACTCAAAAAACCTGATCTTGGATGCTGTCACCTTCATCAAATAAAATGAGAGCAATGGATTAAGGGTTTTCACCAGCCCCTCTTGACTTCATCCAGCAGAAGCACTGTATTGTGGTACCATAGTCTTCTTTCTTGTTATGCTCTGACTGTGGTGTCTCTTGGAAAATCATAATAATCCTAACACAGGCATGCCCAAAGTCAGGCCCGGGGGCCAAATGCGGTCTTTTTTCAAATTCTGAGCGGCCCGGTGGCTTCTTCTCCCCACCAGCTCAGCCTGTCATGCATCCCCACCCGCTGGCCCCTTCTCATACCCAATGGAGGCATTGGCTTGCAGTCTTACAGTTTGCCTGCCCTCCCTGCCTCTGTCCATCCCCCCAGCCACCTGCCCAGCCTATCCACTCCTGGCTCTGTTGCTGCAGCATCCTTCCCACCTCTTTGCATGTTATAGAGACTTGTCCAAAGTCTGGCCTGGGGGCCAAATGCAGCTGAATGGACAGCCCCCACACATTTTCACCTCACCAAATCTGGCCCTCCTTGCAAAAAGTTTGGACACCCCATGTCCTAACACTTTGCAGTGTCACAAAGCTTAGTTCACCCAGCTAGTTCTTCTGTCTAGGGATCCAGAAATGGAGGGCCCTCAGCCCGCATGTAAGTTATGTCAAATAGAGATGGGCACAACTCAAAAAAATGGTGTTTCGTTTGTCGTTTGGTCGTTTAGGGGTCCGTTTCGGTTCGTTTTTGTTTTCGTGATGTTTTTTGCAAAAAAACTCGTTTTCGTTTTTTTAGGTAACGAAAACGAAAAAACGAAAACGAAAATGAAAAATTGCTGTTTCGTTAGCTTTCTTTTTAGTTTAATGCATCTGCTGCAACGAAAACGAAAAACACGGCAACTTTGGTAGTTTCGTTTTCATTTTTGTTTTGTTTTAAAAAAATTCATTTCATTTTCGTTGTGTAACGAAACGAAAAAACAAAAACAAAAACGAAAAATCGCTCGTTTCGTGCCCATCTCTAATGTCAAACATTTGAGAGGGTATTTTTTGGGGGGGTGTTTTTGTTTTGTGGGAAGGGTCGGCTAAATCACCCAGAGTGCTAGGTGGCACAATTATAGCAGGCTTCTGCGTGCTGTCGTTCAAAGAAAATACAAACAAATTTCCATTCACCCATTATGAATATTTTCAGAACATCTTTGGAAGAACTTTCCCCCTACAAGTTCTAAATTGACTCATCATGTAGGTCACTATATAAGATTGACTTAACACTTCTTTGATATTTTTGTCTCGGCCCTGGATATTAATCCCAAGTCAAACACTACTAAGCCTACACCAGCTAGCAGACCTTCCAGAATCATAAGCCTTGAAATAAAATAAAATAAAAACTGTGAATCTCTTTGGTTTGTTTGACCAGCCTAATATTTCAGAAGCTTCATATCCCAGGCAGCTGATAGCTTGTGTGTAAGAGCCTTTATTCCAGCCCCTGCCAGCTATTTGCTTTCCTAATTCTTTCTTTCGAACAGGCAAAAAGAAAAGAATAACTCATTGCTCTTAGCCTTTGCATTCAAGGCAAATACTGCACACTCAAAGGTCCAGTTAAATAATTCAATGCCTAACGTAACTAAAAATGATAATCTTGTTCAAATGAGCATAGGAATGCACACATAATGTAAGGAACCAGTACAGCAAAACAATGGGTGTTAGCAAATAATGAATGAAAAAGGTAACACAGCACCAATAAAGCAGTTCAGATATATATATATATATATATATATATATATATATATATATATATATATATATATATATATATATATATATATATATATATATATATATATATATATATATATATATATATGTTTTTTCGTAGATTTTCACGGGTATAGGTATGCATGTTGGGGTGGATTCGGGTTTCTTCCCGTGTAGAAATCTGGTTGTTTTGGCGACGTTTCGACGAGGTCTCACTCGTCATCTTCAGGCTGGTGTTCTGGCTTCTTTCTTCTTGAAGCAAAGCGTGATCTCAGTTGAAGTCCTTCTATAAATACTGCTGGGGGGTGTGGTTTGCTTGCTCTGTTGCTGATTGTAGGTTCGTTTGTTCTTTTGTGATTTGCTGTGTGGCTGAGGCGATCGTTAAGGGCTTAACTGCTGGTGGGTTAGATGGCTGTTTAGAGACATCCTGTGTGGGTGAGGTGCTGGATGTGTGTCTATTAGCCTTTTGTTTCTTAACGACCTTGGTGATGGGTGTTCTGGTAGCATCCTGGGCTTTGGTGGAGTGGGGTCTTGTGTCTTGTGAATTCATTTTGGTCTGGTTGCGTGTCTGTGGTCTCCCAAAGTTTTTTTGGCGTGTGTAAGTGTGCTCCATGTGGTGGCTGGAGTGGGGAGTAGCGGTAGATGGTGCAGTCGTGGTTTTGTTATTGGATGGTGGTTTCGTTTCATCTGTGGGAAGGGTCTGGGTTTGTGTTTGGTGTGGATGGAAGGTGGTGGCATCTTGTGTCCTTTTGGACCTGGTGTCAGTCTTTGTGACAGAGGCTCGTCTGTTGACCAGGGCTAGTTTCCAGATGTCAGGCAAGCGGGAGGTGTCATCACGTTTATTCATGTTGTTTGGGTGTTTCTCTATTTCAATGGCTTCCATGATTATTCGACTGTTGGAGTGTTCAGTTTTGGAGATGAGTTTGGTTCTTTTAAAATCAATTTCATGACCTGTTGTTTTTATGTGCTGGAAGAGAGAGGAAGATTTTTCTTCTTTTTTGACTGCGTTCTTGTGTTCTGCGATGCGTGCGCTTATTCTCCTGTTTGTCTGTCCGATGTATGTGGCTGGGCAGACTTTGCATGGTATTTCGTAGACTCCTTGGTTTTCTAGCTCAATCTTGTCTTTGGGGTTTCTTAAAATGTTGGCTATTTTTTGTTCGGTGCAAAAGGCTGTCTTGATATTGTGTTTGTGGAGAATTTTGCTTATTTTGTCTGTGGTGCCTTTGATGTAAGGGAGGAGGGCAGTGCCGTTGTTCTCTTCTGTTTCTTGGTTCTTGGGGGGTGTTTCTTTTTGGATTAGTTTGGTGATGGTGTTTTTTTGGAATCCGTTCGCAATTAAAGCATTCGAGAGGGTGTGTAATTCAGTTTTTTAGGTGGTCTTTGTCAGCGAGGCGTTTGGTTCTGGAGATGAGGGTTTTTGCTACGGAGTTGATCTGTGCAGGGTGGTGGTGTGATTGAGCATTTAAGTAGCGGTTTGTATGTGTTTTTTTCCGGGTAGATGGTATGTCCTAAGGAGCCGTCGGGTTTTTTGTAGATTAGGACGTCCAGGAAGGGAAGTTGGTTGTTGGCTTCTATTTCCATAGTGAATTGTATTTTGGGGTGTAGGCTGTTGAGATGTGTGAGAAAGTTGTTCAGTTTGTCTTTCCCGTGTGGCCAGATAACAAAGGTGTCGTCAACATATCTGAGCCAGAGTTTGGGTTTATGTTCGGACTTCTGTAACGCGTTGGTTTCAAAGTGTTCCATATATAGGTTTGCGATGACCGGTGAGAGGGGTGATCCCATGGGTGCTCCTTCTATCTGTTTGTATCTTTGTCCATTGTGGATGAAGTATGTGTTGGTTAGGCAGTGGTTGGTCAGATCTAGGATGTGCTTGGGGGGGTTGTATTTGTTGTGGATAGCTGTCAAGGCTTCTTGAATGGGCACTTGTGTGAAGAGCGAAACAACATCGAAGCTCACGAGTAGGTCATTGGGTTGTAGGTCTTGTTTCTTTATAATTTCTATGAAGTGGAACGAGTTTTGTACGTATGAAGAGATGGATTCTGCATAGGGCTGGAGTTGTTTGGCAAGAAATTTGGCGAGGTTTTGTAGGGGTGAGCCTATGGAGCTGACTATGGGTCTGAGAGGTGTTCCTTCTTTGTGTGAATCTTGGGGAGGCCGTAGAGCTTGGGGCATCTGGAAGATTTCTCTCTGGGGATGATGCTTGGCTTGATTTCTTCACTTAAGGGTGAGGCTTTTATTTTGGCTTTGGTGGTTTTTTCCAGGTAGGTGGTGGGGTCTGTGTTCAAAGGTATGTAAGCAGGGTCTTGTAGTAGGTTGGATAGTTTGGCTTGGTAGTCAGATGTGTTCATCACCACTGTGGCATTGCCTTTGTCTGCTGGGAGAATGATTATGTTGTTGTCTTTCCTCAGGTTGGTGAGGGCTTTTTGTTCTTCTTTGTGTAAATTGCTTCTGGGTGGTTTGCTGGAGCAGAGGATATTGGTGACTTCGAGTCTGATTTTGTTGGCTTCATCTGGGTTGATTTTGGTTAGGCTGGCTTCCACTCCGCATATGATGTTTTCAGTGGGGATGTGTCTGGGGGCGACTGCAAAGTTGAATCCTTTGGACAGGACTTTGGTCTCTGCGATGGTGAGTGTCCTGTCTGATATGTTGTGAACTGTTTGTTTCATGGGCTGCTGTGGGGGGTTGGGCTTCTGGCGTTTTTCCAGTTTGTGGAGTTTGTTGGTGTGTATGTCTGTCTTGTGGGAGGTCTCTGTTTCAGCTCTCCAGGCGCTTTGCTTCAAGAAGAAAGAAGCCAGAACACCAGCCTGAAGATGACGAGTGAGACCTCGTCGAAACGTCGCCAAAACAACCAGATTTCTACACGGGAAGAAACCCGAATCCACCCCAACATGCATATATATATATATATATATATATATATATATATATATATATATATATATATATATATATATATATATATATATATATATATATATATATATATATATATATATATATATATATATATATATATATATATATATATATATATTCATATCCTTAAACGATGACTTACACTGACAAAAAGTTTTCAAACTCTAAATATTAAATCAGAGGAGGCTAGACTAAACCTGCATAGAATAACCACACACCTTGTCAAATGGATGAAAAGCCAAGAGTGTTTCCTACCAGAACAAGACTCCAGCTGGACTATTGGGAGGTCATTTAACAGACTCTGAAGCAAATGAGGAAGATCAAAGAATAATCAAGGAGAATATGGCTATTTGGATACAGGACACCCCCCCCCGACTAAGGAGAAATCCAATCAATGCAATACTTATGTGCATGTAATTTATTCCCCATCATGTGTAGGAAAAATATCTAGCCAATGGCTGAGATGATGCTATTAAAGTAGCCCACTTCTGGTCAAAACCAGTCATAGAATTGTAGAACAACTGAGTTGGAAGGGGCCTATAAAGCCATGGAGTCCAACCTTCTACTCAAGACAGAAATGCAAATCAAAAGATAGCTGCCAGAGAATGCATCCAGTGTTGGGGCACTCGTCACATCCTGAGGTAAACCATTCCATTGTTGTCTGGCTCCAACACTTAAGACTTTCTCCTGATATTCAGCCTAAATCTGCCTTCCTGTAGACTGAGCCCATTTTTATGTATCCTGCCCTTTGGGATGATGAAGAATAGATTCCGCCCTTCCTCTGCATGATTGTACTTCAAGTATTTAAAGGGTGTGACCATTATCTCCCCTCACATGCCCAATTCTTTCAGACTTTCCTCATAGGGGTTTCCAGTCCCCTGATCATCCTGGTTGCCCTCCTCTGAACTTGCTCCAGACGGTTAGCATCCTTCTATAAATACAATGTCCAGAACTGGACACAGTGTTCAAGGTGAGGCCTAACCAGTACAGTAATCCCCTGCCTTTCGAGGGGGTTAGGAACCTGACCTGATTTGCGATAATTGAAAATCCATGATATTTATTTATTAATTTATTATTTATTTGTTGTGCTTATATCCCGCCCATCTTCCAGAGCGGAACTCTGGATGTGGATGCTGGGCTGAGTCGGGAGTGGGGGGGGCTCTCTGGGGCTTCCTACAAAAGCAAAAGCAAAGTGTTCTGCTTATATACCATCCCATACCACTTCAAATTTGACAAGCATTGTCTTTGCTCCCTTGTCCAAATCAAGAATAAAAATGTCGAAGAGCACAGGACTCAGGTCTGAACCTTGGTGTATCCCACTTGCTACTTACTCCTCCCACTTAGCAAATTAATTCAATCATCACCCTCTGCGTACAATTCTATAGCCAATTGTGTAGAAGTAAAAGCAAAGTGTTCTGCTTGTATACCACCCATACCACCTCAAGTAGTCTCTGGGCGGTTTACAGTTTTTCAATAAGACTATGCAGGCTACACATTGCCCCCCCTCAGCAATCTGGGTACTCATTTTACTGACCTCGGAAGGATGGAAGGCTGAGTGAACCTTGAGCCGGCTACCAGGGATTGAACTCCAGGTCGTGAGCACAGTTATAGCTGCAGTACTGGCATTTAACCACTGCACCACGAGGCTCCTGACACTTACCTAAGGCCTGGTGCTGCCCCAAACAGGCCTCCAACAGGCTTCCCAAGCCTGTCGGAGGCCTCAGAAGTGGTTTCCCGTGATCATCTGACAAGCCCGGGAAGCCTGTTCAGGCCCATTCAGGGCAGCACCTGGCCTGAGGTAATTGCTGGAGGCCTCAAACAGGCCCACACAGCTTGCCCCAGGAGCCCTTTCCTTCATATACTGCGGTCCCACAATATACTGGGACGGCAGTATATGAACCGCAAAATGGCGGGGGACCACTGTACAGAATAGAGGGAGACAAGTCCCTCACACTATCTGAAGATTATACCACTGTTAATGCATCCTGAAATAGCATTTGCCCCCCCCTTTTTTGCAATCTAAGTATGTTAACTATTTAATGTGCTTTAATTTTACCCATATTTCATATATCTCCATAATTTTAAATTGTGCAATGCTCTAATCCAAAGAAAGAAAGAGAGAGAGAGAGAGAGAGAGAGAGAGAAAGAAAGACAGACAGACAGACAGACAGACAGACAGAAAGAAAGAAAGAAAGAAAGAAAGAAAGAAAGAAAGAAAGAAAGAAAGAAAGAAAGAAAGAAAGAAAGGCACCTACAGTAAACACAGTCTGATATCTACTGTGGTGAATGACACATTTCACAAAATGCCACCTATACAAACATTTGGAAATCAATGAAACCTTTTTTGTACATCGAAAGTAATTGAAGATGACAGTTATGTGAAATTAAATGCAAAAAGCATAGTTTATAAAAGGTGATGATGACCGTAATTTCCCTCTATGAGCAGGAGGCAGGAAGCCACATGGTTGTTTCTCCTTCCTCAATGCACCATTGGAAAGGGATATTAATTCTGTCATTCATGATGAAGGTTAGGAGTGGAGGGCGGAGCAAATTGAAGGGGGAGACTCAGTACTTGGCATTCTTGGAAGCGTAATGGCTTTTCACCGACTGGCATCCAATGACTCCCCAGGGTTGGTAACAGACTTGGACTCAGAGCTGGGTCCTGGAATTAAAGACCTGCCAACATCCCTGCCAGAGAGTGCTTAAAGCACTAGGAGGCAGCATTATAAACAACACACTTTATAGGTGTTGGGCTACAAAGCCAAATGTCCTCAGCTGCCACTCAGTTTGTGGGATTTTCACACATTTGGAAAGTGCTAGGTAGGGGAAAGCATCCTAACCTTGTGGCAAAGTAGTTAAATTGCTGTACGGCAGCTAAAATGGTGCTTGCGACCTGGGGTTCAATCCCAAGTAGCTGGCTTAAGGTTCATTCAGCTTTCCATCCTTCTGAGGATGGTAAAATGAGTAGCCAGCTTGCTGGGGGGTGGGGGGGTGGGAGGTGGGGGCAATGTGTAACCTGCACAATTAAATTATGAACTGCCCAGAGAGTTCTATAAGTGCTATGGAGAGGTATATAAGCAGAACACTTTTATTTCTTGCTTTATAACCTACCCACCCCCGCAAGGTTCTTTTAAAGGAGCCCACCACAAAATGTGCAACTTGCAGGCAGTGTCATTTCCTCCAACTTTCCATCTGTGGTTTTCAAATGTTAATGATTAATATAGTGGCAGCCTAACACAGTGTTCCCCATGCAGCACTCAAGCAAACAGATTAGATGTCTAAGAGTACCGGTGCTTAATGAGACGTGTTAAGCATTTTTCTGCCAGTGTTCCAGCCTCTGCCAAAGCAAGAAGCTGATCAAGTGGCCAAACAAATGCTTGAATGAGATACTGCTCTCCCTGCCTCCCTGAAGTAATGGGTTGATTTTTGTTCTTGTGAGAAAAAAGAAGTTCAGACCTTGAGATGCACCTTGCAAAAGCAAGATTTTTTTTTTTTTTAGATTTTTGGGCTTTGAGTCACAGGAGGATCTGTCCCGGAGTGTCAACACAAGGGGGCTTGCAAAGAAGGCTCAGCAGAGACTATTTTTCTTGAGAACTTTAAGGAAAAACCATCTTCCACAAAAGCTGCTGCTGGCCTTCTATCATCATACAATTGAGGTTGTGCTTACTTACGGGTTATGTGTGTGGTATGGAAGTTGCACCCTCCGGGATAGGACAGTGTTGCACAGAATCATAAGAATTGCACAGAGTATTGTCGGCTGTTCACTCCCCACCCTATAACAAATTTATACTACCAGGTGGTACTGTAAAGCATTAGATATATTAAGAGATCCATCACATCCTGGTCATCGCCTCTTCGAGTTGCTGCCATCGGGATGGAGATATAGAGTACTGAGGGCAAGATCAAACCATCTCAAAAATAGCTTCTTTTTTAGAGCAATATTGGCCTTAAATGGAAATTCTGGACTTTGAAGTCAGCTTATTTTATATGTCATATTTTAGTCATTTCATATGTCATATTTTTATGTGTGGTACCTGTTTTTAAAACTATGTGGAATGTTTTAAATGAGTGGAATATAGCAACTACGAAATTTCGTTGTTCCTGCAAGGGGGCAATGACAATAAAGATTTCTATTCCTATTAGTGGAGAGGGCAAGAGAGGCACAAGGTTGCAGAGGCAGGACCCTAAAGAGGGAATAATAGCCTTTTTGATTGCTGATTCGTAACAGAGCACAGCTGAGGAATAAAGCTGAGGTAGACCCAGGAAGCTTGTGATGCCAGTGAGTGGATAGGGAGAGCCAACAGTAATTTCACGGGGGAGGCCAAAGGGAAGGTATATATTACCTTTTCAAGTTATATATTAGTTGACTTTCCAGCTAAATTGAAAGTAAACTAATAAAGTATAGCTCTCTACGTGGGGTTGTCCTTGACTCTTATTCATAGACTTCAATGGGTACAAAATGCTGTAGCCAGACTGGTGGTTGGTGCGGGTCGATATGACTGCATTAAACATGGGCAGGACCAGAAAAAATGACATTTCGAGTTTTCGTTTGTCGGAACGGGTCTGTTTCGGGTCGTTTCCATTTGTCGCGAAATTTTTCAAAAATTTGTCATTTCCGTTTGTCGTTTGTTGTTTGTCATTTCCACTGCGATTTAGCGCGATTTGACTTCCGAGAGCATAGGGGCGTCCCGCAATCAGGGCCGGCGCTAGGTGTTTTTGCGCCCTAGGCGGGGGGCGGGGCGGGGCGGCGGGGGAGCGGGCAGGTGGCAGCGCGGGCGGGCAGGTGAGTGGACAGTTAGGATATCACTTAGGATAGAGGTTCTGTTCTTGGCTTGCACCCCAAATGTGTGTGTGTGCAAGCAAATTGAAGTTGGGAAAATAGAAAATAAATGGTAGTATATAATATATTTTTAAAATAAATCCACACCTCCCACTCCCAGTCGAACCTCCCCCTTATCCAATATCAGAAAAAAATCCTCACAAACTGCCAGAGAAGAAATAAAGAAGAAACTGCTATTCCCTTCAGCAGACAAAGCTGCAGGGAATCAAAGAAATTATTTTCTAAATTCAATTCCCTCCCTGCCTGTCTAACTTAAATCCTAAAGCCTCCAGCCTCCCTCCTCAATCTCGATCAGATCACACCAGCACCAGCAGCCAGCGCTCCTCCCTCAACCACATCCATACACCAGACTGCGATTTCTGGAAGGTCCCTCGGCTTTTTATGCCCTCCGAGACATCCAGAAGTGTCAGTCAAAAACCTGGCCATGCCATTGGTGGAATGGTTCAAAAAAATTGCATGGTCCCATCCCATGCCCAGCCCACATGGGCAGGTATAAACAAATAAAAAATAAAATAAAATAAAATAAAATCAATACGACATTTTATTGCTATAAAAAACCCCACTGCTGCTACTATTAAAATTCAGGCATTTAAAATAAATAAATTTCACATGTTTCTGTGGTGATTTGGTGTGGTTTTTGACCACAATTTCAAAAGAAAAATTGTGGTCGCCATTTTGGATCCCCCCCACCGCATGGCATGGCGAGACGATGAGGATGACCCCCTCCCAGCCTGGTGCAAGCAGCCCAGGACAGGAGAAGAAGGGGGGAATGGCCGTGGACCCCCCCCAGAAACCACCCCTCTGGTAGGTGGCAAAGCCTCAGGCAGGCATATTTTCGCCTGCTTTTTTGGCCAGGAGTCGGGGTTTAAAAAAAACTTTTAAAAACTTTTTCTGTGCTTGCTTGGCGTCACGCGATCAGCACGATGCCACAAACGGAAACAGAAAACCCGACCAGATTTTTCTTTTTTCAGTTCGAGTTCAAATTGTAATGGCTTAATTACCGTTACCGTTTCCGTTACCTACGGAACCGAAAAAAACTGTAACGGAAACGAAAATTTTGCCGCTCTGTGCCCATGTCTATTCAGGAGGGTAAATATGACATAATAGGAATAACTCAAACTTGGTGGGATGACTCCCATGACTGGAATGCAGAAATTGAAGCCGAGACATAGTTTAAAAAGAACAGAAAGAAGAGAAAGGAAATCGGAGCTGCAGTATGTGTCAAAAATGCATATCTCCTCAGAAATACAGATGGAGGAGATTGGCTGTCCCATTGAGAGCATGTGGATCCATGTAGCTGTGGTGAAAAAGAAAAAGAACATGGTAGTTGATGACCACCAGGCTACAAAGGAAGAGTATGGACAAGTAAGAAGGAAAAGCTAGGATGGCATTAGCAGGACAAAAGCTGAAAAGGAGCTGAGGTTAGCTAGGGGCAATAAAAGCAAGGAGGAAAAGCATTTTTCAGGTATCTAGTACAAGACAAATAAAAGAAACAGTGGCTCAGCAGCTCAATGGAGATAGAAAAATGATAACAGACAACAGAGAAAAGGCAGAACTGCTCAATTGCTATTTTAGTTTAGCCTTTTCCAAATTTCAAACACTCCAGAAAATTGTGAAGTACAGCTGGAGGAGACAGGACTGAAACTGCGGACTGGTAAAACAAATAGTCAAGGAATACCTTTTACCTTGAACAAGTTCAGACCTCCAAGCCTGGATGAACTGCATCCAAAAGTATTGAAGGAACCCTCAGAACCACTGCCCATTATTTCCTTGAAAGTGTGGGAAATGGGCGAGGTGATTGGAGAAGGACCAATGTTGACATTATCTTCAAAAAGGGCAAAAAGGAGGAATCTGGAACTACAGACCGGTCAGCCTGACATCAATTGCAAGGATATATTTTTTTTGAGCAGATTATAAAGCGGTCACTATAAGCAGGGTCGGTCCTGGTCAGTACTTGGATGGGAGACCACCAGGGAATACCAGGTGCTGTAGGTGCCTGGAGTAGGAACTGGCAAACCACTCCAGCATTTCTGCCAAGAAAACTCCATGGACAAGGGGTCATGAAGGGTCGGTCACGACTATAATGACACAACACACACACATGCAAGCACCTGGATAACAGTACAGTAATAACTACAAGCCAACACGGATTTGTCAAGAACAAATCCTGCCAGACTAATATGATCTCTTTATTTGATCAAGGAACCTCCCTGATAGATGGTGGGAATGCTGTAGACACAGTATATAGTAATTTGATAGATGTTGGGAATGCTGTAGACCAGTGATGGCGAACCTTTTAGAAACCAAGTGCCAAACTGCAATTCAAAACCCACTAATTCTTTGCAAAGTGCCAATATAGCAATTTAACCTGAATACAGGGGGCTGTGAAGGGGTGATGTCGGGTGCCCACAGAAATGGCTCCGAGGGCCACCTTTGGCACCCGTGCCATAGGTTCGCCAACACTGCTGTAGACATAGTATATCGTAATTTCAGCAAAGCTTTCAACAAAGTAACACATAATATTCCGATTAGCAAACTAACAAGGTGTAGGCTGGTTAGAACTGTCAGGTAGATACACAGTTGGCTACAGAATCATATTCAGAGGGTGATGATTAATAGCCCCTTCTGAAATGGGGAAGAGGTAACAAATAGGCTACCCCAGAATTCATTTCAGGATCTAGTGCTCTTTGACATATTTATTAATCACCTAGATCAGGGGGTTAGGGAAAGTCTTGCATTTGGACTTTATTTTGTATTGCCCACATTGCTCCCCTTCAAACTCGCCAATAGGCATGTGCACGACGAATGGGAAAGAGGAAAAATGTACTTGGATTTTATTTTTATTTTGGGGGCGGGTGAGGGTCGGGATTTGTGTGCGATCTATTGCTATCCCTTCAATACAACTTAAATGTTTATCCATGTGCTGAGAGAACCAAACAGGATTAATCATGCTCTTCTATGCCCTCAGGATTTATGAGGTAGCCGAACAAAAACATTCACAAAGCTTCTGTCTTTTCATGGACTGACATTTGAGGAGTTTCATTTCTTTGGCACCGTATAGTACCCATTTGGTTGGCTCTCTTTTCAGTTACCATGTACGTTGTTAGGGATACTGAAAGTCTCTGAGATATGAAAGAGGCTTATAGGTAACAGAAAGAGAGAGATGTCGAAATCAAAGAGAAAAGTCTGGGATCCACTGAACATAGTCCGTACCTCCAAAACTGTTTCTTGTGTTTTGGGTTTTTGTTTGTTTTTAAGGCTTCATGATAGCACTTTTAAGCAAAGGTTTCATGGCAGAGCATCTAAGCAAACAAATCAAGAAATTGCTCATCACCCCACCTTTGCAGCTTGTTAAGGCAGCTTCCGCTATAGCAGTGCCTCTTCCTGTGCTGACTCCCACAAATCTGGGCTGCCTTAACAAGTTGCAAAGAGGTCTTGATCCATAACTTCCTCCTCTCTTTCTCAGCAGACTCCAGTCTGGACGGCCAAAACAAATTTAACTGGAGAAGTCCAATTTTCTGGGCACAAATTCACAGCAAATCAATGCACGTTTTCCCAGTTCTGAATCCTGAGAAAACCTTCTGTGCTCTGCACACAAGAAAAAAATACAAGTAACACTCCCCTCCCCCCAAAACCTGGACTATAATTCTCAGAGTTCTGCCAACAGCTTAGCCACAGGAGGCCCGGCTGGCCCCATCTTTGCTGTTTTTCCACAGACAGCTGAAGACCTCTTCCTCTTCAGGCAAGCTTTCCCTGAGTCACCAGCTGCTGTGCAAGGCTTTTAAATGCATGGTTGTGCCTTACATCTTTAAATGGGTTTTTGATGTTGTTTTGTTCGCCATATTTTAATGTGGTGTTTGGTCCTTTTAAATATACTTACTGCTTTTAGCTGTTGTAACTAGACATGGGCACGACTTGGTGAAATTGTCATTTCCGTTTTCGGTTATCGTTTCCGTTACGTAACGGAAATGGTAATGATAATTAAGCCGTCAGAACTCGAACGCGAACTCGAAAAAAGAAAAATTTGGTCGGGTTTTTCGTTTCCGTTTGTGGCATCATGGCAATTGCGCGATGCAAAGCACAGAAAAAGGTTTTAAAAGATTTTTTTTTTTAAAAAACGGATCCCAGCCAAAAAAGCAGGCGAAAATATGCCTGCCTGAGCCTTTGCCACCTACCAGAGGGATGGTTTCTGTGGGGTCCCCGGCCTTTCACCCCCTCTTCTCCTGTCCTGGGCTGCTTGCACCAGGCTGGGGGGGGGGGGTCATCCTCGTGGTCTGTTTCGCTGCATGCCATGCGGTGGGGGGGATCCAAAATGGCGACCGCAAATTTTTCTTTTGAAATTGTGGTCAAAAAACACACCAAATCACCACAGAAACATGTGAAATTTATTTATTTTAAATGCCTGAATTTTTATAGTAGCAGCAGTGGGTTTTTTATAGCAATAAAACACCGTATTGATTTTATTTTATTTTATTTTTTATTATTTTAGACCTGCCCATTCCACCAATGGCATCGCCAGGTTTTTGACTGACACTTCTGGATGTCTCGGAGGGCATAAAAAGCCGAGGCACCTTCCAGAAATCGCAGTCAGGGGTATGGATGTGGTTGAGGGAGGAGGGCTGGCTGCTGGTGCTGGTGTGATCCGATCGAGATTGAGGAGGGAGGCTGGAGGCTTTAGGATTTAAGTTAGGCAGGCAGGGAGGGAACTGAATTTAGAAAATAATTTCTTTGATTCCCTGCAGCTTTGTCGGCTGAAGGGAATAGCAGTTTATTCTTTATTTCTTCTCTGGCAGTTTGAGGATTTTTTCTGATATTGGATAAAGGGGGAGGTTCGCCTGAGAGTGTGAGGTGTGGATTTATTTTAAAAATATATTATATACTACCATTTATTTTCTATTTTCCCAACTTCAATTTGCTTGCACACACACACATTTGGGGTGCAAGCCAAGAACAGAACCTCTATCCTAAGTGATATCCTAACTGCCCACTCGCCCACCCACCCACGCCACCACCCGTCTGCGGCCCCACCACCACCGCCCACCCTCACCTCCCCCCGCCCCCCGCCGCCCACCCCGCACCCCGCCTAGGGCGCAAAAACACCTACTGTGCCGGCCCTGATTGCGGGACGCCCCTATGCTCTGGGAAGTCAAATCGCGCTAAATCGCGGTGGAAATGACAAACGACAAACGGAAACGACAAATTTTTGAAATTTTTTGCGATAAACGGAAATGACTCAAAATGGACCCATTCTGACAAACGAAAACTCGAAATGTCATTTTTTTCTGGTTGTGCCCATGTCTAGTTGTAACTATTGTTTTTTCATGAGGGAGCCACAGTGGCTCCTTTTTCAGGGAAAAGGCAGAGTTAAAAAGATTTTAAAATAAGTAAATGAACGAACAAACAAACAAACGAATGAATGAATCAATGAATCAATCATGGGACTTGTGGTTTAAGAAAATAATTTCCCCAGGTTATGGTTCCTAACACTACACGCACCAGGCAATGCATAGCTTTCATATATCTGCAGACGGTTTTCTGTCATTCTCGATTTCTGAGCCAATAATGTTCTTACAATAGTTTTAAAAAGTACAAAGTCGTGAGTGATACGTGGGGGCTTTCATGTTTGAAATCCAGAGCCACACCATATTATTTCCACGATAAGTTTGACTGAGAGAGCAATGTGGGTGGGAAAGAAAGAAAGAAAGAAAGAAAGAAAGAAAGAAAGAAAGAAAGAAAGAAAGAAAGAAAGAAAGAAAGAAAAGAAAGAAAAAGCATAACAGCTTCTAGAAAATTATGTATAATACTTTTGCTGTTTTGGTATTCCTGGCAAGAGCAAGCACAGTAGTTTAGATTTTAAAAATCCTGTCATTATTCAGTCGGTATATAGTCAAATCAAAGCCATTCGGCAAAGCAATCAGAGAGGCACCTTAATGGAGTTTTTCCTTAAGAATGTGGGTTGAATAAGAAAAGAAGAAAAAAAGGAAGTGAAGTATGCCACCACCACCTCTGATCACGCACAAGGCAATACAAGAATCTTCCTGGTTGCCCACAGTCCTATCTTTGCCTGGAAGGATAAACCACAAAAGGACTTAGGAACAATTAGATCTCAAGGTCAAATATTACTCGGCTGCCTGGGCTGCCAGACGTGCTAATAACCAATCTCAGGATCTCATTTGAGGACAATAGAAACAGACATTTCAGAGGGAATTTATTCTCAACTCACTACCGTATATACTCGAGTATAAGTCAACCCGGGTATAAGTTGAGGCCCCTAATTTAACCCCCAAAACTTGGGAAATGTATTGACTCGAGTATAAGTCTAGGGTGGGAAATGCAGCAGGGCCTGGCAGCTCCTCCTTTGTGAGCTGGGGGAGTGGTGTGTGATGTTTAAAATGATTTTTAGCCACTGATGAAAGTGCTTGGGGAAGTGGCTAAAAGTTATTTTAAACATCGCGCACTGCTCCCCTGTGATGCAGAGGGGGGTCATGAGAAGCGGCACACAATTTTTAAAAGGACTTTTAGCCACCGACCCAAGCACTTGCCTCAGTGGCTAAAAGTATTGACCCGCATATAAGTCGAGGGCCCCTTTTTTCAGCCCAAAATTAGGGCTGAAAAACTAGGCTTATAGTCGAGTATATACAGTTTTCCAAGGTATGAGACATTGCTAGGTTAACAATTTCAGAAAATCTATTCCCTGCATCCCTTGGGAATCAAAAAGTTGTTGGGTTCGCCCCCCCACCCCCAAGAATGATTAACTCATTCATCAAAACTTGTGATGCATCTGTTTTTTGCAGCCTCACATGCTATCTTTAGAACGTGTGGCTGGGAGGGATGTTTCTGGGCTAGAATGAAAACAATTGTTCCTTCCCTGCCTCTGAATTGAAAGAGAGGTGTGGCTCTCTGCTTTTGAGGTTTTTTATCATTCTCTATAGTTTATTGAAATCTGTTGTTGGAAATGAACCCATTTGTCAGTTTGCTGTTTATTGTACATAATGATTTTGTTTTAAAAAAATTCTCCTACTTTTATTCTTCCTCACTCGGTGAGTTTTTGAGTCTGTAAGTGCCTGTTGATGAGCAAAGGGCTAGACTGTTCTGGGGAACTTGAAGGTATTATGCTGTCTGAATAATTCCAGTTCTGCTGCACTGCTAGAAAAATTTACTTCACTCAGTGAGTTTTTGAGACTGTAAGTGCCTGTTGATGAGCAAAGGGCTAGACTGTTCTGGGGAACTTGAAGGTATTATGCTGTCTGAATAATTGCAGTTCTGCTGCACAGCTAGAAAAAATGTACCCAAAATGTTGAAACTCGGCAACAGCACCAAGTTAAATTTATTTATTTTTTATGTTAATATCTCATCTCGTCTTCCTTGAGCTTGTAGTAGCATACACAACAACATGAATCGCCACTTCATCTTTGCAGCAATTCTGTGAGGTACTCATGTTCACAGAGAATGGCTGGCCACAATGAGTTTCATGGCCAGGTGGGGTTTTGAATTCAGATTTCCTGAATCTTAGTCCAACACTCTCATCGCAACGGCAAAGAGAGCATGCCAGCTGTGTTTGGTGTGGCTCACCAGGAAAATACCACCTTTCCCTGCCTGAGACTGAAAGATGAAGCATCTTAAGCATTTATGAAGTCAAAGTTCCTGGCTGGTGAACAACCTCTATCATATAAGGGTATGAAGTTGTGCAGGTCCAGAACATCCAATGCCTTTCCTTGCATCAACACCGTTCCCACCTTCTTCTCCGAAGCAATGTGAATAGATAAGCAACGCGACTCACATGTGCTAAGCGATCAAATCGGGCGAAGAGTTCGTTCAGCATCCGGACCAGCTCCTGGGCTGACAGGGTCGTAGAGAGATTGGTGAATCCTTTCACATCTGCAAACAGAATGCTGAATGGAGAAAAGGAAGCAACGCTGTTATAGGTGGCTGGCAGAACAAAGAGTGGAAGGAGTTACATGAAGGTCTGGGTTTTTGGACTACAAAACTTCCAGGATCACAGCAGTCCCCCTTCCCTTGCATTAACTTTGTTTGTTTGTTGCAGGATTCAGCCTTTCAGGTAAAAAACAGCACCCAATTCTTCTTCTTTTTGGAGAACCCCTCCCCTGTTATTAAGACATTAGCTAAAGTTGCAACTGGCTGCTTTCTGGGTGATTAACTCTTTTCCATGATAGGGCAATGCCAGGCCATTTTGCAGTAGGCCAGATACTGCTATGTCAGCTGATTCACAAACATCCAGTTTTTGCATTCACCAGATGGGCAGCAACAACAGCTTTTAAAGAAATGGACACAGGAGGTTTATCTAACCCAGGCATGTCCCAACTTCGGCCCTCCAGATGTTTGGGGCTGCAACTCCCACAGTCCTTTGCCATTGGAAATACAGGCTTGGAATTCTGGGAGTTGTGGTCCAAAACATCAAGAGGGCCAAAGTTTGGTCATGCCTGATCTAACCATTTGGGTTGATATGCATGGAAATTCAATGTGTTGTGTTTATTTTTGTGGCTCATATATTGTGTACATCAGGTGTAGAAAGAGATGGTGTTTCATTTTGGAAGGGGACTGGTTCTGAAACGAAGCATGCCAGCACAGCTGGCGCTCAGAACCCAGTCCCATCCTCTGGTACTGGGGGAAATTCTGCCTCCCTAGTGCTGGCCAATCAGACAGGGAGGCAGGATGATGCATGTCCTTGGGCAGCTCCTGATTGGCCAGCACCAGGGAGAGGGAAAGATGATGCATTGGAGGCTGCTTCCTGGTTGGAATTTCACCCAGAGCGAACTGCAGTAAGGTACGACAGTAGTTGATTTTATTCCGGAGGATAGGACTCGGTTCCGAGCACCACCTGTGCTGGCATGCTTCATTTCGTCCCCTTCTGGAACAAAACACCTATCTCTAGTAAAAAGTGTTGACAGTCTTAAAAAACAGCTGAAGAGAAAATTTAACCTTCTTGGGGAAAAAACAAAAGAATAAATAATAAAAATAAAGAGAAAAACATGGCCTTGTAAAGAGTAACTGTTATATTTTAATGTGAGCATTTATGGGCATGTCTACTTCTTCTGATGCTGTCATGGTACTACAGAGGCCACCCTGATACCAGCACTGAGATGCTAACTACCCTTTTGCAAAATGATTGCTCCTTCATCTCAAAGTTCATGGGTGTTTTACATTTCCTCTTCTCCCCCCCCCCCCCAGCTGCCTTTTATGAGGGTGAACATAAGCCAGGAACAAACATGTGAGCTTCGAACTTCTTATTTTGAGGTGTGTAAAAGTGGCTGGTTGTTTGAACTGCCCAGGTAGTCTGTCGGCTGTGGGCAACCCTAAAAAAAATGTCCTAATCTTGTTTGTAAGTCAGTCAGTCCCCTTAATTCCACTGAGAACTGTTTCAATGTATGCTGGAAATGCAGTTTCAATGGGAAGTTGAATTATTCTTCCCCCCCCCCCCCCCCGAATAAAATCTATCCACTGGCACAGAAATAAGCAGAAATAGAAGGTTTGCTGCAAGATCTGTTGAATTAAGTGGGGAAAGCTGTGTGAATTTTTCTCCCGCTAAAAGGAGGAGGAGGAGGAGAAGGAGGAGGAGGAGGTGAGAAGCAAGGGGAGACATAAACAAGAAACACGGCATCTCCCAACATTCAAACCAATGATTAATGAACTGATCAAACCTCCTATATCAGAAAGCCCCCAGCTGGCATTTGGCCGAGAAGGAGTGGAATAAGGATGGCCTCACCTGACATTTTCATAGCGGTGAATATAGATCTTGTGAAACTGATGCTGCAGGTGTTCGTCCTCCACGTTAGTCATGTCATTAATCATTTCCAGCACTACAAACCGGGGTAACACAGACAGAACCAGCCTCTCCTGGAACAGAAAGCAAGAGTCAGGAGACACGATGGGCATGGGAAAGAGTGATCCAATGCATTATTCATAGAAACAAACAAAACAAATAAATACATCATTTATAAGCCTTGAGTCCCTTTCCAATGTATGGACTGAGACGACAAAATCATCCATATAAAGCATCCTCCTTAAAATGATCTGGTTTAAATGATGTTGGAATGCAACATAAATGTATGCATTGCAATTGGCATCCATAATCTCTCTTAAAGCTGTCGTCCATGAGCTTCTGCAAAACATGTTAAGCGAAAACTGATTCTTTGACACCATGGAATTACTCTTTCTTCTTTTTGTTAGCAATTGTCCCACTTGGTGGTGGGTCCACTGCTCTGGTTTTTGCCTTCCACTTGGCACGTCGTTATGGAATGGATCAAGGGGGAGGGAGAGAGAGAAAGAAAAAAGTATGGTAATATCTGAGGTCAAGCATTATGAATATGAGACACTGGATCATGTTTTTTATTATTTTTTGTAGAAGTCAGGCATTTTTAGAGTGTCA
The DNA here is from genome assembly GCA_037367245.1 of Phrynocephalus guinanensis. Classification (NCBI taxonomy): domain Eukaryota; kingdom Metazoa; phylum Chordata; class Lepidosauria; order Squamata; family Agamidae; genus Phrynocephalus; species Phrynocephalus guinanensis. Next base: position 13,481,890 of record CM074739.1, on the reverse strand, counting down.
ACCGAAGGTTTGGCTACACGACTCAGTCGGAGTGGGCTGAATCAGGCTAAACAGGGTTGCTTACGCTCACATTCAGGTCCAGTATCCCATCTGACATACAAACCCAATTTGTCTTGTGTGCCTTAAAGGGGAGGGATCCCTCTCCTTGCACATTCCTGTTTTCTATATTTTTGGATAGGGAGGGAAGACTCATTTTTTAAAAATACTTTTTCTCCCTAAAGGTATAAAAGTTAAAGGTTACCCCCCACACATGAGTGCTAGTCGTGTCTGACTCTAGGAGTGGTGGTCATATCCATATTAAAGCTGAAAGAGCCAGTGTTGTGCAAGTCCATGGCCATGTGGCCGGTATGGTTGCAAGGAAACAGTTTTACCTTCCTGCTTTTTACGGTGGTTTGTCTACTTGCATTTACATGCTTTCGAACTGCTAGTTTGGCAGGAGCTGGGGTTATGAGCAGGAGCTCACTCCGCTGCGTGGCATCCGGTATTCGAACTGCTGAACTGCCGACTTTGCAGCTGGCAGTTTTTGGAGCCTTAGTCCATTGAGAAGAGGAATTTTTTTAAAAAGTTAGAGAATTATTAAAATGGTATGTTGGTTTATAAGTGACAAATAGAGGATCTACAGGGAACATCAGGCCATAGAAATAAACCTGGTTGTCCTGGGATGGCAGGATGAACTTGCAAGATGTTGGCAAAGATTTTTAGTCATCCAGGTGAGGTTATCCAGAAGTTGAATCTTGGCAACTGGACTTCTTTTCTTGTGAGTTTGAAACATTTCACTATTCATTCAAGTAGCAGTGTCAGACTGAGAAAGCTACTTGGACGAGAGGCGAAACGTTTCAATCTCACAAGAAAAGAAGTCGATTTGCCGTGACTCAGCTTCCGGATGAACCTCCAACTATTTCCACCGCCCTCTCCCCTTTTTTGCTGCAAAAAAAGGGATGTCCTAGATTTCATTTATGCATCTGTTTTCCATTCAGAGGTGAAATATCCCTCACAATATATAATCAGTAGAGATGGGCACGACTCAAAAAAATGGTGTTTCGTTTGTCGTTTGGTCGTTTAGGGGTCCGTTTCGGTTCGTTTTCGTTTTCGTGACTTTTTTGCAAAAAAATCATTTTCGTTTCGTTAGGTAACGAAACGAAAAAATGAAAACGAAAATGAAAAATTGCTGTTTCATTAGCATTCTTTTTAGTTCAATGCATCTGCTGCAACGAAAACGAAAAACACGGCAAATTTGGTCGTTTTGTTTTTGTTTTTGTTTTGTTTTTTTAAAAAAATTTGTTTTGTTTTCATTGCGTAACGAAACGAAAAAATGAAAATGAAAATGAAAAATCGCTTGTTTCGTGCCCATCTCTAATAATCAGTGATAGGAAAAACTTCCATTAAAAAAACTTTGGTCCCACATTCCACTGGTGTTTGGGCCAAGAAAATATGCTTGGAAAGAGGTTTTATATCTCTGCAATACACCTGAGGCTGCTTGTTTTCCTTGGGTGCAAGCTTCTTCCATTTAGAAAAAGTTTAGAATATGCCATTGGCTCTTTAGGAATCTGTTTTACTTGGCATCTGGCCCATTTTCATACACATGACAACCACTTGGTTTTGTACAATAAATGTCGTTGTTCTGTGCTGTCGATTTGCTCCCAACCAGTGGCGACTCTGATTGTTCAAGAAGTAAATTGTGTATGCTTGAGTTTGAATCCAGCTCTTTTGAAGCCTAGCCAAAGCCTATTTAATATACCACTCCAGTTCTCACACAATAAATACATGATCTATATTTTGAAACTGATGGTTCAAGTTAGTATTCTTTTTCTGTTTTTGTTTTTGTTTTAAATTAAAATCATTTCTATGTGTTGATATCTCGAGTGCCTTAGGAAAGCCTTTGGTCGACAAAGGTGACAGAATGGAATGCAACAATTTACATTGAAATACATGTATATCAGTGTTTAAAGCCAAAATTTAAAGTTGCCTTGATTGAAATGGATCCATCTTGCGAGTAAACATAGTGAGGATTGGGCAGATATTCCCCAATACGCCTGTAACAATCGAAGGTGAGGAGGTGGAACCTAGCACAATCCGTCTGTGATATGGTAATGATCCTATTTCTCCCAATTCCACTGGCAGACTTCATGAGCATTTGCTCCAGCTCCCTTGCAGGGCTGGCTTAGAAGCTCAAAAAGAAAGGATTAAAATAGACAAGGACAAGTGAAGGAGGGACATGACAGCTCGTCTAATCTGCTTATCTCTAAATTTCAGTGGATGCTTTCACTGGGGAATGGGAACAAAACCAGACAACTCCTGGTAGAGGTGGCCAAGGCAAAATACATACTAGAGAAGGGTTGGCTTGCCTCCCCTTCAATAAGATCCAGGACGGGGACTCTTCAGTTGTCCAGATGTCTCGCGCTTTGTACTACGAGAAAAGACTGAAAGATCTGGGCATGTTTAGCCTTGAGAAAAGAAGACTGGGGGAAGATAAAACAGCACCCTTCAAATACCCGAAAGGTTGTTCTTCAGAGAAAGGACAGGTTTCATTCTTGATTGCCCCCGAGTGCATCAGCTCAAGTTACAGGAAGCTAGATTTCAGCGGAACATCAGGAAAAAACTTCCTAACTGTTAGAGCAACAGGACAATAAAAACCAGTCATCTCTACAGGTGGTGAGTGCTCCAACAATGGAGACATGCACCAGAAAATAAGACAGCAGTCTGACAAATATAGTTTAATTTGGATTCCTCTGCTCTGAGCAGGGAGTTCTTCCTGATGGCCTTACAGGACCCTCCCAACTCAATTTATCTATTATTTTACAATAAATGGCGGAACTGGTGAAAACTGTGATTTCTTTCCTGTCATTCAAAGGCCATATTCTTCACTTTCAGAGGTTGATATTGGACATTCTCTTAGCTTTGCTTTCTCTTTAAGCTAGGCTAGCTCCATGAAGTGGATTTGCTTCCCAGATGACCTGATGACAATGTTCATACTAACAACCTCTTTAAAAAAAACTGATTTTCAGGTGGTCGCGGAATGTTGGTGGGCTCCCATGGGGCATTTTTTCTTACTTCCTTTCTCTGCCTTTTGCTGCCTGTTAGTGGCCAGAATAATATTGGATACATTCCTGTTGCATTCCAATGCATTCCTATGGAAAAATGAAAAACCAAGTGAACGAAATGGATATTTCAGTTTTGTTTCATTTCGTTTTTCTTTGATAGGTCCCTTCATTATTTGTTTCATTCCCTAATGAAAGGAATAACAAATAACAAAACAAATTAAAAAATAATTCCGTGCCCATCTCTAATACCTTATTTTGGCTCAGATGAGTGCCACCCGCCGTGGAGTCACATTAAGGCTCAAATCCGTTTATTTGGCATTCATTGTTACTTCTGAAACCCTCTCCTCAGGCAACAAGAGGAATTAAAAGAACTTCATCTATAGCCATTCTCTTGGATCTAGACTGTTGTACTTAACAAAAGCTGGGCTAAAATCTATGGGGCAAGCAAGTGAACAATAAGTCTAACAAGTCTGCTGCAATTCCAAGTTGGAAGTACTACAATGCTGGGCCACATGCACCTCCAACTTGGAATTGGTGGACCTGATCTCTACCCCGCAGGACAAAAAAATAATAATCAAACTTTATATTCAAAATAAACCACACAATCCCTGTGCACCTTGTTGCAAAAGGAACATATTTGAATTACAGTGGTACTTTGTATAAAGAAATTAATTCATTCCAAATGAAATTATGTGAAGCAAATTTTCCTTTATACAAATTTCCCATAGGAATGCATTGAAAACAGAGTCATCCCTATTCACAATCATTTTTGTGTTCTACAGATTTGTGCCACAGATGATTCTGATAAGGAAATTTCCCCTATCTCTGGAATTTTTTATGTTGTACAGATTTTATGTTATACAAACCATTTGTTATATGAGGGTCCACTGTATATGCATTCCCCTTTCATTCAGTGTATGTGCGTTGCCTGCGCAAAAAGCTTTGCAATGGTTGGGATTACAGTCTTGGACTGAAACTTTTTGCTACAGTGGCCCATGACCAGTCAAGCCGAGGAGTTTTGGATAGTAAAACAACTTTTCTAAGCTTTGGAATGAATGCCCATTCTTTTAAAGAAAATCATAGGAAATGGGGGAAAAAATGCCAACCAAAACTCATTTAGCCCAGGAATTGGATTACAGTAACTCCCCATCGATCGCGGGGGTTAGGGACCCACCCCACCCGCGATGCATGAAAATCCGTGATATGCAGAAGTGGGAGGGGGCGGGGGCAATCTTACTCCCCGCCACCACCCACCCACATGGCCCAAAGCTTCTCGGGGGAGCCTGGTTAAGCGGCGCGGAGTGACCCGATCGCTCTGCGCCGCCTCTCCCCACCGCCCTGAGGCTTCTCGGGGGAGCCTGGTTGAGCAGCGCGGAGTGACCCAACCCCTCCTGGCTGCCCTGAGGCTTCTCAGGTGGTGCGTGGGAGGGCGGCGCGAAGCGATCCGATCGCCCCGTCATCCTCCCATGCACCTACGAGGCTTCTCGGGAGTGCGTGGGAGGGTGGCACGGAGTGACCCGATCGCCCCGCGTCGCCACCCCGCGCCACCCCGAGGCTTCTCGGGGGGTGGGAGCGGCACGGAGCGACCCAGCCACCCCCTGCCCCCGACGGTGCAGGTACTGCGATCCCACAATGTAGCGGCGCCATGGTACCTGAACCACGAAGTGGTGGTGGGTCACTGTATTTCATAAGAACATAAGAAGAGCCATGCTGGATCAGGCCAACGGCCCATCTAGTCCAGCTTCCTGTATCTCACAGTGGCCCCACCAGATGTGTTTGGGAAACACATTTCCTATGTGTCTCTTCTGTTTTGATACCAAGACTAGCCTTAACTCTTAAGCAGAGCGAGGGCTAACAGCCTGTGAAGAAGAGTGATTAAGTATATTGAAAGTAGTGGTTATTTTGAATTTCCCCCCATTTTTTGTTATAGTTTGTTTTTATACTCATGGAAAGGAACTTCTCTGTTTTTCTGGCTAAGACGAAAATGGTCTGCCAAAATAATGGAAAGGTAATAGGGTGGAACCAAGATATTATGCACCTTCAGCAGGAATGGGAAAAATGCATGATTCCATCTCGAGTGTGAAAAATTAACATATGTGGGCTATAGCTCCAGAATGTCTGCTTTTTTAACCTCTGTTTTCAAGACGCAAAGTGTTTTGGGCTGATTTTTTTTTACCACAGCAATCCCGAGGGGAGGAAAATCCCTTCTTCAATGCCAAGCTCCTTGTGGGATTAGAATGTGGGATTAGAACAATAATATCGTTTTAGCATCTTCCCTGCCCCCCCCCCCCGTGCCTCTCACTGCTAAGGGCACTTCATGCACATCTCTTAGCACACTTGCCTCTCAACTTAATAACATAAGTAAGCATCACTTCCGAGATGAGGCTCCAAAGGGAGAAGCCACTTCACACACAGAAGACTTTATGTCAACATCCATTCTAGTCATTTTGGCAAACTTTACCTAGAAAACTCAATTATGGTCTCCCCTCAAGGTCCGTGGTGCTTATTATACACCACACAGTCATCTGAGGAGGAGGAGGAGGAGGAGGAGGAGGAAGAGGAGGAGGAGGAGGAGGAGGAGGAGGAGTGAAGCCTCCTCGTGTTCTCTGAATGACTGATGGAAGGGAGATATACACGAGGCCCTGTGTTGTAGCTTGAAGTGGTATGATTCACACTCTTATTTCTGGCAGTCTTCTGTTCAATGAACAGTTATGGCATCTGTCACAAATACAAAAGAATGTGGAGAGGAGAATTGTTGATGTAATGCTTATGGCAGATCCGTTCCCAGAATGAAGCCAGGATTGTGAGAAGGTCAGGGGCTGAGAAAAGTTAATCCACCTGAGGCTTTGTTTGCCTTGCTTATGGCGATGGTCTGGGAAGGTCAGCCTATGTCCTTATTAGAAATGGACAGAACCAGGAAAATAGCAGTTTGTGATGGTTCATGATTCATCAGAACCAGGAAAACTATTCATAAACTACAAACCACAAACTTTCGGCAAGTTTCCAACAAAATTAATTTCGTGGTTTGTATGATTTGATCCTTCCAGGAGCCATAGAATGGTTCCTGCACAGTTCAGAGATTCTGAACTCACAGTTATTCAGATGACTCTTCTCTCTCTCTCTCTCTCTCTCTCTCTCTCTCTCTCTCTCTCTCTCTCTCTCTCTCTCTCTCTCTCTCTCTCTCTCTCTCTCTCTCTCTCTCTCTCTGTGTGTGTGTGTGTGTGTGTGTGTGTGTGTGTGTGTGTGTGTTGTGTCGTTACAGTCGTGACTGACTCTTCGTGACTTCATGTCCATGGAGCTTTCTTGGCCCTACTCTGTCTAATTTTGTGAAGATCTGATTTGGGATGCCCAAGGTATAGCTCCCTCAAGCTTGTTTTTAATAAGGATTTGTATTGGAAGGCTTGCGATTCATGATTTAGTGCCAAAGACTCAGATTTGAATGCCATATTAGTCATATGAGTGAAGAAAAATACTACACTAAGCTGTGCTCACCTCACTCTTCAGCTAAACATTTTTAAAAAAAAACCTCTGCCCCCCCCCCCAGGACATAATGTAGTCTATTAAACTTATTTTTCCTCTTTGAAACTATTCCACCTCCTCCCAAAACCTTATCAAACAAACCCCATCAAATGTTGAATGATGTATTCTCAGATTTATTTGACGTACTAGGGATGTGTTTTGGGGGGTGAGTGGGGTAGGAGGAAGGCCCATGAAATTTAACACATGGGTATGAACCACTGCTATGATCTACAGCAGCGGTGGCCAAACTTCAGTACTCTAGTTGTTTTGGACTGCGACTCCCAGAATTGTAAGCCTGTATTGTCAATGACAAAGGACTGTGGGAGTTGTGGTCCAACACATCTGGAGTGCCGAAGTTTCACCACCACCGATCTACAGTCTTTGGGGTATTTTAATGACCAGATCTTTCTGTTCTAACAGATGAAGAAGAATTTTCAGATTCTTAAGTCCAGCATCTAATTCAATTTATATTAATAAAGGCACTGCTTGTGAGAGCAGAAAATGGGGAGGTTTGAGGGGTGCAGTGGTTAAATGCTTGCACTGCCACTAAAACTGTGCTCACAACCTGGGGTTCAATTGCAGGTCACCAGCAAGTGGCTGACTCAGCCTTCCATCCTCCCAAGGTCGGTAAAATGAGTACCCAGCCTGCTGGGGGTGGAGGGCAATGTGCAGCCTGCATAATTAAATTGTAAACTGCCCAGAGAGAGCTTAAGCACTATGGGGTGGTATAAAAGCAGAAGCAGAGAGAAGCAGAATGTATATGATTGTGCCGAGATAAAATAAATATGGGGAATAGAATTGTCAGAGAAATTAACACATTGGGATAGCTTCAATGGTTAGACTAATACAGTTGGTTTCCAACTGCTTACAGAAAATTGCACAAGTTTAAGGCCAGTTGATGGTTGATCATGAACAAGGTGCTGGTGGGATTAATGGACATGTGTGGAGTGCGGTCTGCATCTGATTAATAAGGTGCCATTTGTTGCCAAGGCTTCCCCCATTTCCCTCACACAAATGTCTCCAAGTTGAAAAAAATCCACAATCTATTCCATGAAACCAACACCTCAAATTGTGGGGGGGAAATGAACTTGAAGTAAGATTTATCGCAGGACACAAACATCAAGTGCCAAATCAAGTGCCAACATTAATGGGCTTCTTACCCGCAGGGATTGGACATGAAATACCTGATCATGATTCATGAGGTAAATTTCATTTGGCATGCTATTCAGTTCAATAGTCCTAAATGTTGTCAGAGATGGGAATGAATTTTTGAAAATGGAGACTTTTAGTGATTCGTGATTCGTCACGACTGATGAATTGAAGAATCAAGAAATTTCCAATGATGAATTGATGAATTGATTTGAATCCCTTTTAAAATACTATAAAAGACCCCCCTGGCATTTAGAGACCCCAAATTTGCAGAGATGCTTTCTCTGCTCCTTTTCTACCATCCCTGCAAGTTTGATTAAGATCGGGGTTCAGAAATCCGATCTATGTGCCTCCAAAGACAGTCCCCCAGAAAAGTTTGCCCCAAGTGCCTAGATGCACCCACATTGCCAAGAGACTTATTCCAGCTCTCCTCTACAATTCTTCCAAGTTTGTTGAAGATTGGGTTTCAGAATCTGAGGGCCTTTTCACACGACCCCTAAGATCCGCTGGCCACTTAAATTCAGACCAGAGATCTTGGGGGTTCGTTGCTCTTCCTGCGTCCCCACCCCTCCGCACTTCCTTGCTCCTGTCTGCGTGAGGGGAGGGAGAAAAAAGGAACAAAAGAATGCAGGTTCACCTCCGTCTGCTGGTCCAAGCCACCCCGAGCCCCGTCGTCTTCCTGATTCCTTCTCTTAAAGGGGCGGGAGGCAAAAAACAACAACAATGTTACCTAGAGAGCCCGGCACTCTAGGTTACATTCGGATCTGGGATTTTTCACCCTCCGAGAGCAGGTACCTGAAAAGTGCACTGGGACGTGCTTAGGTGGGCGTGGTCGCACTTAATTTTCTGTAAACTCCGGAGCTGGTGGGGAAACAATTTTAAGCTCCGGAGCTGGGAGCCATTTGCGGCGGAGTTTAGGGGTCGTGTACAAATACCCTAAGTAACACACTCATGAATTGGGGCCTCTTAGAAAAGTGTCCTTTAGAATCTGGGCTGGGAGAAACCAGTCTTTACCACACGTAGAGGGATTGTAGAAGAAATTCATAGGAAGTTCTCTGTAAGTTTGGATTCTGTATGTTCCTGAAAACAACTTTCCTTGGGTGGTGGTGGTCTATTTGGGTGTGCATAACTCAAGATATCAGAAATCCAGTCTCCAACAAACATGGACAGATTGAACATGAGAGGGGATGCTTCCCTCTAATTCTGGTGTCTCTAGGTTCCTTGGGGGGCAATTTTATAGCCTGGTGAATTAACAAATCAAAAATGGCTAAAGATTTACCACTTTGTATTTGCTGGGGGACTCCATTTATGATGAATACATATCGATAAATGTTGACAAATTTGCCAAATAATCAGAAAATGTGATTTGTTTTTCAATTTGTCCGCATCCCTAGTTGATATTATATCACACTCATGCGTGCATAGAAACTATGGAAAAGGTTGCATGCATAGTATACTGTTGCATGAAACCTGATTAAAATAAATGCTTCCAATTTTAACCAGTCGTCTTTTTTCCTCCTGACACTTGAGTGGTTGCTCAGAGCTGTTAGCTGTTCATTAAAAAGATGCAAGAGCATGCTACATCTTGCAGAGTAGACAAGCCATTTCCCTCTCAACACTTCTTTGGTTTAGGAATTGCTTTGTTATAACTCAGGCCTGCCCAGTCCATCGACCGTGGGTGACTAGTCGCCCTCGGGGCCCTCAGAGGTCACCCGCCATGTCCCCACCCAGCTCCCAATCCACCACCATTTGGGGGGGGGGTTATCAGGGGACTTTGTGCATGGGTGGATGACTGGCTGAGGCTCTGCTGCCTCCACCGCTAGTGCAGGGGACCTTGGTGGGTGGGTGGGGCATGGGGCTATGTGGAGAGCGTGCACGCGGGGGCAGCAGACACAGGGAAACTTGGTGGGCAAGTGAGCAGGCTGCTGTCGCCGGCAACGCGCGATGGGGACCTTGGGGGTGGAGAGGTGGGGACAAGCCCTGGATGGAAAAGTGGTGGGAGGGCCAGCGGGATGGTGGGAGGTGGTGGTGAAGTCCTCCATTTGCCCCCTCCCTGGCTAGATGACAAGCACCAGGTGGAGAAGCGGCAAGAGCGCCGTCAGCAAAGTCCCCCATTCCCTTCCCTCCCCAGCTAGATAAGCACCCTGGCAGCCACGCGGGGCAAAGAAGTCACCTGGAGGATGCTCACGTGGTGCCAAATTTAAAAGGGCCAAGCCTTCCCTTGGTCCTTTTGAATTTGGTGTGCAACGACCCCGGGCATGGAAAGCAAGACATCCCGGGGGTCCTATAGTCCTGTAGGATTTGTTGAACCAAACAATGCCAACAAAATACTAGATGCCTTCACAACATGGATGGAATTGCAGCTCAACCCTTCCAGAACAGCTAAAGGACACATACAAATATTAGAGAGGTTGGGACAAAGGAGAACTTTGAATCCTGTACCTTACCTGCCTCTGGTTTTCTGTTTCCAGCCTCAGCCTAGCTTCAACGCATCTTCGAGTCTCAAGGAAGGCCTGGCGTTGGGCTCGATCAGAAAGGTAGCTAATGAAGATCCCAGCAGTATTCATGCACATAAATAAAACTGCTTGAGCAGCTGTCTGGAAGAAACAGAATCAACAAATGATACAACTACACTGATATTAAATATATAGTCAGACAACTATACATAGGTATGGAAGAACCTTCAATATTTTTCCATGTATAAGACTATATTTTTCTCTAAAATTGTTAGACTAAAAATGGAGGGTTGTCTTATACACAGAAGTAAGACAAGGAGAAGACTTTGTGATTGTGAAGCAGTAATTTTGGGTTGGAAAAGTGGGGGTCTTCTTATACAAAGGGGGCATCTTATAAATGGAAAATGCGGTACTGTATATAAATTGGAGCTGTGAAATGATAAAATAATATTTAACCCCTCATCATTCCTTGAACCACTTGATTTGATTACATTTTCAGACCAATAAAATACTATGACAGGAACCTTTTTGAGGAACTGAAAGTGGTTTAAGATGACTTAACAATTTTAAAAAGGTAACCACTTTATTTTTTGATGTAGTTAACATGTTAGAACCCAAATAACTCTGTGTGCTTGCAACTAGAAATGGGCACAAAACAGAAAAATAGTGTTTGGTTTCGTTTCCGTAGTAGTTTTGTTCCATTTTGTTTGCAATGAATTTTTAAAGTAGTCTTGTTATGTAATGAAACAAAATGCCATGCTCCCCTGGGTCCTAAAGGACCAAAATGGCAGCTCCATAGGTGGTTTCTATTGGAATTGGAAGCCAGGCCATGGCTCGCCCGCAGCTTGGCTTTGAAAGTTCAGAATCCAACTAGAAAGATTTTTCTGGAATCGTGGGTGAGCCAACGGATTGGCTTCCAATTCCATTAGAAATATTTTTTCCTAGGGGCACCCCTTTGGAACTTCATAACTCAGCTTGCTGACCCCAAAACCTTTCCAAATTTTAGGGGGCTACCTAGAATCGCTTGAGGAAGATACCTTTGACACTTTGGTGCCAAAACATGGCTGGAATCAATATAACTCAAAAATACCAATCCCAGCCATGTTTTGGCACCAAAGTGTCAGAGGTACATTCCTCCAGCGATTCTTGGTAGCCCCCTGAAATTTGGAAAGGTTTTGGGGTCAGGGAGCTGAGTTATGAAGCTCTAAAGGGGGTGCCTCTAGGAAAAAATATTTATATTGGAATTGGAACTTCAAGAGTAGTGCTGCCACAGCTTGGCTCCAGATCCCAATTAGAAAGATTTTTTTCCTAGGGGCACCCCCTTTGGAGTTGCATAACTCAGCTCCCTGACCCCCAAACCTTCTCAAATTTCAGGGGCTTTCAGGGAAGAGCTTGAGATCCCCTGCCATTGATCCCTCTAGGATGAATTGTTTCATTCTAGAGGGGGGAAACGGTGTTTCGTGATGAAAACGGAACACATTCTACCATTTTGTTAGGTAATGAAGTAATTTGTTACCTATTGAAATGATGAAACAGAAGAAACAGCATTTCATTTTTCATTTCATACCCATCTCTGCTTGCAACTGAACATCCTGCTGAATTAAATTGTTGCTCCTTGAACAAATGAACTCATTTATCACATAAAGGTTGCACATCTATCTCTAAAAACTCTCTCTCTTGCTCTTTCACTTTCCCATCCACACACAAATGATTGCAAATGTCGGAATGCAAAGAAAGAGCCAACATGTGGTGCCTTATGTAAAGTTTTTATGTTGTGTTAATTCAGTTGGCAAAATCCTATTAGTGTGAAGGTTACACTGTCAAGCTGAATGACTTCATCATCTGCCAGCATTAATGTTTAATTTCAATGAATTTCATCCCCCCCCCCTTTTGAGGGGTGGCTTTAAAGCCCAGGTGGCCACCTCCACTCTTTCCCAGCTAGCACCAGCACTCCTTGGCAAAATGCAAATGTGTAGTTTCCATTTAGATTGTTCCCATAACTTTGCAGCAGCCTGTCCTAGTTCCCCAACAGGGTCTGCTGAGCCCTGTAGACCAGCTGTCACAAGATATCCAGGGGCGGTAGCATCTGATGTGGTCCTTGATGACCTACTACCAATCTGGTATAATTTCTATCTCTTATCATAATTGATGGTTGGTGGACACAATTGGTCTGGCTTCTTATTTGAGACCTGTCTAGCTCAGGAGATCCTTTCAGGAGTAACACTAGCACCAGCATAGCCCTTGGCCTTACTGAAGCACCTCCAGCTCAAGAAGGACTTTGTCCATGGAGCAGAAACTAATAAAATACAGAGAACTGGAAATCAAAACATATTGTTTAAGAATGAAACACACTTCAGTGGTTCCCATAGCCCAGTGTTGGCGAACCTATGGCATGGGTGCCAAAGGTGGCACTCGGAGCCCTCTCTGGGGGCACCCAAAACCGCCCCTTCACAGCCACCTGTATTCAGGTTAAATTGCTCTATTGGCACTTTGCGAAAACATTAGTGGGTTTTGAATTGCCGTTTGGGTACTTGGTCTCTAAAATGTTCGCCATCACTGCCATAGCCATTGGTGCTTTGGGAACAATGTCAAGAAATGTCACACAATTAGGGATGGGCACGAAATGGAGAAATAATTTTTCATTTTGTTTCATGGTCACCCCATTTTGTTTCATTTCATTTATTATGTTTTTTTTAAAAAATCATATGAAACAAAACAGCTCCACTGGGTCCTAGAGGCACCAGATTTGGTGCCCAGGAGCCATTTTTAAAGTGCTCCTGCCGAGCTGTTATCAGCTGGACTCCTTTAAATCTGGCCCAGTCGGCACCAGGGGGATCTCCTGGTGCTGACTGGGCCAGGTTTCATAGAATCATAGAATCATAGAGTTGGAAGAGACCTCAAGGGCCATCTAGTCCAACCCCCTGCCATGCAGGAACCCCATCACAATATTTCTGACAGATAGCCATCCAGCCTCTGCTTAAAAACTTCCAAAGAAGGAGACTCAACCACCCTCCGTGGCAGCATATTCCACTGCCGAACAGCTCTATCTGTCATGAAGTTCTTCCTAATGTTCAAATGGAATCTCTTTTCCTGTAGTTTGAAACCATTGACCCGAGTCCTAGTCTCTAAAGCCATGGAAAACAAACCTGTTCCCTCATCAATATGACATCCTTTCAAATATATATCCCCTCAGTCTTCTTTTTGAAATGCTAAACATTCCCAGCTCCCTAAGCTGTTCCTCATAAGACATTTCCTCCAGACCCTCAACCATCCTGGTTGCCCTCCTCTGCACCCGCTCGAGGTTGTCAACATCCTTTTTAAATTGAGGCGCACAGAACTGGACACAGTACTCCAGGTGGGGTCTGACCAGAGCAGAATAGAGTGGTAGTATCACTTCCCTTGATCTAGATGCGATGGTTCTGTTGATGCAACTAAGAATAGCATTGGCTTTCCTAGCCGCCACATCACACTGCTGACTCATGTTCAATTTGTGGTCCACCAAGACTCCCAGATCCCTTCCACAGGTACTATTCTCCAGCCAAGTATCCCCCATCCTATAACTGTGCAATTCGTTCTTTTTACCTAGATGTAGCACCCTACATTTCCCTCTGTTGAAATCCATTCCATTAGCTTTGGCCCAGTACTCTAATCTGTCAAGGCCTTTTTGGATTTTCATCCTATCCTCTGGGGAATTAGCAACCCCTCCCAATTTAGTATCATCTGCAAATTTAATTAGCATTAATTAAAGGAATCTCTATTCCTTCCTCCAAGTCATTAATAAAATATTGAACAGCACTGGACCCAGAACAGAACCCTGGGGCACCCCACTGATCACGTCTCTCCAAGCTGAAGAGAGGCCATTTATGGTCACCCTTTGGGTGTGATCAGTCAACCAATTACAAATCCACCTGACAGTAGCACTATCTATCCCACTTTCTAGTAACTTCTTAGCAAGAATACCATGGGGAACCTTATCGAAGGCCTTACTAAAGTCCAGATAAGCAATATCCACAGCATTCCCCTCATCCACCAGGCCTGTAATTCTATCAAAGAAAGAGATCAAATTAGTCTGGCATGACTTGTTTTTAAGAAACCCATGTTGACTTCTTGTAATGACAGCATTGTTTGTTAGATAATTGCAGATTGACTTCTTAATAATCTGCTCTAGGTTCTTTCCGGGAAATGAAGTCAAGCTGACTGGGTTTAAAGGGGTCCAGCCATTGACAGCTTGGGGTACCAAATTCATCTGGAGCCTGTGTGGCTTTCACCCAACTGCACAGTCCCACCACTCCCCAAGAAGAAGGGATCAGTAAACCACTGAGTACTCTCTATCTAGGAAACCGTAAAAACAGTTGCCCTATGCCCCCATGGACTTCATGGCAGAGGATGATCATTTAAATGGGCCGTAGGGAAAGCAATGCATTCTGAGACAGTCAGGTCAAGATCCAAAACCAGCCACCGAAACTCTGGCGTTGTAGAGGCAGGGGATGGATTTCTCAGTAGGTAAGAAGCTGAGAATTGGAGCTTCAGGCACAGAGCGAGTCTGCCCAAATCTGAGTATAGAGTAGGGCTGTAGCAGGCGAATTGCCTAGACAAGGCCTGAGGCAGCAGATATAAAAAGCAGACCCGGCTGGGCCTGAACTGATCCTCAGCTGTGTTGAGCTGAGAAGATGTTGCGGAGCTTTCTGCCTTTAATGGGTTCGGTCTCTCCATTACTGAGGCACTGCAGAGCAGCAAAGATAAGGAACTTCCCTTAGTGATGCCGGGGGGAGGGGGCACCTTGGTAATGCTATTAGGTAACCTGGCCCCTATCTTCTGCAGGGCCAAAACCAAGAAGATGGTTTTTTGGGTAGAAACCCCCTAGGCATAATTGGTCATGAGATGGACATGCTCTGGAGCAGGTGCACTCATTCAAATAGTTGGGCCTGCATTTTAGTGAGAAAATATCCTGGAAACATCATGTAAAAGCCACCACCATACTGAGTGCTAGAACAATTGGTCAACTTAAAAGATTATTTTATGCCAGAGGAGGACAGCTAATAAATCCTGCTCTCAGGGTTTTTATTACAAAAACTCTGGC
This sequence comes from Phrynocephalus guinanensis, assembly GCA_037367245.1. Taxonomy (NCBI): domain Eukaryota; kingdom Metazoa; phylum Chordata; class Lepidosauria; order Squamata; family Agamidae; genus Phrynocephalus; species Phrynocephalus guinanensis. The sequence continues at coordinate 13,466,645 of CM074739.1, read as the reverse complement.
CCAAATGTTCTATGGGGCAGAATTAAGGGGAGAGTGTGCCAAGCCTAATCTGGAAATAATTCCGAATAAACTTTTGAGGCAGTTGTTGGGGCTTCCTCCTGGGACCCCCTCTGCACACCTTAGAGCAGAGCTAGGACTCCCTTCGATTGGTGCGAGAATTGATTTAGCCTACTTTAGATACTGGCATAGGCTAAATGGCCTGGACGACCATTCCTTAACCAAGAGCTGTTGGCTAGAACAACTGCGGATTGAAGGCTGGGCGAAGCAGTGCGAAGATAAGCTAATGATCTATGATCTCACTATGGAAAAATTCCTTAGTCTTGATTCTAGTTTTAACACACTGCAGAACTGGATTTTTGATATTGACGCTTGCCAAGACAGGGCCACAGTTTTTGAGTCTCGGTTCTCAAAGTGGTATCCCAAACTCCAGATCAACCATATGAGGCCACAATATTTTGAGACACTATCTTTTCCACAGCTTCGCAGAGTTTTCACTGAACTTAGACTTCAACAGATGCCCTCTGCTTACCTTGAAGGGAGATACAAAAGAATTCCTGTTTTAGAACGTAAATGTGTCTATTGCTGCAATCAGAGAGGAGACATAATCCACTATTTACTATTCTGCCCTCTCTACAAGAACCCTAGAGATAGATTTTTATTGCCTATCACCCAGATGTTCCCTAATTGTACCCATGAAGAAACAGTAGTAAGGTTGCTCATTGACAACCAGCCATTCATTATTGATAAATAATGTAGCACTCTTTGCATTGGCAGCTAAGAAGTTAAGGTCTGAGTTTCTCAAGGATTCAAATGCCACCCAACATAAAGGTCCTTAGTTCAGTGGGAGCTGTTGCTTCCCCCCCCCCCCCCCCGCTGCCTTTATTGAGGGCTTTTATTGACTAGTGCCCTATCGCCGCTCTCCCGCTACTGTTTTTACTATATGTTTTTAATAATTGTATTTTTCTGGTTTTCTTTTTTTGTAAACCGCCAAGAGTCCTCCAGGAAATGGCGCGGTATATAAGTGCAGGAAATAAATAAATAAATAAATAAATAAATAATACTTTTAAATCATGTTTAGTGTTTTTAAAACTGATTTTTAAATCTCTTTGGTTCTATGCATTGTGTATTTGTAAAGGCCTATGGTCATAAACAATAAAGTTTTGATCTATACGCATGAGTAAAGAAGATAGAGGGATGCTCTTCTCCCTCTCACAAAATACCAGAAGTAGGGGACATCCATTCAAAGTGAGGGTTGGGAGAGTGAGAACAGACAAAAGAAAATATATATATATATATTTTTACCCAGCATGTTGTTAGTCTGTGGAACTCCCTGCCACAGGATGTGGTGATGGCATTTGGCCTGGATGTCTTCAAAAGGGGATTGGACATATTCCTGGAGGAAAGGTCCATCACAGGTTACAAACCATGATGGAGATGTATAATCTCCAGGCTTAAAGCCAGGGTACTTCAAGGGCCAGATGCAGGGGAGTGGTATCTCCTGCGCTCCCAGACACATTTGTTGGGGCCACTGTAAGATACAGGAAGTTGTACTAGATGGGCCTTTGGCTTGATCCAGCATGGCTCTTCTTATCTTCTTATGTTCTTATACCTTATATCCCTACCACAAATGCAATGAAAGAAACAGGAGAGGCTTCACCTCCAGAGAGAGGGAGGGGATCAGTGGTGTTAGGGCAGCTAAATCTCTAAATCCCCAGGATTTTCAGGTAAGCAAGAAATAAAATATCCCCATTTCAAAGGCTTCCTTCTTCCATCCAAGCTTTGCTGTAACCCTGGGAAACAGATTGATTTTCCTGAAAATATTGTTTTCTTATAAGCAATGTCTGCTGCAATTCAAGGAGGTTTTGGTCTTGAATAGTCCATTATAGGCCATTCATTTTGCAAAAGGCCTACTCTTCATTTGTTGCCAGGGACCAGTCCAGCCACCTGTACTTTTGAACCTCTGCTTAGTTGCACCCCCGTATCTGCACAATCGCCATCCGCGGGTTCAATTATCCGTGGTTGACCAGCAGTGGCTGGTGGAGGGTGGTGAGTTGTTGTGGTGAAAGAGGTGCCACCGCACCACAGAGTCTGCCATGCTCCCCAGTCCACTGCACTGTCAGGCCATCTGCTTGTGGTTGGCATGAAGTGGGTGGAGGATGATGAGGTGCCAGGCAGAAAAGCGGTGGCACCACACTGCCCAGTCCATCGTGCTGCCACTTGACCTGGTCCTTTGAAGGGCCGGGCTATGCAGTGTTGCAGCAGACCGGGCACCACTGCTTTCACCCCCCTGGCACCCATCGCTCCCACCACTGCTGTCACCACCTTCCCCCTTGGATAAGAGTATTTGCTATTAGACATGGGCACGACCAAAAACAAATGACGTTTTGAGTTTTCGTTTGTCGGAACGGGTCTGTTTCGGGTCATTTCCGTTTGTCGTGAAATTTTTCAAAAATTTGTTGTTTCGTCGTTTTGTTTGTCGTTTGTCGTTTCCACCGTGATTTAGCGCGATTTAACTTCCCCCAGAGCATAGGGGCGTCCCGCAATCAGGGCCGGCGCTAGGTGTTTTTGCACCCTAGGCGGTGGGCAGGGCAGGGTAGGCGGGTGGGGGGGAGGTGCGGGGGGCTGCGACAGCGGCAGGGGGAGGCGCGGGCGGGCAAGTGGGTGGGCGTGGGTGGGCGAGTGGGTGGGCGGCGGCACAGGCCGCAGGCGGGGGGCGGCGCGGGCGGATGGGCGAGTGGGCAGTTAGGATATCACTTAGGATAGAGGTTCTGTTCTTAGCTTGCACCCCAAATGTGTGTGTGTGTGCGCAAGCAAATTTAAGTTGGGAAAATAGAAAATAAATGGTAGTATATAATATATTTTTAAAATAAATCCACACCTCCCACTCCCAGTTGAACCTCCCCCTTTATCCAATATCAGAAAAAAATCCTCACAAACTGCCAGAGAAGAAATAAAGAACAAAATGCTATTCCCTTCAGCAGACAAAGCTGCAGGGAATCAAAGAAATTATTTTCTAAATTCAATTCCCTCACTGCCTGCCTAACTTAAATCCTAAAGCCTCCAGCCTCCCTCCTCAATCTCGATCGGATCACACCAGCACCAGCAGCCAGCCCTCCTCCTTCAACCACATCCATACACCCGACTGCGATTTCTGGAAGGTGCCTCGGCTTTTTTATGCCCTCCGAGACATCCAGAAGTGTCAGTCAAAAACCTGGCGATGCCATTGGTGGAATGGTTCAAACAATTTGCATGGTCCCATCCCATGCCCAGCCCAAATGGGCAGGTCTAAAAAAATAAAAAATAAAATAAAATAAAATAAAATCAATACAATGTTTTATTGCTATAAAAAAACCCACTGCTGCTACTATTAAAATTCAGGCATTTAAAATAAATAAATTTCACATGTTTCTGTGGTGATATGGTGTTTTTTTACCACAATTTCAAAAGAAAAATTGTGGTCGCCATTTTGGATCCCCACCACCACATGGCATGCAGCGAGACAGATGACGAGGATGACCCCCCCAGCCTGGTGCAAGCAGCCCAGGATAGGAGAGGGGGGAAAGGCCAGGGACCCCCCCCCCCGAAACCACCCCTCTGGTAGGTGTCCTCAGGCAGGCATATTTTCGCCTGCTTTTTTGCCCGGGAGTTGGTTTTTTTTTTTTTTTTACCTTTTAAAACTTTTTTTCTGTGCTGCTTGGCATCGCGCGATCGCCGCAATGCCATTAACGACAACGAAAAACCCGACCCAATTTTTCTTTTTTCGGGCCGGGTTCGAGCTGGAGTGGCGTAATTATCGTTACCGTTTCCGTTACGTAACGGAAACGATAACCGAAAACGGAAATCCATTTCGCTGCTCCGTGCCCATGTCTATTTGCTATTATCCATGGATTTCATTATCCGCAAGGTGGCCTGCAACCAATCCCCCACAGATATGGGGGTCCTACTGTACAGCGGTACCTTGAATAACGAACTTAATTCATTCTCCGAGGCAATTCGTTATCTGAAAAAAATAATTATCCGAAACACGGTTTCCCATAGGAATGAATGGGAAACCAATTAATCCATTCCAGAGCCTAGGAAAATGACACAGACACCTGGTTTTTTGCTCAAAACTCTTTATAAAGTGCACATTAAAGGTACAGATGTGATGCAGCCAAGGATAACTCTTTTTTACTGATGCATACTGGAAATTTGTTATCCGAGACAGCCCATGGGGAAAATTCATTATCCGAGGCAGCCTATAGGAAAATTCATTATCCAAGGCAGCCCACAGAGAAAATTAATTATCCAAGGCAGACTTATACCTAGAATTGTGATTTGTTATCCGAAGCAGCCCATACGGAAAATTCGTTATCCGAGGCAGCCGTATACCTGGAAATTGCGATTCTTTATTCGAAAAACTCATTATCAGGGGCATTCGTTATCTGAGATATTACTGTACTTCCAAATTTACCACTGTATCACTGGAAGAAGAAATCATTTAATTTAGTTCGGTGGCAAAACATGTTCCTTGCACGAGGATGTCTTGAGTCCATCTTTCCAAGTTGGAGTCTAAAGGAAAAGCAACAACAACCGGGGTGGACAACACTGGTGGCCCTCCAGATGCATAAGACCTAAGAAGCATGACCAAAGGTGATGGTTATGCTGGCTAGGTTGGATTGGATCATGGACAGTGATGGCTTATGGAAGTTGCAGTTCATAAACAGCTGGAGAGGGGACTTCATTTCCTTCCTTGTTCTCTCACATCTCAATAATTTCATTACTCCCAAGGGCTCACACCACTTTCCTCGTGGGTTGTAGTCCCCTGGGAATAAGTGGTTAAAACATGAATAAATAATGCAGGAGGAGGCCATTACATAATTTGGTGAAGCACTTTAGAAACCCTTGGGAAATTTTAAAATAAATAAATTGTGGCCATGAAGAGAGGATTTAAAATATCTATAAAAATAAAGTTGGATAGAAGAGAGTGAAAGCACGGCATCAGCTATTCCCTGTTCAGGCTATTCTGTCCTATCACGTTCAGGTTAATGCACTTCTCGTTACATTTAAAATCAGTTCGTCAACTTCATCTCTTCTATGTCTTTGCTCTATGCCCCTCCTGCCTCCTCTGCTACATTGTTAAAATAAATATTAGTGTGTCCCTTTTCCCCTAATTGAGTGCTCTCCGACACATGCATATAATATAAATAGCTCTTGATTACGGCATGTCTGAGGTTTCACTCTGTACTTGTAACCAGAAGGGTCATTTACCATGCATTCATCAACAGCAGCAGGAAAAGGAAAACCTACTTTAAATCCCTGGGAGACTGGATTTTACTCAGTTTAGATCTTGAACTCTGCTATGCCTTCTTAGCTGCCAGAAAGGCATAGACTTGTTTCTGAGGCAAGATGGGAACTAGAGGTATGGCCTCGGGGATTTGGGAATATGGATGGGAAGGTTAAAAAAAAAACCTAGGTGTGAGCAATTGCTTTCCCCCAAGGCACCAGAATTTTGACAACATCACAATTTAGAGGTTTTATATTCTTAATGGCCAAATAAAGATATTACGAGTTCCTGCTTTTATACTGTTTCGATGACCATGCATCCTTCTCCTGATTATTCCTACTGGCAAGTGTTATTAAAATAAAGAACAATACTTCCTATTCTTATTCACGTTCCTTATTTATTTGTGTTTTATTTGTCCTTATTTGTTTGATGTTACAGTACATTGGTCTCGATCAGTTTTGTTTATTTACTAGTTTGATTATAATGTGTTTAATTGCATTTTGTTTATTCTGTAACCTGCCCAGAGTAGCTTTCTTCTAGATGGTCATGCTATATCAATCAATCAATCAATCAATCAATCAATCAATCAATCAAACAAACAAACAAACAAACAAACAAACAAACAAACAAACACATAAGAGTCTGGAGGAGATTAAGGAAGTCCTGAATCAGAAGCCAAAGAAGACTTGAGGCACTTCATGTGGTGAATCAAAACTGTTGTGTAATTTGTTTTTTGTTCAAGCAAATGCCTCTGGAGGGCCTCTTTAAGCCCTTTTACACAACCCCTAAGATCCGCTGGTAGCTTAAATTTGGATCCCCCCAGCCAGATATCATGTGGGTTTTGTTCTTCTTCCTGTGTTCCCACCCTTCCGCACTCTGTTGCTTCTCTCTGCAGTGAGGGGAGGGAGAAAAAAGGGAGGAAAAAATGCAGGCTCACCTCCTGCAGCCCTGTAGGGATTCCTGTCTGTTAAAGGGGTGGTGGGGACAATAAAAACAAACAGAAGGCGAGGAGAGTCTGGCATCCACAGCTTTACAATCTGCATTGGAATTTTTTTTACCTCCAGAGACCAGGTACTTGTAAAGTGTGCTGGGGCGTGCTTAAGTGGGTGTGGGCATACTTTACTTTTTTAAAGTCCACTGCTGGTGGGAAAACAATTTTGTGCTCCGGATCTTCAAGTGTTTTGCAGCGGATTTTAGGGGGCGTGTAAAAGGGCTATTTGTTAAGTGTAGTTTTTTTTTAACTCTGCAAGAAGGGTTCCCTCCCCCTAAAGTAGCTTCAGATTGCTGCCAAAGTCAGAAGATGCTCAAGCTGTGTTTTCTTTGCATACCCTCTCACACAACATTTTGGGTCTGCCATCATTGCAATGAAGGTATAATGCTTTTCTTTTCTGCAAGGGTCATGTGGAAGGAAATGAATGCCAATTTTACTTCCAGGAGGCTCCCAAGAGTGTGGTTCTCTGGCAAACAACAAAAAAGTGCCATTGCTTTTGTTTTATTTTAAGCACAGAGACCAAATTTCAGCCAAGGCAGTGGCAGGTGGTGCAAAAAATGGGTGGGCAGTCATTTGTGGTTCATGGGCCATATGCTGCTCACATGTGATGAAATCTGTTGGTCCCTATGCCGTATGGACACAGCCAGGCTGGAAGAAGCAATAGAGCAGAGGCATGACCCAACTCCCCTCAAATGACTTGACCTTCAACTTTTAAAGTCATATTCTTTTAGGGATACAGTTGGCATAGCATCTTTCCCTCTTGGAAAGACCACATGTCAATGTCACAAAAAAGAGAATAGGCTGAGATGTTAGCATCAGGGAGCACATATAACATGATAGGTGCCATTTCCGTTTTCACTACTACAAGACAATTGTAGGGGACAACCTGATTCCCCTTTCTTCCTACTGTCTTTCCATCTCAACTGCCTAATTTACAAGCAGGTCAATGCAGTCTTTTTTTTTTTTGAAGACCTTGTTAAATATAAGAATCCTTTGGAGTACTGTGCAAAAATCACTTAGAGGTCAACCAGTAGATCTGGACTTGGCTTGTTTGGTTCACAATTCCTGCCACATGCAAGGACAGCAGATCATTTTGGGGGAGACGGAGAGCAAAGCAACATAGGAATAGGACTTGTATATCATCAGCCCAGTGACCCATCTAGCCTTGTATTAACTCTAAGTAGCAAAAATCCCAGATAGACTTCCTTTTTTCCTTAGGCCTCCCTTCAGATTCCTGGCATTCCTTGGAGGTCTTCCATGTAAATACCTGAGCATGGATAGAGGGACACTCTCCTCCCTCTCACAAAATAACAGAACTAGGGGACATCCACTCAAATTGAGGGTTGGGAGAGTGGGAACAGATGAAAAAAAATATTTTTTACCCAGCGTGTTGTTAGTCTGTGGAACTTCCTGCCACAGGAATGTGGTGATCGCATCTGACCTGGATGCCTTCAAAAGGGGATTGGACAGATTCCTGGAGGAAAAGTCCATCACAGGTTACAAAACCATGATGGAGATGTGTAATCTCCCGGCTTAAAACTAGGGTACAATCACCCCCCGCCATTTCGCAGTTCAGGTACTGCGGTCCCACTATATCGCAGAATTGCAGTATCTGCGGGGAGCGCAGTGGGGAGCGATCGCATCGCTCCCTGCCACCCCCAAGCCCCTCCGGGAGGCCTTGGAGCCACTCGGAGGGTGGCGGGGAGTGATTGCATCGCTCCCCAACGCCCCCCAGGCCCCTCTGACCGCCCACCACCCCCACCCGACCCGCTTCCGCATATCACGTATTTTCATGTATCGCGGGTCGGGTGGGTCCCTAACCCCCACGATAGGTGGGGGGTTAATGTACTTCAAGGGCCAAATGCAGGGGAGTGGTAGCAGGAGACAGATATCTAGTCTCGTGTGCTCTCAGAGGCATTTGGTGGGGCCACTGTGAGATACAGGAAGCTGGACAAGAGGGGCCTTTGGCCTAATCCAGCAACGTCTCGTCTTATGTTCTTATGTTCTTATGCTTCCAAAAATCAGGTAAACTCGGGTGTGCTCAGGATGGTACGGTAATTTCGGAAACTGAATAGGTCCAAGATCTGAGTAGCAACAGCCAAATAGCTGCTGCTGCTGTCCTTGCTTCTGCCATCAGAGGCAGTCACCTTAGTCTGCCTAACAGAAGGGCCAGCCAAAAGAACTCCTGAGAACAACAGGCTCACATGGAGGATGCAAGGTCACCTGAGTGGCACAGAACAGCTCTGTTCTGCAATACTGCTCAATTGCTCCTTATGTCTCTGCTCCTCAATATTCACCCCTTCTCTCTCCCTAATGAGTGGACCAGCCCTACCCAAGTCTCCCTAGAATTCTCTATCGGCAGCAAACATTTCTTTTCACTGCTGTCACCTATGGCTACCCATGTCATAAAATGCATCAGCAACACCCGTTTTAGACTTTTTGTTTTTAAGTGGGGGACTGTTCATGAAATGATTTTTAAAATAAATATGTCAGAGTTGACACATTCAAAAGTTGATACCAACGTGTTAACAGCGCGGAACTCAAGAATTCTGAAGCACGTTCTCTTGAAATATTTGAAATCCATGGTTACACACACACACACACACACACACACACACACAAATAGGATGGTTCCTTTTCTAAAATACACACCTGGTGGCAGCCTTCTTCTCTCTGTCTTTCATCATCTTGTACCCTTTGCAGACAAAACCATACTTGCCACATCCGATCTCGCCTGATTTTGGAAGCTAAGCAGGGCTAGTCCTGGCTAGTACTTGGATTGTTGACCCCCAGGAAATACCAGGTGCTGTAGGCACCTGGAGTAGGAACTGGCAAACCACTCCAGTATTCCTGCCAAGAAAACTCCATAGACATGGGGTCACAAAGAATCGGTCACGACTGCAACGACGCAACACAAGGGAGGCTCAGACTATGTAAGAACACCTAGCCTCTCTGGAGAATTAACAGAGGCTAACGAGGCTGATTATATTAAGCCACTTTATCAATTTTTCTGGAAGCCAAGAGCTCTTATCTCCTTTGAATGCACAAAGAAGCCAAACGAGAGATCAAATCAAATTTACATTTACAAACTATCCTTTGTTCTGGGAGCCCGAAGCACTTAGCAGAGTCAATATGAGGAATGAAGACAAATAAAGGAGGAAAAAACATACATCAATCTCAGGGCAGTGTGCATGAACTGGAGTCAAGGAGGTAAGATAATTTCATATTGAAAAATGGACCTTAATGCAACACAATTCATCTGTCACCTGTCATGAAACTATAGCCAAAAGCTTTTGAGAGGCTAGATCCCAACACATCCCAAAAGAAGAAAATAAAAGTTTTAAACAGGTTAAAAAGTAACAATTCTCTGACAAAGAAGCCTTCATATGCACAAGTTCATGGGCTGCTGAGAAAATATATACTATAATGACCAAGAGCTCAAGAAGAAATTAGCAAAATATGTTTTGCTCCATTCAGACTCCACAAAATCCCCAAACCGAAAAACCTCTCCCAACCACTAGGGCAGTGATGGCAAACCTTTTAGAGATCGAGTGCCCAAACTGCAATTCAAAACCCACTATTTTTTTTTTGCAAAGTATCAATACAGTAATTTAACCTGTATACAGGTGGCTGTGAAGGGGCAATGTCAGGTGCCCACAGAAAGGGCTCCGAGTGCCACCTTTGGCACCCGTGCCATAGGTTCGCCATCAGTGCACTCGGGTATTCAGTGTAGTCTGTCCTTCCACCCTTCTCTAGAAAGACTGATGTGCGTATAAAAATGGGTTCAGAAAGCCAGCTTTCAGGTGAATATTAGGGGGGGGGAACTCTTAACCGTTAAAGCAGTATGACAATAGAACCAATTGATTTAGGAGGTGGTGAGGGTTTCAACATCAGAAACATTCAAGAGAAGATAATCAGGATTCCTGCATTCAGCAGGGGTTGAACTTGATGGCTTTTTAGCTCCCTCCCATTCCTTCCAAATCCATTAGTCTATGATTCTCTAAGACAGCATTCTTTTTTCTGAGGCTACCCAGTCAGTCTCTGTGTAAAGATAATGGCCAAAAACCTGTTGCCTAGCATAGGATGACAAATTTAGAATAATTCCACTGACTCAATGGGAATTCGGTGAGTCAATGCCTCCATACATTTCACTGATTCAAACTGGTGTAACTTTAGCACTGTAACTCACAAAGTAGGCCCATTTACATCAATGGAATATACAGAGCCCTTGGTTCACTTAATCCCTATTGATTCACTAGGCCTACTGTAGTGTGATTTGCTATGCAAAGTAACAAGGTTTTTGGCAAGAATAAATAAATAAATAAATAAAATCATAAAATGCCAGGAGAGGACAAGATTTGAAGCTGCTTGTCCATAGTTATTGTTGTGCCCCATCAACTTTCCCCCAATGTATGGTGACAACCATGCCTCAGTCTGGAACATCTTATAAATGGGGCACATTTTTACTTTTGTGTCCCAGTTGATCAGTGAGGCTACAAAATAAAACAGGCGGAACTTTGCTTTCATCATTTTAAGGCTAATTACACTGGTGACAATGAGGCCTGTAATAAGACTTCCTGGGGTAGAAACTGGCAAGCCACCCCGGTATCCCTGCCAAGAACATCCCATGGTCAGAAACAAAAGGCTAAAAGATATGACGCTGGAAGATGAGCCCCTCAGGTCGGAAGGTGTCCAACATGCTACTGAGGAAGAGCAGAGGACAAGTACAAGTAGCTCCAGAGCTAATGAAGTGGCTGGGCCAAAGCCGAAAGGACGCTCAGCTGCAGACGTGCCTGGAAGAGAAAGGAAAGTCCAATGCTGCAAAGAGATATACTGCATAGGAACCTGGAATGTGAGATCTATGAACCAGGGTAAGCTGGATGTGGTCAAACGTGAGATGGAAAGAATAAACATTGACATCCTGGGCATCAGTGAACTTAAATGGACAGGAATGGGTGAATTCAGTTCAGATGACTATCACATCTACTACTGTGGGCAAGAATCCCATAGAAGAAATGGAGTAGCCTTCATAGTCAACAATAGAGGGAGAAAAGCAGTGCTGGGATACAACCTAAAAAATGATAGAATGATCTCGGTACGATTCCAAGGCAGCCCTTTGAACATCACAGTAATCCAAGTTTATGCACCAACTACCGGTGCTGAAGAGTCTGAGATTGACCAATTTTATGAAGACTTACAAGAACTTCTAGAACTGACACCAAAGAAAGATGTTCTTCTCATCATAGGGGATTGGAATGCTAAAGTAGGGAGTCAAGTGATAAAAGGAATAACTGGCAAGTTTGGCCTTGGAGTTCCAAATGAAGCAGGGCAAAGGCTAATTGAGTTTTGTCAAGAGAACAAGCTGGTCATTGCAAACACTCTTTTCCAACAACACAAAAGGCGACTCTACACATGGACATCACCAGATGGACAATACCGGAATCAGATTGACTATGTTCTCTGCAGCCAAAGATGGAGGAGCTCTATACAGTCAGCAAAAACAAGACCTGGTGCTGACTGTGGCTCAGATCATCAGCTTCTTATTTCAAAATTCAAACTCAAACTGAAGAAAGTAGGGAAGATCACTGGGCCAGTCAGGTATAACCTAAGTCAAATCCCATATGAATACACAGTGGAAGTGAAGAATAGATTCAAGGAACTAGATTTGGTGGACAGAACACCTGAAGAACTATGGATGGAGGCTTGTAACATTGTACAGGAGGCTGCAATGAAAAATATTCCAAAGAAAAGAAAATGCAAGAAAGCAAAGTGGTTGTCCAACGAGGCCCTACAAATAGCGGAGGAGAGAAGGGACGCAAAATGCAAGGGAGAAAGGGAAAGATACAGAAAATTGAATGCAGACTTCCAAAGAATAGCAAGGAGAGACAGGGCGGCCTTCTTGAATGAACAGTGCAAAGAAATAGACGAAAACAACAGAAAAAGAAAAACCAGAGATCTGTTCAAGAAAATTGGAGATATTAAAGGGGCATTTCGTGCAAAGATGGATATGATAAAGGACAAAAATGGTAGGGACCTAACTGAAGCAGAAGAGATCAAGAAGAGATGGCAAGAATATACAGAAGAATTATATCAGAAAGATCTGGACGTCCCTGATAACCAAGATAGCGTAATTGCTGACCTGGAGCCAGACATCCTGGAAAGTGAAGTCAAGTGGGCCTTAGAAAGCATTGCAAACAACAAGGCCAGTGGAGGTGATGGCATTCCAATTGAACTCTTTAAAATCTTAAAAGAGGATGCTGTAAAGGTGCTGCATAAGATATGCCAGCAAATTTGGAAAACCCAGCAGTGGCCAGAGGACTGGAAAAGATCGGTCTACATTCCAATCCCAAAGAAAGGAAACGCCAAAGAATGCTCCAACTATCGCACAATTGCACTCATTTCCCATGCTAGCAAGGTTATGCTCAAAATTCTACAAGGCAGGCTTCAGCAGTATGTGGAAAGAGAACTTCCAGAACTACAAGCTGGATTTCGAAGGGGCAGAGGAACTAGAGATCAAATCGCCAACATGTGCTGGATTATGGAGAAAGCCAGAGAGTTCCAGAAAAACATCTACTTCTGCTTCATTGACTATGCCAAAGCCTTCGACTGTGTGGACCACAACAAACTATGGCAAGTCCTTAAAGGAATGGGAGTGCCTGAACACCTTATCTGTCTCCTAAGAAATCTATATGTGGGACAAGCAGCAACCGTCAGAACTGGATATGGAACAACTGACTGGTTTAGAATCGGGAAAGGAGTACGACAAGGCTGTATACTGTCACCTTGCCTATTTAACTTATATGCAGAGTACATCATGAGAAAGGCCGGTCTGGATGAATCTCAAGCCGGAATTAAGATTGCCGGAAGAAATATCAACAACCTCAGATACGCAGATGATACTACTCTAATAGCAGAGAGTGAGGAAGAATTAAAGAACCTCTTAATGAGGGTGAAAGAGGAGAGTGAAAAAAATGGGCTGAAGCTCAACATCAAAAAAACTAAGATCATGGCCACTGGTCCCATCACCTCCTGGCAAATAGAAGGGGAAGAAATGGAGGCAATGACAGAGTTTATTTTCTTGGGCTCCTTGATCACTGCAGATGGCGACTGCAGCAACGAAATAAAAAGACGCCTGCTTCTTGGGAGGAAAGCAATGGCAAACCTAGATAGCATCCTAAAGAGCAGAGACATCACTTTGCCAACTAAGGTCAGGATAGTTAAAGCTATGTTTTTTCCAGTAGTGATGTATGGAAGTGAGAGCTGGACTATAAAGAAGGCTGATCGCCGCAGAATTGATGCTTTTGAGCTGTGGTGCTGGAGGAGAGTCTTGAGAGTCCCCTGGACTGCAAAGAGATCAAACCTATCCATTCTGAAAGAAATCAACCCCGAATGCTCACTGGAAGGGCAGATTTTGAAGCTGAGGCTCCAGTACTTTGGCCACCTCATTAGAAGAGAGGACTCCCTGGAAAAGGCCCTGATGCTGGGAAAAATCGAAGGCAAAAGGAAAAGAGGACGACAGAGAATGAGATGGTTGGACGGTGTCATCGATGCAACCAAAATGAATTTGACAAAACTCCGGGAGGCAGTGGAGGATAGGAAGGCCTGGCGAGCTCTGGTCCATGGGGTCACGAAGAGTCGGACACGACTGAACGACTGAACAACAACAACATACAACCATGAATGAGCAATCTCCAAAATATCCTGCCCTCAATAGTTCTGCTCTAGAGATGGGCATTTCATTTCGGAAGCAGACTGGTTCCAAAACGAAACACGCAAGCACACTGGCGCTGAGTACTCAGTCTAGAGATGGACACAAAACACCAAAATGGCATTTTGTTTCATTTTTCATTTTTTATTGTTTTTGTTTTGTTTAAAATGAAATGAATTTTTAAAAATATCATTTCGTTTTTTGTTTTGTTTTGTTTTTCATTTTTTAAATTCGCACCAACCAGCTAGCCTGGGGGCTGGGTTGGCACTTTATTTATTTATTTATTTATTTATTTATTTATTTATTCATTCATTCATTCATTCACACACCAACCAGCTGGCCCATGGGCTGGGTCAGTGTGTTTTTAATTTTTTTAAATTATTAATTAATTAATTAATTAACTATGGGAAAATAAAAAATGAAGCAAACAAAACAGAAATTTCCATTTTGTTTCATTTTTCTTTTATGTGTCTCTTCATTATTCATTTTGTTCCGTTACAAAATGCATAACAAATAATGAAACAAATTAAAATTTTGTTTAGTGCCCATCTCTAATGCAGTCCTATCCTCCAGAACAAAATCAACCACTGCCTTACCTTGCTGTAGTTAGTACTGGGTGAAATTTTAACCAGGAAGAACCCTCTGATGCGTCATCTTTCCCTCTCCCTGACACTGGCCAATTACACAAGGAGGCGGGATGATGCATGTCCTTGCACAGCTCTGATTGGCCAGCACCAGGGAGAGGGAAAGGACACATCAGAGGCTGCTTCCTTGTTGGAATTTCACCCAGCATGTACTACAGCAAAGTAAGACAGTGGTTGATTTTGTTCCGGAGGGTGGGACTGGGTTCCGAGAGCCAGATGTGCTGGCGTGTTTCGTTTTGGAACCAGTCCCCTTCTGAAACAAAACACCCATCTCTATTCTTCTCAGCTCTTGCAAACTCAAGCCTGTAGCTTAATTTATGGAGTCAATCTATAACTTTGGTCTTCCTCTTTCCTGGCTGCCTTCCAATTTTCTCAGTGTTACTGTCTTATCCAGAGAGTCCTCCTGCCTTTTCATAATGTGCCCAAAGTGGGGAAGCCTCAGCTTCAACACTTGCCTCCAGAGACAGTTAAAACTTGATTTGCACTAGCATTAACTTGCTCAATGTGGGGTGCCGCCAGGGGTTGGTCATCTCTACCATGTTCTTTAATATCCTTATGAGGCCACTGTTAGGGTCGTCATGGGATATGGAGCTTCCTGTTATCAATATGCTGATAACACCCAGCTCTTTATCTCCTTTTCTCCATCCACACTCGATGCCGTGCCACACATTGAACACTCCCTGTTTGCTGTACTGGATTGGATAACAGCAAGACGGAAGACCTTTGGGTGGGATCTTCTGATGTTTATAAGTTGGGAAACTCCATCTCGTTTTGGAGAGTAAGGTTGAGTCATGGAACTTGAGTGTCCTGCTGGGCCCGGCACTCACCATGGAGTGGTGGTGTCTATGGCCCGTTCTCACCACACTGGTATATGCACTTGTAATCTCGAGATTAGACTACTGTAGCACCCTCTACATGGGGCTGCCTATGAGGATAATGCAGAAACCACAGCTAATGCAGAACTCAGCAGCCAGGCTACTAACAGGTAGAAGTAGGTATTGGCATAGTACTCCTGTTCTGGCCACACTGCACTGGCTTCCAATATATTTCTGGATTGACTTCAAGGTTTTAATAATAGCAGATAAAGCCCTAAATGGTTGAGGGCCTAGTTATCTCTTGGAGCAGCTCCTCCTGAAAAGTAATGTCCAAGTCACTCACTCATCTCAGACAGGTTGCTTGAGGGTACTGACTCTGAAAGAGGCCTGAAAGGTGATGACAAGGAATCAGGCCTCTCTCAGAGTCATCCCTCAAGTATGGAACCAACTTCCTGTGGAAATTTGGCTGACTTCCTCACTGCAGTTATTCAAAAGCCAATTAGAGAGCTGGCTTTATTTATTTATTTATTTATTTATTTATTTATTTATTTATTTATACAACTTATATGCCGCCCACTACCCAAAGGTCTCTGGGCGACTTACAATTAAAATGAACAGTTAAAATGTTAAAAAGGCAATGGACAATTAAAACAATAAAAATAGTTAAACACAAAACACTAAAATTGCCATCAGGACCCACAATCTATGTTATGTCAATTAAAAACAGATATAGATTGGCTTTCCCTGCCCATCTAGACCGGTGGTCCCCAACCCCCGGTCCGCGGACCGGTGCCGGTCCGTGGAGCGGTCGGCACCGGGCCGCCTGGGGAGGCCGGGGAGGCTCCTCCCCTTTTCCTCCGCCGCCCTCCTCCTCCTCCTCTTCTCTCCCGCGGGCGGCCGGTGGAGGAGGAAGGCTGGAGGAGTGCAGGAGGAGCCGCCGCCGCTGCCTTTGCCTTTGCCTCCCTCCTCCCCTCCCGGCCCCGGCGCCCCGCTCGCGGCACCCGCCTGGCCGCGCCGGGAAGCGCCCTCGCGGCACCGACGAGCCGCCGCCGCCTCCTCCTGCTCCTGCTCCGGTTCCTCCTCCTCCTCCTCCCGCCGCCGCCGCCGAAGGAGCAGCAGCAGCAGCAGCGAGGGCAATTGCGGAGGGGTGGCGGCGGCGGCGGCGGGACAGGGGCGATTGCGGCGGCGGCGGCGGGGGGGGGCGATTGCGGGGGCGTGGTGGCGGCGGCGGCGGGATGGGGGCGATTGCGGCGGCGGCGGGGGGGCAATTGTGGTGGCGGCGGGGGGGGCGATTGTGGGGGGTGGCGGCGGCTGCGGCGGGATGGGGGCGATTGCGGCGGGGGCGGGGGGGCAATTGCGGAGGGGTGGCGGCGGCGGCGGGACGGGGGCGATTGCGGCGGGGGCGGGGTGGCGATTGCGGGGGGTAGCGGCGGCGGCGGGGTGGCGGCGGCGGCGGCGGGATGGGGGCGATTGCGGCGGGGGCGGGGGGGCAATTGCGGAGGGGTGGCGGCGGCGGCGGGACGGGGGCGATTGCGGCGGGGGCGGGGGGGCGATTGCGGGGGGTAGCGGCGGCGGCGGCAGGACGGGGGCGATTGCGGCGGGGGCGGGGGGGCGATTGCGGGGGTAGCGGCGGCGGCGGGGTGCCGGCGGCGGCGGCGGGATGGGGGCGATTGCGGCGGGATGGGGGCGATTGCGGCGGGGGCGGGGGGGCAATTGCGGAGGGGTGGCGGCGGCGGCGGGACGGGGCGATTGCGGCGGGGGTGGGGGGGCGATTGCGGGGGGTAGCGGTGGCGGCGGGGGGGGGCGGCGGCGGCGGTGGGATGGGGGCGATTGCGGCGGGGGCGGGGGGGCAATTGCGGGGGGGTGGCTGCTTCTGCACCTCCGGCGGCGGCGGCGGGAGGAGGAGGAGGAGGAGGAGGAGGAGGAGGAGGAACCAGAGCAGGAGCAGGAGGAGGAGGCGGCGGCTCGTCGGTGCCGCGATGGCGCTTCCCGGCGCGGCCGGGCGGGTGCCGCGCGCAGGGCGCCGGGGCCAGGAGCCGCGCGTGGGTCTCGCTGCTGGCGCCCCGCTTGCTTTCCCCGGCGGAGGAGGAGGCCCACGGCGGCGGCGGCAGCAGGAGCAAGCGGGGCGCCAGCAGCGAGACCCGCGCGCGGCTCCCGGCCCCGGCGCCAGAGGAGGAGGTGGGGGCCCGCCTGCCCAGGAGCCCCGGGTTCCCCCCCACCCCGCCCGCCGCCCCAGGCCGGTGAGTGCCGCCGCCGCCGCCCTCGTGCCTCCCCCTCCTCCTTCCCTCCCATCCTTTGCTTTCACCCCCCCCCTTTTGCCTCCCCGCCGGACCCCCCTTTCGCATTCTCCCCCCCTCCCCACCCCCACCCCCAGCTTCGGGCCACAGAAAAATTATCAAAAATTTCCCGGGCCGCGGGGACAAAAAGGTTGGGGAGCACTGATCTAGACAACCAAGACAACTAATGGTTTTACCCAACCGCACCTCTGGTTCTGTTCCTCTTTTTACTGTCTTCATTATTTACTTGGATTTATTATTTAAGTTGATGACTATTTCTACTGATGATTGTTTTTGAGCTTGGTGTTGTTATTTATTTTCATTATTGTATAATTTATTTATTTATTTATTTATTTATTTATGTACTTATATACCACCCGAAGTTCCGAAGGAACTATGGGCGGTTAACAATATCAAACAACAACAAATCAACAATAATTGTTGTAATAATCATTATTTCCGGTTTGATTGTTAATAATGTGTACTTGGTTTGGTGCTGTTGTTCACCTTCCCCCCCCCCAAGCAGCCCCCCCCAGCCTAGATGGGTGGTTTATTAGGGTTAAATAAATAAATAAATAAATAAATAAATAAATAAATAAATAAATAAATAAATAAATCTAGCCATCCATGATCTCTGCAAAACTCTCCACCACTACCACCTCATTTCAAACAAAACAATTCTTTTCCTTTCAGCTGTCTTTCAACAAATCCTTGATTGGACAACTGTGTGAAGTGGATCAATTAAACAGCAGATATCAGTTGCATATTATTCAGGAGGCATGACAGGTAATAATTTACAGTTTTATCTTCCCTCTCTTTGAAAGAAGAATATGGGAGGAGATAAATCCTTGAAGAAAAGAGAAAGGAAAGTCCAATGCTGCAAAGAAATATACTGCATAGGAACCTGGAATGTGAGATCTATGAACCAGGGTAAGCTGGATGTGGTCAAACGTGAGATGGAAAGAGTAAACATTGACATCCTGGGTATCAGTGAACTTAAATGGACAGGAAAGGGTGAATTCAGTTCAGATGACTATCACATCTACTACTGTGGGCAAAAATCCCATAGAAGAAATGGAGTAGCCTTCATAGTCAACAATAGAGTGAGAAAAGCAGTGCTGGGATACAACCTAAAAAATGATAGAATGATCTCGGTACGATTCCAAGGCAGCCCTTTGAACATCACAGTAATCCAAGTTTATGCACCAACTACCGGTGCTGAAGAGTCTGAGATTGACCAATTTTATGAAGACTTACAAGAACTTCTAGAACTGACACCAAAGAAAGATGTTCTTCTCATCATAGGGGATTGGAATGCTAAAGTAGGGAGTCAAGTGATAAAAGGAATAACTGGCAAGTTTGGCCTTGGAGTTCCAAATGAAGCAGGGCAAAGGCTAATTGAGTTTTGTCAAGAGAACAAGCTGGTCATTGCAAACACTCTTTTCCAACAACACAAAAGGCGACTCTACACATGGACATCACCAGATGGACAATACCGGAATCAGATTGACTATGTTCTCTGCAGCCAAAGATGGAGGAGCTCTATACAGTCAGCAAAAACAAGACCTGGTGCTGACTGTGGCTCAGATCATCAGCTTCTTATTTCAAAATTCAAACTCAAACTGAAGAAAGTAGGGAAGATCACTGGGCCAGTCAGGTATAACCTAAGTCAAATCCCATATGAATACACAGTGGAAGTGAAGAATAGATTCAAAGAACTAGATTTGGTGGACAGAACACCTGAAGAACTATGGATGGAGGCTTGTAACATTGTACAGGAGGCTGCAATGAAAAATATTCCAAAGAAAAGAAAATGCAAGAAAGCAAAGTGGTTGTCCAACGAGGCCCTACAAATAGCGGAGGAGAGAAGGGACGCAAAATGCAAGGGAGAAAGGGAAAGATACAGAAAATTGAATGCAGACTTCCAAAGAATAGCAAGGAGAGACAGGGCGGCCTTCTTGAATGAACAGTGCAAAGAAATAGACGAAAACAACAGAAAAGGAAAAACCAGAGATCTGTTCAAGAAAATTGGAGATATTAAAGGGGCATTTCGTGCAAAGATGGATATGATAAAGGACAAAAATGGTAAGGACCTAACTGAAGCAGAAGAGATCAAGAAGAGATGGCAAGAATATACAGAAGAATTATATCGGAAAGATCTGGATGTCCCTGATAACCAAGATAGCATAATTGCTGACCTGGAGCCAGACATCCTGGAAAGTGAAGTCAAGTGGGCCTCAGAAAGCATTGCAAACAACAAGGCCAGTGGAGGTGACGGCATTCCAATTGAACTCTTTAAAATCTTAAAAGAGGATGCTGTAAAGGTGCTGCATAAGATATGCCAGCAAATTTGGAAAAACCCAGCAGTGGCCAGAGGACTGGAAAAGATCGGTCTACATCCCAATCCCAAAGAAAGGAAACGCCAAAGAATGCTCCAACTATCGCACAATTGCACTCATTTCACATGCTAGCAAGGTTATGCTCAAAATTCTACAAGGCAGGCTTCAGCAGTATGTGGAAAGAGAACTTCCAGAACTACAAGCTGGATTTCGAAGGGGCAGAGGAACTAGAGATCAAATCGCCAACATGCGCTGGATTATGGAGAAAGCCAGAGAGTTTCCAGAAAAACATCTACTTCTGCTTCATTGACTATGCCAAAGCCTTCGACTGTGTAGACCACAACAAACTATGGCAAGTCCTTAAAGGAATGGGAGTGCCTGACCACCTTATCTGTCTCCTAAGAAATCTATATGTGGGACAAGCAGCAACCGTCAGAACTGGATATGGAACAACTGACTGGTTTAGAATTGGGAAAGGAGTACGACAAGGCTGTATACTGTCACCTTGCCTATTTAACTTATATGCAGAGTACATCATGAGAAAGGCCGGTCTGGATGAATCACAAGCCGGAATTAAGATTGCCGGAAGAAATATCAACAACCTCAGATACGCAGATGATACTACTCTAATAGCAGAGAGTGAGGAAGAATTAAAGAACCTCTTAATGAGGGTGAAAGAGGAGAGTGAAAAAAATGGGCTGAAGCTCAACATCAAAAAAACTAAGATCATGGCCACTGGTCCCATCACCTCCTGGCAAATAGAAGGGGAAGAAATGGAGGCAATGACAGAGTTTATTTTCTTGGGCTCCTTGATCACTGCAGATGGCGACTGCAGCAACGAAATAAAAAGATGCCTGCTTCTTGGGAGGAAAGCAATGGCAAACCTAGATAGCATCCTAAAGAGCAGAGACATCACTTTGCCAACTAAGGTCAGGATGGTTAAAGCTATGTTTTTTCCAGTAGTGATGTATGGAAGTGAGAGCTGGACTATAAAGAAGGCTGATCGCCGCAGAATTGATGCTTTTGAGCTGTGGTGCTGGAGGAGAGTCTTGAGAGTACCCTGGACTGCAAAGAGATCAAACCTATCCATTCTGAAAGAAATCAACCCCGAATGTTCACTCAAAGGACAGATTTTGAAGCTGAGGCTCCAGTACTTTGGCCACCTCATGAGAAGAGAAGACTCCCTGGAAAAGTCCCTGATGCTGGGAAAAATCGAAGGCAAAAGGAAAAGAGGATGACAGAGAATGAGATGGTTGGACGGTGTCATCGATGCAACCAAAATGAATTTGACCAAACTCTGGGAGGCAGTGGAGGATAGGAAGGCCTGGCGAGCTCTGGTCCATGGGGTCACGAAGAGTCGGACACGACTGAACGACTGAACAACAACAACAAATCCTTGATTCAGCAGGGTAATCCTTACATTCTTCTATTTTATTAGTGCACAGAGATGTGCGTCAACCACAGGATCTGTTTTAGATTCCAGTTCGATGGGATGGAAACAGCCTGCTTCAGCATGGGTGGATTCAGAATCGGTTCCCTTTTGCCAGAGCCCCAAAGCCCATTGGGGAGTCATAAAGTTGAAGATTCATCTATTGACAGTACTCAAATTCCATTCTCACCCAAATATATGCATCCCCTCCTACGACCCTCCTCCTTCCGCATCAGAATTAAGTTATAAGACATACAGGTGTGTTAAGAGGGAATTACATATGTCAAACTGTAGACAAACAGCTATTTGCGGTTTATATTAAATGCCTTTCAAATTTTGTCTCTCCCCCCCCCAACAAAAACAGAAATAATCAGTGAAGTGGAATTATACTCTGTTTGCTAATTATAACTGTTTGCAAGGTTTTGTCCAAAAAGGTTTAGTTCAAAATTGAGACCAGTGAGCAATGCAAACTTGTGGTGCTTCCAGAGACAACATATTAAGCATGTGTCACCAAAAGCAGGGGTTGTCATGGAAATTACAGGTTAATTAGGCTTAAAGAACTATTTTGATTCTTTGTTAGGTATTAAGCTAAAAATAGCAGATTGTTTTCCATGCTGAAAAGTCTAACAAATCCATGGCTTGCTCAGATTTAGGGGAGGGGAGGAAAAAATGTTTAATTGTGCAAATTTTTTAATTCAGATCAGGGCTTGTTCATTATTCAGTGGGTAAGAAATTAACTCAATACGATTGTGATGAAAACATAGCTGCTTCCTCACGCTGGAGCAGAAAACATTTGTGCCAAGGAAAAGCTTTATAACAAGAAAGGGATTCTGTGGGAAACATCACGGGTATCTTTTGAAATGTGAAGCATCGGCAAATGTGGGTTACTAGATTTCACCAGAAAAGGATGAAGGAATGGATGGAAGGAGCAGGTATGGTTTTCAAGACACTGTGAGAAAGCAGAAGGGTTGCTGAGGCTGTTGTCTCAGCACTTGGCAGGGGGGAATATTGACCCATGGCACCTATTTGTGAGAAACAATAGCTCTTTACTACCGCCTGCTAGCTGCCTAGATGCCCTGAGCACATCCTGTCTCACATGAACTTGGAAGCTAAGCAGGGTCAGGCCTGGCTAGTACTTGGATGGGCGACCACCAGGGAAAACCAGGTGCTGTAGGTGCCTAGAGTAGGAACTGGCAAGCCACTCCAGTATTCCTGCCAAGAAAACTCCATGGACATGGGGTCACAAAGAGTCGGTCATGACTGTAACAACACAACAACAACAACAACAACAATAAAAACATCAACCTGCTAAGATTCTGTTCTAATGGTGCTGGGTCTCAGGTGGTAGTACACCAGTGAGATGCCACAATTTGGTCCACATTTTCATTCTTATGCATTGACGACACCAATTAACTTTTTCTGCAAGACTATATTATCCAAAACCCTGACCATCATTATGCTGGAGAGAGAGGATGGAAATTAAAGTCTAACATCTGGAGGGTCACATGATCCCTCCTTCTACTTCAGAGGTGGGGGTAGTATATATACCCCCATATGTCTCTTCAAAGTTTGGTAATTAGACCTAGTGACTACCGTGAAGGGATTCTATAGCTTTTAGTCTCAATCTAAAATGCTTACTACTTACATCAGGCATGTCCAAACTTCAGCCCTCCTGATGTTTTGGACCACAACTCCCAGAATTCTAAGCTTAGATTGCCAATAGCAAAGGACTGTGGGAATTGCAGTCCAAAACATCTGGAGGGCCGAAGTTTGGGCATGCCTGATTTACATGATCATGTGAACTTTAAGACTTTACCAGGACTTCAACCTGGCCCCCTGCAGCAACCGCACCAGTGTATTCTGTGTCATGTAACATGACAGAAGCGATAACAACTTTCTGCAGTTACCACATTTTGCATAAACTATTATATGAAAACTCACTGATACTGTAAATAAAAAATATATCTCACATGTAAGAAGAAAATTTTTCTTGCTCTCTCACACAAGAATGAGACAGGTGATTATTTATATCTCTAATCTTTAGCAGAGATTGTGTCTACTAAATAAAATGCACAATACAAGGCACCTTACGAATAACAAAACACTGTTTCATCATTTTGTAAGCTTATGAATCATTTTGTAAGCTTATGAAATGCCACAAGTTTTGTAAAAAATGAAATGGAATACGTCTGTGAAGATTCTCAGTCATCCAGGTTCGTTTAACTGGGAGTTGAGTCATGGCTACTGGACTTCTTTTTTGAGAGATAGAAACGTTTCGCTGTTCATCCAAACAGCTTCATCGATGAAGCTGTTTGGATGAACAGCGAAACGTTTCTATCTCTCAAAAAAGAAGTCCAGTAGCCATGACTCAACTCCCAATGAAATGGAATTTTTTCATATTAAACAAACCATTTTGTTATTATGTAAAATGTCTCCCATGGATCCAAATTTGGTGCCTCTAGGACAGTGCTCCCCAACCTTTTTATCACCGTGGACCGGTAAATGCTTGATAATTTTTCCCTGGCCCGCTTGTTTTGATTTAATAAGATAAAAATGTAAATGCCCCCCCGCGGCCGCTGACGCACATGCGTGCTAGTCGTTTCCCACTCTAGGGGGCGGTGCTCATCTCCGTACTCAAGCCGAAGAGCCAGTGTTGTGCGATGAGTCCTTGGCATCGCTGCAAGGAAACACTGTTTTTACTTCCTTGCATTTTTCCCCCCAGGGGCTACCCAGCCCCCGTGAGGTCTTGGGACCCTTTGCCCTTCCTTGACATGAGGCCTCCCTCCCTCCCTCCCTTCCTCCTTTCTTTCTTTCTTTCTTTCTTTCTTTCTTTCTTTCTCTTTCTTTCCCTTTTCTTTCTCCCTCCCTCCCTCTCCCTTCTTTCTTTTCTTTCTCTCTCTCTCTCTCTCTCTCTCTCCCTTCCTCCCTCTTTCTTTCTTTCCTCCCACTCTCCTTCCTTCCTTCCTTCCTTCCTCTTTCTCTCCCTTCTTTCTTTCTTTCTCTCCCTCCCTCTCCCTTCTTTCTTTTTTCTTTATTTCTCTCCCTCTCCCTCCCTCTCTTTCCTTCCTTCCTTGCCTCCTCTAGGAAACACAGGAGCCATTTTTTAGAGTTATGAAATGGTTTGTAAGTGTTTTGTTTTATAACACATTTTTTAAAAAAAAATAATTTGAACAAAATGAAATGAAACAGGGGCTAAAATGTAACGAAACAAAACACAGATTTTTTTATTTTGTGCCCTTCCTTAATCACAATTTAACAAAAACCTAGCTTTCAATAATCCTTCCCCATTTAGCCATCGTACTAGTTCATAAACATTCAAAATTAGTTAGAAAGTTCAACAATATGTGGTTCTTCTGACATTGTAAATGGAATAAAATCCCTCATTGTATCCCCATAAAAATATCAGCAGATACAAAACTATTTCATCATGAAGTGAAAATATACTGGATATTTTATTTTTGACATTTGTGGGATGACCAAGATAAAAGCACAATGGATTAAGGAACAGACGGATGCTTTTTCTAAAGCAGATCCTTTGTGGCACATCAGAAATTTAGCAAATTGTTAAACTGATATTAAACTGATGAGAACAAGTGCAAAACATAGTATATCAGACCTTCGGGGAAATAAAATGAATTCCACTGAGAAGTGCAGACAGGAAGACAAGTAGGGTGGTAAGCTTAAATACTGACTTGATAAGGATCAGTGGAGAGAGTTCTAGGTGGTTGAACTCGTCATGTGCCCCAAAATCTTTTCTAATTTGGGATGACCTTATGAATTAGTAAGCTTCAAAAGAACTTGTCAATAACAGCTTTGGACGGGCTTGCAAATTACAAGCCATGGTTTCTTTCAAAGTCTCAATCTCATATTTGCTCTTCTTCTTTTCTGATTGTATTGAGTCTGGGCTTCTCGGGATAACTCCAAATTACCAAAATTAACTTCAATTCAATCATTTTAGATTCTAGTGAAAGTTCAGGCTGGATTCACTCGACTCCATTTATTTTTCTTTCCGCCATTTCATCCTATAAAGCAAAGCAAAGTGTTCTCCTTATACACCACCCCATACCGCTTCAAGTAGTCTCTGGGCGGTTTACAGTTTTTAATTACAGTATGCAGGCTACACATTGCCCCCCCCCCGCCAGCAAGCTGGGTACTCATTTTACCAACCTTGGAAGGAGGGAAGGCTGTGTCAACCATGAGCCGGCTACCTGGGATTGAACCCCAGGTTGTGAGCACAGTTCTAGCTGCAGTATAGGCATTTAACCACTGTGCCATGGGGCTCCTATACATAAAGCTCTCTACAAATGGGACATTTCAAACATGAGCTGACATTTTCCCTATCAGTGTTCTTCATTGTCCAGCTTTCATATCTGTACCCGGTACTTCAGACTGCCATCCTATGGGTGATTTCAGCCTTGGTTGACATACTGTGATAGGTAACTGTTGGCAATTTATATGAGTGGGAACAAAATGTTTTCAGAGTTAACATACTGTACAGCCAAAGAGCCTCGTGACACAATGGTTAAATGCCTGCACTGCAGGTAAAACTGTGCTCCTGACCTGGGGTTCAATCACCAGTAGCCGGCTCATGGTTGACTCAGCCTACCATCCTTCTGAGGTCAGTAAATTGAGTACCCAGCTTGCTGGGGGGGGGCAATGTGTAGCCTGCATAATTAAACTGTAAACTGCCCAGAGACTACTTGAAGTGGTATGGGGTGGTATATAAACAGAACACTTTAGTATGCTTTTTAAAAATACACCTTTTAAAGCATTGGGAGTCATTAGAGGTCCACTTCAAGTTTGAAAAAAAAAAGGTATTTTGGGATGTTAAATAGCATGTGGATTCCCAATGTGGTGTAGTGGATACAGTGATGGACTAGGACTCCAGAGAATTGTGTTCGAATACCAACTCCACCACCGAAACTGACTGTGGAAATGGAACTGGTAAAACCACTCCTTACAAACCCCACTTATCTTGAACACCCTATGAGGGTTCCCGTAATTCAATTCCATCTTGATGGCACAAACAGCATGTGAACAGATGTGACCAATTTTAAAAAAACAACACATCATCTTTAGAGGCTTACAGTACAGTAGGCCCCCCGCATCCACTGATTCATTATCCACTGATTCAGTTATCCACGGTTGGCAGAGGAAAAATAAATAAAAAATTCAGCAGCCACAAGGCAAGCTATTGTCACAAACAGCAGCTGTAAAGCAAGCTATTGTCACAAATAACATCTGTAAAGCAAGCTACTGTCACAAACAGCAGCCATAAAGCAAGCTACTGTCTTAAAAACAGCAGCCATAAAGCAAGCTACTGTCAAGAAACAGCAGTTTGGAGGTGGGTGGGCAGGCGTTCTCTCTTATCCACAGTTTTCATTATCCATGGCAGATACTGGGGTCGTACTGTATTCGCCGTTCTCTGCCACAAAAGACCTGGGTGTCACAAAACTGCACTATGGTCCTATGAGGCTTACACTTAATCTCAACCTTCCCCTCAGCCCTGCCTTGATGCCATTTCTTCTGGAAGCTGGCTTACCCATCCTCTTGGGAATGAGCAGTCAGGGGTACAAAGAAAAGCCTACTGTCCTCAGACACATCTATACTGGGATAGGGGCTTATGTCCCTCTTGCCTGCAAAAATCCACATTTGCAAGGACACATCAAAAGACTATGCCCCGTTCATCTTTGTTTAGGAGGTAAACTTGTTTGGCAACCATTTAGCATGCAAGACAACCGGCAGTGGGAATGACAGGAAAACAAGACGGTAGCTGCCATTTGAAACCATGGGAGAGGGAAGGTAAATGTGTTGCTTATAATAGACGTGATCTTTTACAGATGAGAGGTAATTATGACAAAGGTGTCCAGGCAATGACATTCTAACATCAGAATCAATGCAGAAGAGATTGCGAAAATGACTGTGAAATGACTTGTTTAAGGTCAACAGGTAGTTAGACAGCTATAAAGAAGCAGTTCTCAGAGACCTGGGTGTGAATCTCCTTCACTTCTCTCTCCCTCCACGAGTTTTGTATAGAAAACTCATCCCATTTGTATAGAAATGTCTTATGTCTCAAAGGAAGAAACTTTAAAAGTGAGTGGCGATGACAGAATAACCATTTAAGACTCCCACACACATTTTCTGCTCCATTTGCACCAAAGACACACACACACACACAAAATGTAACATGACAGGAGCGGATGAGGTTGTCCAGCATATAGTGGTTAAGCTCAAAGCAGTAGGACAGCCAGAATTCATCCAACAAACCTCTTTCCAATCCTATGCCGTTCTAGGTCCCCCCCCCACACTTATTATTATCCCTGCTTTTGAAAGACAGAACAAGCAAAACAGTTTCACAAGAGGGAAATGTAGTGTGCTGCATCTTGGTAAAAAGAATGAATTGCACAGATATAGGATGGGAGATACCTGGCTGGAGAATAGTACCTGTGAAAGGGAACTGGGAGTCTTGGTGGACCACAAACTGAATATGAGTCAGCAGTGTGACGCGGCAGCCAGGAAAGCCAATGCGATTCTTGGTTGCATCAACAGAACCATAGTGTCTAGATCAAGGGAAGTGATAGTACCCCTCTATTCTGCTCTGGTCAGACCCCACCTGGAGTACTCTGTCCAGTTCTGTGTGCCTCAATTTAAAAAGGATGTTGGCAACCTCGAGCGGGTGCAGAGGAGGGCGACCAGGATGGTTGAGGGTCTGGAGGGAATGTCTTATGAGGAACAGCTTAGGGAACTGGGAATGTTTTTCATGGCTTCAGAGACTAGGACTCGGGGCAATGGTTTCAAACTACAGGAAAAGAGATTCCATTTCAACATTAGGAAGAACTTCATGTCAGTTAGAGCTGTTCAGCAGTGGAATATGCTGCCACGGAGGGTGGTGGAATCTCCTTCTTTGAAGGTTTTTAAGCAGAGGCTGGATGGCCATCTGTCAGAAGTACTGGGATGGGGGTTCCTGCATGGCAGGGGGTTGGACTGGATGGCCCTTGATGTTTCTTCCAACTCTATGCCATAGCCCCATTATGTGCAGCATGACAATGTGATCACTTGCAGGAAATTTCACCTGATTAAAAGCATGGCCGATTAAAGGCAGTTTGGAACGGAGAATGAACACAACACAACAAAACTGCATGCAGCCCAAGGTCCACAAAGAATGTCTTGTAATTAGTGACTACTAATTAATGATTTCCGCCATTGGGTCTCTTCTTCACTCCTCCAAAAAGCACAAGGTTTAGAGGGCTCTGGTAAAAGCTTTCACTGCGGTAAGAAGCTAGAACTGCCTGTCCCAAAAAAACTACAGGTATATTCACTCCTGTTCCTTTCCCATTTCTCTGCCCTGGTGTCTTCTTTATAGAGCAAGCATCAAGGCATCCTAAGCAGTGGCACTGATGTTTCTGAATACAGTGGACCCTCGTATAACAAAAAGTTTGTATAACATAAAATCCGTACAAACATTAAAAATCCCGGAGATAGGGGAAATGTGCTTAACAGAATCGCCTATGGGCGAATCCTACAACATAAAAATGGTCACAATTAGGGATTACTCTGTTTTCAATGCATTCCTATAGGAAATTTGCATAAAGGAAAATTTGCTTAACAGAATTTCATTTAGAACTAATTAATTCCTTATACAAGGTACCACTGTAGCACCCATTTCAATTAGGTCCGAAATACTTGCCTTAACAAATGACAATTTGCTGCAAAATGATTTGTAGCCCATCTGCTTCAATTTCCAAATTGTGTGTGTGTGTGTGTGTGTGTGTGTGTGTGTGTGTGTGTGTGTGTGTGTGTGTGTGTGTGTGTGTGTGTGTGTGTGTGTGTCTGAATAGTGAACTGAATAGTGAAAAAAGCGTGATTGAGAAATCAAAGAGGTCTCTGGCGTAGAATGGAGGAGGAAAAATAGAACTCAGAGCCACCAACTACTGCTTTATACCAGATGTGCAGGCAAAGCTCCCATGATTTTCCTTCCTTTCTTCGCCCTCCCTTAACTAGGAGCTGTGGAACCTAGACCACTGTGAGGTCCTGCCCTTCATGTTACTATGACCTAAAAATCCCTGACACAATTTCCGCACAGGGAAACACTCTGTTGACTTGACTGAGATCTGCAGTCTGAAAACAAAAGGACAAAACTTCCAGCTTGTTATGCCCCTAAAAACCAAAGGGACATGAATCTGAATTCAGAAAGTGTTGCTTTCACAAAATGGCTGGCAGATTTCTCTTTTAGGCCTCTGTCACTGGAGTCTCCAGGAGAGCTTAGGCTTTTTATTGGGACTTGAGTTACTAATCTTTCTTCTCTGGGCTTCATGGTTTTGCTACAGCAATGGTTCTCAACCTGTGGGTCCCCAGATGTTCCTGGACTGCAACTCCCAGAAACCCCTTCCAGCACAGTGAGTGGTGGAGGCTTCTGGGAGTTGCAGAAGTCCAGGAACATTTGGGGACCCACAGGTCGAGAACCACTGTGTTACAGTATTACTGACAAAGCAAATCATATCCTTTTCAAATGTTCTCAACTTTTTAAACCCCCAAAGTGTCAAGGCAATATTCTGTACTTTGGAATGGAGAACCATTCTCAGGCTCCCTCGCTGTACTTGAGTTCACTCACGAAATGCCTCCCTTCACTCTGGAATCCGAAGTGCATCCCTAGTGTGCCAAAATCCAGTAGTGATTCGCAACGAAAACAGACTCATTGTTGGTATTTGGTGAGTCAACATCTGTGTGGGTCCCATTAATTCAGTTGCACTACTTTAGTTGTGGGATGCAGGTGGCACTGCGGGTTAAATTTTTGAGCCACTGGGCTTGTCCATTGAAAGTCGGACAGAAGGTAATGCGAAGGAGAAAGGAGACTCAGGGAGAAGAGTGGGAACATTTCTTTTTAGAAGCAGAAAGTAATGTGTGCCTAAAAGCTTGCAAGCAAGCAACCAGAAACCATGCCTTCATTTTTTTTTGGCTGCTGTTTTGCATTCAAAGTCGTTGGACCAAAACATTTGAGTACAAATCACGCCAAAATCCTGTTGGCTAAATGGAGTTGTGAGTCCAGCTAAAGGAAACCCACTGAATCAATGATACTTATATGAGTATTGGCTCAAGATGTCGCCTTCCTTCAATAGGATTGCTCGAGCTGGAATTAAAATTTGATTTTTGTTTTAGCATTTGTAATTAACATTCAATTCCTTGTTCAGGGAAGGGGGTTAATTAAGGGCCTTTTTACACGACCCCTAAACTCCGCCGCAAATGGCTCCCAGCTCCGGAGCTTAAAATTGTTTACCCACCAGCTCCGGAGTTTACTGAAAATTAAGTGCGACCACGCCCACCTAAGCGGGTCCCAGCGCACTTTTCATGTACCTGCTCTCCAAGTGTGAAAAATCTTGATGTGGATGTGCCGGGCTCTCCTCGCTTCTTTTTGTTGTTGTTTTTTGCCTCCCGCCCCTTTAAGAGAAGGAACCAGGAAGTGACAGGGCTCCCGGCACCGGGAGCTAAGCCTTTATTCTTTTGTCCCTTTTTTTCTCCCCTCCCCTCACGCAGCCAGCAGCCAGGCAGTGCGGAGGGGTGGGGACGGACGAAGAGCGACAAAACCCCTAAGATCTCTGGTCCGAATTTAAGGGACCAGCGGATCTTAGGGGTCGTGTAAAAGCGCCCTTAGATAGGGGTGAACATTTTTTTCAGACAAATGACCCAGCAGAATTATTTATGAAACTATGGAGGAAACTAGCAAGTAGAACAGAACTACAGCAGTTCATTTATACCCCATTGAGCATCTGTAGGGTTAAAAATTGCCAGTAGTTTGAACTAAGGAGAAGGTCTAAGTGTGTATGTAGATGAAGAAGACTGCTTACGGTATGGTCTTTGGGTGGACCAGTCACAACAGTTAGGGGAGAGTCTGCCTTCCTCCCAGACATTTTTTCTTCCCCTTTTCATGTGTCCTTACAATGGTGCATCGAATATGGCTTGCTGTCCTTTGTGCCATGGAAGCTTGTTCTCTACATTGTCACTTCCCTCCTCTCTCTACATATTTGTCCATGTCTTTGTTTCTGCATTGATGCCAAGAGAAGCCAATGAATGAGCACCTGGAGAATGAGGGCAGTTGATTCACCTAACAGCACACACTTTCTCTATGCAGGATCAAGAAACTAGAGGGAGCCAAGTAGAGAAAATCTTGTTCATTTGCACCTTCCTGGGTCTAAAAGTAAACATAAATTTTAAGGTGGGGGAGGCCGACCTCCACCTATCCCAATATACCATATTACAGTCTATACTTAAAATCAACTGGAATTCAAAATGTTGATAGCAGCTCTTACCCATCACATGTCCACCCATTCTCATCATAGTAATTTGTTTTGTAGGTTTTTCCCTCAAAAGATTTGCAGGATTTTAACCCATTTATAAAAAAGCATAAAAGCAAAGTGTTCTGCTTACATACCGCCTCATGCCACTTCATGTAGCCTCTGGGCAGTTTACAGTTTTAATTACAGTATGCAAGGTACATGCCCCCCCGTCCCCTCCAGCAAGCTGGGTACTCATTTTATTGAACTTGGAAGGATGGAAGGCTGAGTGAACCTTGAGCCTGCTACCTGGGATTGAACCCCAGGCTGTGAGCACAGTTTTACCTGCAGTACAGGCATTTAACCACTGTGCCACAGAATTTATATTATTAATTGAAGATCTGGAAGTAAACAAATAATGTCATGGATGCAGACAAGGAACGCACTGAAATGTCTCCTAAACTGTACCGGCCAGATAATCCCTCATCTGTATGTTCTTTATTCAAGTACAGATTTCTCTTCTGATGATGGTATTACTTGATGTTCATTGCATTCTTTCTGTCATTTTAGGAGATTTCCTTATCTTGGATTTTCCTTCTGGAAAAAAATGTACACAGCTTAATGCTATGGATGCTCCTTGAATATTTTTCTCTAGCACATAAGAATGCATAGTCCCCTCTGTGTTGTGTTACAACAAAGACATAGGCTGAATGGGTGTACATTCTTTATTTCCTTGGCA
Organism: Phrynocephalus guinanensis; assembly: GCA_037367245.1. Classification (NCBI taxonomy): domain Eukaryota; kingdom Metazoa; phylum Chordata; class Lepidosauria; order Squamata; family Agamidae; genus Phrynocephalus; species Phrynocephalus guinanensis. The sequence continues at coordinate 13,434,170 of CM074739.1, read as the reverse complement.
ATTAATTGCATCAGTTGAACTGCATCAGCAATTAATCTGTCAGTCACATTCAGCTGGTTAAGGCTGAAGTCTGTTGCAAAACAAACATCTTTGTCTATCACAAAATAACTAGGCAACTGGAAAAACAAAACCATACACATAATTCAGCTATCACCAAAACTGCCTTGAAAAGGGTGTCTGTAACAAGAAATGGAAGCATTTGTTCACAAAGGTGTCAGCTGAAGAGATGGTCACCATGACAAGTTACAGTAATTGGCCACAGATAATTGCTTCTAAAATGTTCTTATTATTTGGTTTCATTGTGTCTTCACAAACCTACCCAAAGTTCTATTGGAATGCTATTATTAGAGATGGGCACGACTTGAAAAAAAAATTTTTCAAGTTGTCGTTAGTCGGGCCGGTTCCGTTTCGGCTCGTTTCCGTTTTTCGCGAAAATTTGCAAAAATTAGTCGGTTCATTTTTTCGTTTTTTCGTTGTCGTTAGTACTGGTTTGGGGAGGGGGTAGCGGGCTCCTGGAGGGAGCTGCAGGAGTCAGCCAGAGCCACAAGTGACGGACTGGCAGACTCTTTGCACCCGCTGTGTCTCACGTACTTGCATGTAGTGCAATGCAAGTAGATCTGGCTTAGGGTTAAGACGGCTTAGCGCAACGGCTAGGGTTAGGCTAGTTACGGGTGAGGTTACGGTGAGTATTGGGGTGCATCTGGGTGCCTCTCTGACCCACTTAGAAGGACAGTGTACTGGCGTATGGGTTAGGCTTAGGGTTCGGGTTTGGGCTACGATTAGTGGGCTGTTTATGCCCGATTGGCACATCCCAGAAGTCTCTGTGGTCAACCTGGCCAAGTGGCCATGCGATTGGTGGAAAATTTGCATGGTCTACTCCCATGGGAGAGCCCATCATTGCGAATGCGCAGGTGTAAAAAAATAAAATAAAATAAAATAAAATAAAATCAACGGAGACTTTTTTTGCAAGAAAAACCCACTGCTGCTCCTGTAAAAATTCAAGCATTTAAAATAGCTAATTTTCGCATGTTTCTGTGGTGCTTTGGTGGGGTTTTGGGCAACAATTTCAAAAAAAAAATTGCGGTCGCCATTTTGGATCCCCCACACTGCATGGCAAATGGATGCGCCCTCCCAGCCTGGTACAGTCAGCAAAACCTGGCCATGCGATTGGTGGAATGGCTCCAAAACTTTGCATGGTCCACTCCCATGGGCGAGCCCATCATTGCGAATGCGCAGGTGTAAAAAAATAAAATAAAATAAAATAAAATAAAATCAACGGAGACTTTTTTTGCAAGAAAACCCCACTGCTGCTCCTGTAAAAATTCAAGCATTTAAAATAGCTAATTTCCGCATGTTTCTGTGGTGCTTTGGTGGGGTTTTGGACAACGATTTCAAAAAAAATATTGCGGTCGCCATTTTGGATCCCCCGCACTGCATGGCAAATGGATGCGCCCTCCCAGCCTGGTACCAGCAGCGCAGCAGTAGCAATAGCCAAGGAGAGGGGGGTGGGGAACACCCCCCCCCAAATAAAACACCCTTCTGGCCTGGTAGGTGCCCTCAGACAGTTTTTGCCTACTTTTAGGGCCGGGAATCGGTTTTTTTTTAACTTTTAAAAACTTTTTTTCTGTGCCGCTTGGCATTGCGCGATGCAAGTAACGAGCACGACAAATCAGACCAAAGTGTTCGTTCGTCGGTTCGAGCTCGAAGTCTGGGGCAGTGATTCCCGTTACCGTTTCCGTAGAGTAACGGAAACGAGTAACGGAAACGGAAACGGGAATACCGCTAAGTCGTGCCCATCTCTAGCTATTATATCTGCCATTCTGGTATTCTGTTAGCACAAACTAAAATGTAACCGTTAAAATCCTTTTTCTGAAAAATTGGACTGTAAGAAGATATTGTTATCAATGATGGATCATCTGAATAGTATTATATCACAGCAGATCATGAATGTTTTGTAGGACAGCGATATTCAGCGAAGAGTCTAACCATAGACCATTGACTAAAATGGTATTAATCTCAGACTTCAAAGGCTTTGTTGAACCACTAAATAACAGATCCTCTAATAATTTTCTCTTGCCTTTGAGAATTCACTCATTTCTGGAATCCCATATACTGTATCTTTCCATCTATATGACACTGACATATATTAGATGGCCCCCACTTTTAAGACCCAAAATTAATAAAATTAATAAAACATCCTTTCCTTTCCTTTCCTTTCCTTTCCTTTCCTTTCCTTTCCTTTCCTTTCCTTTCCTTTCCTTTCCTTAGGACTGCTTTGTTCTTGCAGGAATGGACCCTTCTTTTAAGGCTTCTGGGTGGAGCAACCCATTAAGAAGTGCCTTTCCATGCTGAAAAGAAGGGTCCAATCCTGCAAGAACAAAGCAGGGAGGAGGGCAATCAAGTGCTCCCCAAAAGAAAAGAAAACAGCAGGGGGTAGTAAGCAGTAGGGGGTGGGATAAGGACAATCCAAACTGACCTCACTGTTTTACTTCCTCTCCAGCAGTCCTTGACTGCCCTCGTCTCTGCTTTGACCTTGCAAGATCGGACTAGAGATGTAAAATTTCCGGAAATTTTGAAGCTGGGGGGGGGGGGAGTTTCCCCATTGTTGTTTTTTCAGAAAAAATTGGAAATTCTTAGGAATTTTAAAAAAAATGCTACATTAGCACCCCCTCCCCTTTTACAGCTTTAAAGTCATCATGTTACTTTAGGAACATAAAATATGACTATGGACAATTTGACTTGGCAAACTTGATGCTCTGTATTTTCTTCCAGTGCTTTGAGGCCTAATGAAGAGGACAGAACCGAACCAAACACATACCCACCCACATGCGGAAACAAAAGATAACCCTTTTTCTTTTTCTTGTAACAATAGCAGCACCTCCTAAAGGAAGATAAGCATGTTTTTCTTGCATTGGAGAGTTCAGTTTGAAACCTAGAACTTGCTTGTCCTAAGAACATAAGAACATAAAAAGAGCCATGCTGGATCAGGCCAAAGGCCCATCTAGTCCAGCTTCCTATATCTCACAGTGGCCCCACCAAATGCATCTGGGAGTGCATGAGACTTGATATCTGTCTCCTGATACCACTCCCCTGCATCTGGCCCTTGAAGTACCCTGGTTCCAGGCCTGGAGATGACACATCTCCATCATGGTTTGTAACATGTGATGGACTTTTCCTCCAGAGATCTGTCCAATCCCCTTTGGAAGGCATCCAGGCCAGATGCCATCACCACATCCTGTGGCAGGGAATTCCACAGACTAACAACACACTGGGTGATAAAATATTTTCTTTTTTGTCTGTTCTTACTCTCCCAGCCCTCAATTTGAGTGTACAGTATGTCCCCTAGTTCTGGTATTTTGTGAGAGGGAGAAGAGTGTCCCTCTATTCATTTTATGCATGCCCTGCATTATTTTGTATGTCTTAATCCGCTGAACTGGAAGGCTGTCAGGATTTAAGGTCTCACAGGCCACAAATGATGAAGCAAAAACAGATTCTTCCAAGAAGCTAATTGATGGTTCCAACTCGCACTACCTATTCCACAGTGAAACAATTTGAACTCATGCTAGTCACAATGAATACACAAAAACCTCCAGTTAATCATAAGGCAGGGAGACAGCATCCTGTACAGAGCATTGCTTTTGAAGACAGGAAGTCTATTGTATTTGTCAGGAAGAGCAATGTGACCATGGGTGCCTCTCCTATTCAGCAAAGAGGCAAGGACTTCCACCTATCCAAATAAATTCTTAACAAGAATAATGTTTCTCTGCCAGGATATAAACGTATTTAGTTCAGAATCATGTCCTCTCCATTTCTTTATATCCCCTCAGTGGATGTCCCTCCTTTAAGAAACCTACCACCTCTGAACTACGGATCTAAACTTTCTTTTTTTCTTGCTTGTATTTAAGTGTATTTAAGTGTATTTAAATACACTTAAGGTGCCATAGAGAACTTCCCTCTACGGGCACCTTCAGCCAATTGCGGCCTCCGGTGCCATTGAAGGACATCCCCTCCAACCTATCCAGATGTAACTCACTCCTTCCCCCCCTTCCTCACCCTCTTCCTCCAGACCCAAACCGTTTGTGCCTTTGTCTTCAATGGCTCATGGCGACCCCCTGTGAAATGGTCATTCGACCCCCAAAGGGGTCCCGACCCCCCAAGTTGGGAACTACTGCCTTAGAATCATCAGCTTGGCTCTAATGGGAAAAAATATCCTTCACTTAATGAAGAATATAGGTTTTTCCTGTACATTTCAGAAGACTGGTCTTTCCTTTCTAAGGCCTTAAGTATATTCAATCACATTTCCCCTGTAAGCCAAAGGCTCCTATGATGAGGCCCAGATGCACACAATGGGTCCCAGCAATTTTTTTGTCCCTTGGGAATACCTCCAACAATCATCCTGATTCCTAAGTATTGCAGCTCTGTTCAGAAGGAACATAGAAGCTGAAGGGTGATAGTGGACAGACATTCATTATCCCCCATTGCATCCATAAGTACAGACATTAATACAGTAAAGGTGACATTTGGTACAAACAGAGAAATGTTGTTTAGATAGAATTAAATTTTCCTCCCTTTAATTATTATTATTATTATTATTATTATTATTATTATTATTATTATTATTATTATTATTATTATTATTATTATTATTATTATTATTATTTTTCTTGGATTTCTTGTGTCTTTTATGTGAACCGCCCAGAGTTCCCTCTTGGGAAATTGGTGCAGTATACAAATATAAAAATAAATAAATAAATAGATAGATAAATAAACAAACTCACTAGAAGAAGGAGAATAACATATGTCCAAATGGCATGACACAGCTCCTTCTCCACTGCAGACTATATGCTTTGGGTACCAAGAGAGAACCTCCTGGTGTATCACAACAGCAAACAAGAAATCAATAGAGTATACAAGATGGGTAATATGATCCTAAGGGTGAGTCATTGTTTCTCTACAATGTGCCCTAATTGGAAACAACATGATGGGGAAGAGAAAACTCATGTTTCTTAGCAGTCCACAGCAGTGAAGGAGCTCAACTATGGATCAGCCTTGAGCAATTCTGAAATTTGGATTGCAAACTGTTGGATTGGTATACTGGATAGTAACCTTGACATTTATGGGTTTGAGCAATGTACAGCCTCTAGATTAATAAATACTAGGTCCAAAATCCTAGTGCTTTTCCCTCTGCACCAGGGACTGAAACGATGAAAGCCATGGTGGCTTTGTTCACAAAGGGATGGATCAGGCATGCAAGTCACATGCCTTTGGTTCTTCATTGATCAGCCACTGTGACTTCTGCAATTTCTCTTTGGCATGAGGAGAAAAGCAATAGGATTCTGGCCTAAGGGCATTATTGCCCACACTAGCCTGGTCAAGAATTCATGAGGTAGTAATATATGGTAAAAGGTAAAGGTTCCCCCTGCACATGTGTGCTAGTCGTGTCTGACTCTACGGGTGGCACTAATCTCCATTTCTAAGCCAAAGAGCCAGTGCTGTGAAAGTGTGTGGCTGGTATGGCAGAATGTATTTCTGTGCACGGAACACTGTTCAACTTCCCACTTTTTTACGGTAGTACCTATTTATCTACTTTCATTTTTACATGCTTTCGAACTGCTAGGTTGGTAGGAGCTGGGCTTAACAATGGGAGCTCACTCCACTGCATGGCACCCAGGATTCGAACCGCAGAGCTGTCAACATTGCAGCCGACAGTTTTAGTGCTCTAGCCCGCTGAGCTGCCATGCCACAGTAATATATGACATATGACATATAAAGAACTAAGGATATACTGAATCACTGCATTTGATTCTCATCTTGGGCAGGAGAGTGGACACATGAAGATACCCAATCAATAATGAGGTGGAATGGGCAGGGTTGTCTATGGCTGTGAAGCACCCCTCTCATGCATAAATGCAAGTAAGCAAAGAAAGACCACTTCTTATTCAGGAGAACCACCACTTTGGGGGGGGGGTCCTTGTATTTTGCACAAAATTGTAGGGGGGGGGACAAAAAAACACTTTTCCTATTTTTTTTCAGCCCCTAAAAGGTATGGAAATGAGAAATATGTACTTTCAGAATGTTTTGAAGTCAGTAGAAAATAATAATATTTTGAAGCAGTTATCTGTTGTTTGAGGTAAATCTGAAGCACTGGGACATGCATTTTCCCCCTACGTGGTGTGGCAACAGTTTTCCATTAGGAATGGGCAGGAAATGAAAAATGAAATGCTGTTTCATCGTTTTGCTACGTAACGAAACCCAATGAAATGAAACAAAACGAGGAAGCAACATTTCGTTATAGACGTAACGAAACGGTCATTTTTTCATTGAAATGAACCATTTCGTTCCATCATTTTCTGAGGGCTCCTGCCGAGCGGTCAATGGCTGGACCCCTTTAAACTGGCCCAGTCAGCACCAGGGGGACTGGGCCAGGTTTAAAGGGCTCCAGCCATTGACAGATCGGCAAGAGCCCTCAGAAAACGGTCGGGTAGGCAGTTCCACGTGATCGTGCTGCCTACAGGACCATTTTGTGAGGGCTTCTGCCAAGCTGCCAATGACTGGAGCCCTTTAAACCTGGCCCATTCAGCACCAGGGAAACCCCCTGGTGCCGCCTGGGCCTGGTTTAAAGGGCTCCAGTATTGACAGCTTGGTAGAAGCCCTCAGAAAATGGTGGAGAGGGCAGTTCTGGTGATTGTGCTGTCCTCCCCACCATTTTCTGAGGGCTCCTGCTGCTCTGTCAGTGGTTGGATCCCTTTAAACCTAGTCCAGTCGGCACCAGGGCCAGTTTTAACGGGGTCCAGCTGACAAGAGCTTAGCAGTGGCCCTTTAAAAATAGGCTCCCAGAGTCCTGGGCACCAAATCTGGTGCCTCTAGGACCCAGGGGAACCATTTTATTTTGTACATTTTTTAAAAAAATGTAAGAAACAAAAAGAAACAAAAAGGGGGTGAGCACAAAACAAAACATTATTTTCCCATTTCATGCCCATCCCTGTTTTCCATCCGTTTTAGGCCCAGGGTTTTTGCATCCATTCCTAGAGATGGTGTTGGTTGAACTTGTGCAAAGCATGCCCCAGGACTTCTGTCCTTCTGCTTCCAATATTTATAATTTCCCTGTTCTTCTGTCAGCTAGAAAACACAGTGTCCAGGTCTAGGCTTGGGTATCCGTGTTCATGGCCTTGAGCTTTCCATGGCAAACTCTCGGCAAGGCTGCAGAATGGTTGATGTTCTTTATCCTGACGGTCTAGCAAAAACAGAGCACGTATTTAAAAGCTGACTTATACACAGCAATACCAAATGTGCACATCAGCCAGTCCATTCATCACGGCCTCTGTCAGTCTTCTGCCTGAAATGGTCAATACTATATAACACTTTCATTATTCTATCAATTGTCAACTTACGTCGTATTCCTCAGCCTGTGCCTTTCAGACATCAGGGATATCCATCTGCTTTGGACTCTAGGACAAAAGACGGGGAATCTTTAGGCCTTCACATGTTGTGGACTGGACTTTCATGGTTCTTCATCATTGGCTGTGGCAGCTACAGACTGTGACCCAACATCATCAGGAGAGCTATATATTCCGCCCACCATGCTAAATGAAAAGTAGTACAAGTGACATGATGAAAGGCATGAAATGGCTCACACTTGGGTACCTGTTTCTGAACACAGTGAAGCCAATCTCAGAATGCTTCATTCTGAAAGAAGCGAACACCCATAATGGCCAGACACCAGCTTTGACAGTCAAATGTTTTATTGCATGCGGAATCCATATATTATTGCACTGGAGAAAAAAAGAATTTCAGATTCACTGAACAGACTTTACATTTGTATTACATGCACTTATGTATGTACTATGCAAAGCTCATTCTTTGCAACTTCTCGGCATGCACTCACCCTCCGCATTGCTCATTTCAATCTGGGTCTCAAGAGACATATAAGTATGCCATTGGGGGGCTGCTTGTGTTTCTAAAGGAACAGAGCTAATACTATCCTTCTGTGAGACATCTGCTCCTCAGATTAATAGAGAAAATACAAAATCAAAGCTGAATCAAGACGTCGATGAAAAGTACCTCTGAGAGGCATTTAATAACCACTAGAGGGGGCCAAATGAAAACAACGTAATTTATTTAACATATCTCCAAGACAGTTGTGGGTAGAGAATATTTCAGCACCAATGGAGTGGAAAGCTCCCTGTAATCTCCATTCAAGACTGCTGCTGAACTAAATGTATTCACCTGAAATCGGTGGGACTTCCTTCCGAGTACCAGACTATAGGATTGCCCTGGACACTTACCTCACTCACTTACTTTGCTTTTCTGAAAATGATGTATACAGTGGTACCTCAGTTTAAGAATGCCTCAGTTAAAGAACAACTCAGTTTTAGAAAAGCAATTATTGGAAATGGGAATGCCTCAGTTTAAGAATTTTTTTCAATTGAATGCCCTGGTTTATGCTTTTAAGGACTATCATGTGTGATCTGTGATGTTTGCATGAATTTTAAATGGAATACCCCGCTTTGCCTTTTTTTCTGACCATCTAATAATATAGTACCAGTATATCATCTTCAGGTGCCACTCTTATCCCTAATGTAATGAGTAGCCATCTTCAACGTCTACAAATGTACATCGGTGCTCAAGTAATGGAATTCTCTACCTTGTTTCAATCTAGCTAGTTTTTTATGGTGGTATTTTTCAAGAAGACCGTGACATATTTGATACTTATTAAAATGCCAAATGGTGGGGATTTTAAAAAGTTTTCATCTGATGGTAAAATGTCTGTGAAGATTCTCAGTCATCCAGGTGAGTTTATCTGGAAGTTGAGTCATGGCTACTGGACTTCTTTTTAGAGAGACAGAAACATTTCGCTGTTCATCCAAACAGCTTCATCGGTTCATCAGACCAATGAAGCTGTTTGGATGAACAGCAAAACGTTTCTATGTCTCAAAAAAGAAGTCCAGTAGCCATGACTCAACTTCCAGATCTGATGGTAAAGTTTTTTTGCTTATTTGCTTTGTTTTGTTTAATGTAATTTAAACATTCATCTGTACTTTTGCATAGAAGATTTTAATTTTTGAAAATTTTCACTTCAGGACAGTCAGCTGATTTATCTACAGAATGATATTTTAAGAATATTTTTGAACATTTCCATGTTACATTCAGAACATATATTTCTTAAGATTAGATGCATCCCTTCCATTTAACACAAAGATTACAATGTTAATATGAACACATTAAATCTGATACACTCTTTCTGCAAAAAGGTTCGCACACAGCTCCTGATGTTGGAATTACAGTATAACGACCTGCATATTATGCCTTTAAAGAGGTTTAAATGGGAGGGACCTTGGGCTTGAATGTCAGTCACAGAGTAGCAATAAATTGTTCCCTCTCTGCCTCCAAATCCTTCCTTTTACTCTTATCAGGTTCAGTCAGTGTCAGGGTTCTGTTATCAGTTAGAAATATTAGTGTTCTCTAGCTTGAGACTGACAGTTAAGGCGTCAACAGTTAGAGACTGAGTGAAATATTTATGTAACCAGTCAGTTAGTCAAAATAATGACGTGAACCAGTTAAGACCTCATAGTATGTAAAAATATGTTTTGTTTGTTATTCTGACATATATGAAGAGCTCCAGAAGGTTGTGAAGAGCTCCAGAAGGATCTCTCCAAACTTGGGGAATGGGCTGAGAAATGGCAAATGCGTTTTAATGTAACCAAATGTAAAGTAATGCATATTGGGGCAAAGAATCCAAACTTCATCTATCAACTCATGGGCTCTGAGTTATCCGTGACGGATCAGGAAAGAGATCTTGGTGTGTTGGTGGACAGCTCCATGAAGGTGTCTCCCCAATGTGTGGCAGCGGTGAAGAAGGCCAATTCCATGCTAGGGATTGTCAAAAAGGGGATTGAAAATAAAACAGCCAACATTATAATGCCATTATACAAAACAATGGTAAGGCCCCACCTGGAGTATTGTGTACAATTCTGGTCACCGCATCTCAAGAAAGACATAGTGGAACTGGAAAAGGTGCAGAAGAGAGCGACTAAAATGATTACTGGCCTGGGGCACCTCCCTTATGAAGAAAGGCTAAAACATTTGGGCCTCTTTAGTCTGGAAAAAAGGCGATTGAGGGGGGATATGATTGAGACATACAAAATAATGCAGGGTATGAGTAAAGTGGATAGAGGGAAGCTCTTCTCCCTCTCCCAAAATACCAGAACTAGGGGACATACACTCAAATTGAGGGCTGGGAGAGTAAGAACTGACAAAAGAAAATATTTTTTCACCCAGCGTGTTGTAAGTCTATGGAACTCCCTGCCACACAATGTGGTGATGGCATCTGACCTGGATGCCTTCAAAAGGGGATTGGACAGATTCCTGGAGGAAAAGTCCATCACAGGTTACAAACCATGATGGAGATGTGTAACCTCCATGGTTTAAACCAGGGTACTTCAAGGGCCAGATGCAGGAGAGTGGTATCAGGAGACAGATATCTAGTCTCATGCGCTCCCAAACACATCTGGTGGGGCCGCTGTGAGATACAGGAAGCTGGACTAGATGGGCCTTTGGCCTGATCCAGCATGGCTCTTCTTATGTTCTTATGTTCTTATGAAGAATTGTAAGTAAAATACAAAACATGTTTTATTCTTTTTCCAACACCAAAGTCTCTGACTAAATCTACTGAGACTACATTGTCAGTTAAGGCAAACCTAACAGTAAGGGGTGGTATATTTGAGGGAAACATAATAATCTTATATGTAGGCCCCTGCCTGTTTTTTTCCTCTCCACCATATAGTTGGAGGTTTAAAGACAATAATTTCCATAATCTCCCAGTATCTGATACCTCCCTCTCATGTGAGAAGCAATGGTGTCTCAGTTATAAAACAACAACCGTTTTCAGGCACCAAAACCAGAGGGAATGAAATGTCAATTTATATCTTGAACCAAGTCCCCCCCCCCCGCTTCTGGTTAGTTTTTTCCCTGTCTCTTTTCTCCATTTCTTGAAAAAGTCTGGAAACTAATATTATATTTGTACTCCTGGGATGGCCTGTGTGGTATGAGTGCCATGTTCAGTAACCTTTTGAGATATTTCAGGGGATCAATAGCCTTCCAAGTGGAATTAGCTTTCCAGACGCAATGATTCGACATGGAAAGTAGAGCTTAATAGCCATGCTCTTTTACAAGTGCTCATCCCAGTATTAAAAATCTAAATCAGAGGCAGCCTAATGAAAGTCTGCTGAGCAAATTAGCCAGAGACAGCAAACATTTTGTGCAATCGGAGAGAAAATTCCAAAATTAGGATTCTGTCACTATTAGTTCAAAGGTGAATTAGAGCTGAAGCATAGCAGTCATTTCAACAGATAAATGAGAATAAGAAGTGCAGGGAAGCATCTGATCAAGAACCCACCTAGCCAGTTGGTTCGCTGGAGACGACAGGCTTTATGGAAACACAGTATCCTCTGCCCATGTTTTTCTCCTTCCAGCTGATATTCAAAAATATACTGCTTCTGTATTTATAGCTCCAATATCTCCAATTTTGGGACTGCAGACCAGCTACTGATCAACAGACATGCCTTCCACAGATAAAAATGTCAAATGTGCTTATCCTCACTGTATCATCTAGGACAGGCGTTCTAAAAATTATTAATTTTTTGCCATGGCCATAAACACAATACAAAAGAAAAATAAACTGAATGTACAAGTCGCACAGTGAACCTTATAAGGTGGTGTGTGGAGAATTACTGTATATACTCGAGTATAAGCCGGGCCCCCTAATTTAAACCCAAAAAACTGGGAAATTTATTGACTCAAGTATAAGCCTTGGGTGGGAAATGCAGCAGGGCCTGGCAACTCCTCCTTTGTGAGCTGTGTGTGTGTGTGTGATGTTTAAAATGACTTTTAGCCACCGAGGCAAGTGCTTGAGTTGGTGGCTAAAAGTCATTTTAAACATTGTTTTAAAATGACCTTTTAAAAAGTCATTTTAAACATGGGGGAGGGGTCAGGAGAAGTGGCGCACAATGTTTAAAATGACTTTTAGCCACTGACCCAAACTTGCCTCAGTGGCTAAAAGTATTGACCCGCATATAAGCCGAGGACCCCTTTTTTCAGCCCAAAATTAGGGCTGAAAAACTAGGCTTATACAGTACTTCCATTCTGTAACCCCTCTCAGATGTGACAAGGGCCCCCGGGGAACATTTTGCCCAAATTGAGAGTGACTGATCTAGAATTAGAAAAATTGTGATTCTTTGTGATTCTTGATATGTCAAGGTAAACAAATCACACACAAAAAAAATAATGTATACAATCCCACCAGGCTTGGTAAAGATTGAACTTCAAACATTAAAGGTTAAACGTGGGACTTGCACGCACCTTAGGCCATTGTTCACCTAATGAGCCTATTGAGACTATTGTCCAACTAACCAGCCTATTCAGACCACTGTCCATCTTATGAGGGCACATGAGGTCAAAGTGAACTATGGGTCACATGAGGTCAAAGTGATCTATAAAATGGAGGACTCGCAACAAGCTTTACTCAGACTGACGAAGCAAAACATTTTGATCTCTCAAGAAAAGAAGTCCAGTTGCCATGACTCAACTTCCAGATAAACTCACCTGGATGACTGAGAATCTTCATATATATGAAAAGAACTATGAAACTGACCTTTTTTTTTCATACACAGTCCTGTCTCCAATTCAGACATGGTGGAGTGGTCATATTAAAGTTTATCAGGTTCTTAATACCCATCAGGAAGCTCTTCAGCGACACTTTCTGGAAACTACTACCAGAAAAGGATTGTAATCCCTGCAAAATGGTACCTTCCCCCTCTGTGTTGACCATGTGTCCTATTTTATGGAAAGCAGTCCTCTCCTTCAAGGCATTTTGAGTCCCTCTGTGTACTATTTAAAGGTGAAGAAGTAGCTAGGGCAGTGGTGTGCCAAACTTTGGCCCTCCAGATGTTTTGGACCACAACTTCCACAGTCCTTTGTCATTGGCAAGCTAGGATTGGAATTCTGGGAGTTGTGGTCCAAAACATCTGGAGGGTCAAAGTTTGGACACCACTGAGCTAGGAGAACACCCAGCATTAGCAGCTGGGAGGCAGGTGAACAAGGACAAAATGTGCATGGGGGTTGTCTTCTCCAACATAGTGGAATGCATAGCATTTTGGTTTAAAATATAGTATGGATTTTAAATTGTGGTAGATCACACACTGACTCTTACTCAACAGTACAATGTGGCTGCTAACAAGACCAGTGCTATTTTAGATTGTGTTAACGGTGGTCTAGTTTCCAAATCCCATGAGGTATGAGCCCCACTCTATGCAACTCTGGCTAAACTTTGGCTAAAGGCTGCATGAACTGGGCAGGTTTCCCCTTGAGATAAGAAGACTGATGAGAGACAGGATAGCACTTTTCAAACACTTTGAAAGTTGTCAGACAGAGGAGGGGCAGAAATTGTTCTTGACCATCCCAGAGCGCAAGGCATGTACTAAAAGGGCTCAAGTTATAGGAAGACAGATCTGGGCTGAATATCGGGAAAAAATTATCAACTGTTAGAGCAGTATGATAATGGAACCAATTACCTTGGGGGGTGGTGAGTGCTCCAGTGCTAGAGGCATCCAGGAGAAAATTAGACAATCATGTGTCAGATTGACTTGGATTTCTGCATTGAGCAGAGAGTTGGACTCCAGGGCTCCTTCCAACGCCATTTATTTATTTATTTATTTATTTATTTATTTATTTATTTATTTATTTATTTATTTAATATTTCTATACTGCCCCCATAGTGCCAACTGCACTACCCATTATCCTGTGATACTTAGAATAATTGTTGGCTATTGTCTTCTTAACTTGGGGTGGGAGAGATTTATATCATTTGAAGGATCTATTTGTCAACTGATGTCCTTAAGCTCATCTTAAGGAACCGGCAGGGAAGGCAACATCTCTTGTTTTCAGGCATCTCAGATTACATATTCCATGTCTTATGTGGCACTGAAAATCCAAGCAACATGGTCTTTGCTAACCTCTGAATTTCCAGTCCTTTTTTCTATAGACAGTTGTTGACGTCTTGCCTCTAAAATCCATAGTATCTTGACTAATAACTCTCATGCAAGTACCATGCCTGACAAATAATTGTGGGGAAAATTATCTAACTGTTTTCACTGATGATCCTTTTGGGCAGGTTTAATGACAAAAAGCCCCCTGTGCTGTATTTCAGCAAACACTCAGAGAATACTGTCTTAAGATTGTCCACCGCTAGTACTTTCACTACTTGTAATGAATTGTGTGTGTTGTGTCATTACAGTCGTGACTAGAGATGGGCATGAAATGAGCGATTTTTCGTTTTTGTTTTTGTTTTCGTTTTTTCGTTTCGTTACGCAACAAAAACGAAATGAAATTTTTTAAAAAACAAAACGAAAATGAAAACGAAACGACCAAATTTGCCATGTTTTTCGTTTTTGTTGCAGCAGATGCATTGAACTAAAAAGAATGCTAACGAAACAGCAATTTTTCGTTTTCATTTTTGTTTTTTCATTTCGTTACCTAACGAAACGAAAATGAATTTTTTTGCAAAAACCGTCACAAAAATGAAAACGAACCGAAACGGACCCCTAAACGACCAAACGACAAATGAAACACCATTTTTTTGAGTCGTGCCCATCTCTAGTCATGACCGACTCTTCGTGACTCCATGTAATGAATTACTTTGATTAAAATTGCAGTTTTAGAAGAAGTAACCATGTTACTCAGTACAAGCATATCAGACAAAGGAAAAATACAGATTTAATTTATTTTTATTTTTTTACAAAAGTGGATTTCAAAAGAACTAAATACCAACAGAGGTCATAAATCATTGCACGTGTGAAATGCAACCATACACTACTGTGTCTGAGATGCCTCCAAGGGTGTTCTTTACTGTTTGATCTCTGTGTTTCACCTATACATCTGAAGAAGCAGGTGAAGATCCACAAAAGATTTTACATTAAATTCTAACTGTCCTTAAGGTACCACAGCATTTTTGTCTTGTGTCTTTATTTCCCTTTTGGCTTTGCCTGATTGGATTAAAATGCATCTGCAGGCTAATGGACCAAATGGAAGGGTCTGGGAACTTGTATACATGTGTGGCAGTTTTGTGTGCCAGTGCAAGCATATTCGTTCAGCTTTTCCATCAGATTGCAACTGTTACAAACTAAAAAAACAACAACCAAAAACTGGAATTATCCTTGAACTATGCTTCTACACAGCTGCAGATGCCCTAAGCGTATCCGATCTCGCCTGATTTCGGAAGCTAAGCAGGGTCGGCCCTGGTTAGTACTTTGGCCACCAGGGAATACCAGGTGCTGTAGGCGCCTGGAGTAGGAACTGGCAAGCCACTCCAGTATTCCTGCCAAGAAAACTCCATGGACATGGAGTCATGAAGAGTCGGTCACGACTGTAACGACATAACACACACACGCATGCTTCTACACAAGCAATGACAGTATTTTTCTGTGCAAAAGACTATATTTTTGCCTTAAATTGTTAGACTAAAACTTGAGGGTCATCTTATACATGGAAGTAAGCTGAGGACAGAACTGCATGGTTGTGAAGCTGTAATTTCAGGTTGGAAATGTGGGGGTTGTCTAATGTATGGGGGACATCCTATAGATGGAAAAATACAGTACCTTTCTTTTTTCTTCTTTCTTTGCCAGAGTCTAGCATCTAGCCCTCCCACAAAAGCTCACCACTTGTAGTCAATATATTTTCTTTAAAATCTGGTCTCCCTTTATTGAAGACACATAATTAAGCAGATGTTCTTAGGCTCCACAAGTGGCCAAGGCTGAGATATTGAAAGATATTGGGTTCAGTTTTAATTATTTATGAAAAATCCTGTAATTGTTGATGCTTGCTAATAAAATTATTTTTTTAAAATTAGAATAAGTATGCTATATTAAATTTCCTACGGTAGTCCTCCTTCCATGTTAGCACATCAGAAATTGTATGCACAATTACCCGCTCTCTGTTTGACCTACTGCTTCCTTTTTTAAAAACAGGGCAGGCCTCATCCTATTTCTCAATATAACCAAAGGCAGGTGAACCGGGAAGATACTGTGCTGTTGCTTATACTAAAAATTGCTGGGATGTCAGAGAAGATGATGGACCCCTCCCATGCAGTCCTTTCTATGTCTTTCTTAGACATAGGCATTTCGTTTTGTAAGTGGTCCAGTTCCGAAACGGAACGTAGGAGCCCAGCTGGCGTTTGGAATCAGACCAACCCTCCGGAATGAAATCAGCCATCCCTTACCTTGCTCTGGGATTGCCTGGGGCTAAACTCCAATGAGGAAGAAGCCTCCGACATTATCTTTCCTTCTACCTGGCACTGGCCAATCAGAGAGGGAAGCAGGACGATGTATTTCCCTGCACAATTCCTGATTGGCCAGCTCCAGGGAGAAGGAAAGATGACGTTGGATGCTTCTTCCTGGTTGGAGTTTAGCCCCGTGTGACCCCAGAGCAAGGTAAGGGAATGGCTGATTTTGTTCCGGAAGGTTCGTCTGGTTCTGAATTGCAGCTGGGCTCCTGCATTTCATTTCGGAACCGGACCACTTCCAAAATGATATGTTGTTGAAGGAAGACAGTCTCTGTTCTTCTCAGTGGTATACCAGGTTCAAACTACTCAGTTGTTAGATAATACTGATAAGAAAGCTTGATATCAGATCAAAACTGATGGCTGGGTTGATATTTATTTATTCTGATAAGACTCTTTATCTATTCTGTTTACAGGTTCTATTTGTATCTCACCTTTCCTCAAAAGAGCACAAGTAGGAATGCCTGTCATTCTCCCTGTTTTTCTCCTGAACACAACTCTGTGAAGTAGGTCAGTGTGGTCCAAGGCCACTCAGTGATCTTTATGGCTCAACAGGGACATGAATATGGTCCTTCCAAATCCCTGCTAAGCACTGTAACCCAGCGGCATAGCACAAGCATTTGTTCAGCAGTGATTCTATCTCAGCCACTTTCAAGACAACGAGGTCCACCATCTCCCCAGGCAGAGATGTTTCATACCTCCCATCCAACCAGCAAAGGGCTCTTCTATCAAGTTTATTTAGGTAGGAGGTGGAGCACTTCAGCATACAAGCGGATGACTTTGGTTCACCAAGGACCTTGCTTGGACCAGGCAACCAAAGAGCTTTTGTTGAAGGAAGACAGATGGGCAGCAATCGCCTACACAGCATGACGAAGTTTGGTCAATGAACCATCCAAGGTGGATGGGAAGTGAGCAAAGGTATACCCAGAACCCAGAGCTACAGGAGGCGAGAACTGCTTAGTTGGAACTCGAGAGAGCATGCAAGGTCATACCGTTTTAGCACACAAAACCTGCCCTCCCTTTCAACCCGTCAGGACAGGAATACTTGCAGTAGTCCTTCAAAGCACAACCTGACTTACAAGCTTATATTTGCTTCCTGATATTTGTTTGTTTGTTTGTTTTATGTTGCCTTTCTCCCCCTAAGGGGACTCAAAGCCGCTCAGAGTATTAAAAAGAATAGAACTAAAAAAATAAATAGGTATGTATAGGTTAAAAACAAATGAACTATAAAAACAATTAAATACATTTAATAATTTAAAGAGGTAAAATATTGAAGTATGGTGTGACCTTGCATGTTCTCTTGAGTTCCAACTAAAACTATGGAACTCAGCGTAGCTCTTAAAAGCCTGCCTGAAAAGGTGGGTCTTGAGCTGTTGGTGGACTGATAAGAGGGAGAGGGCCAGCATCATTTCCCAAGGAAGAGCATTCTATAACCTGGGAGCCACCACAGAAAATGCCCTCTCCCTTGTGGCCATCAGTCATGCCTGTGGTGGTCAAAGGTGACTCTCCTGTAATTATAAGTGCTGAGAAGAGTCATATGGGGAGATACGGTTCTTCAGGCAGTCTGGACCCAAGTCACGTGTAACCAGGATAATCACAAAATTGAACGAGGCTGATTTGCAAATGAAGAGTGGAGCAAATGGCTCCACCGCAAATGGCTCCCAGCTCTGGAGCTTAAAATTGTTTCCCCACCAGCTCCGGAGTTTAAGATAATTAAGTGCGACCACGCCCACCTAAACACGTCCCAGCGCACTTTTCAGGTACCTGCTCTCCAGAGGTGAAAATTCCTGATGCGCATATAACGTAGTGACTGCCGGGCTCTCCTTGCTTCTGTTTGTTCTTTTTTTGCCCCCCACCCCTTTAAGAGATCTGAATGCAGTGCCGGGATGGCAGAATGGAGGTGAGCGGCATTCTTTTCTTCCTTTTTTCTCCCTCCCTTCACGCAGCCAGCAGCCAGGAGTGCGGAGGGGGTGGGAACGTAGGAACAGCAACAAACCCCTAAGATCTCTGGTCTGAATTTAAGTGGCCAGCGGATCTTAGGGGTCGTGTGAAAAGGCTCCATGATAGTCAGATGCCTCCGCTTCTAATGATGGGCCAACTATATCATTCAGGCCTCCATCTAATCCTATTCAGTGCATTTGCCTCATACCTGGGCTGCTGGCAGTCTTCCAGTGTTGCCAACTTCCTTTGCCATCTCTGGATGAGAAAATGATTGTGGATTGCCCACATTAGCACATACAAATGTGTTTTTAAACTGCAGGGATCCTGCCAAGGAAGGTAGCAACTGAAGGAAGTGAGATCATGCTTCATGGTGTTCAAAACTTGGAAAAGACATTGTGATTTTATAAAATGCTCTGTAGAAGATGAGACACACAAACAAAAAAACTTACTGGTGTTAAGGGAATTCTCAACAAACTCCCCTGCTTCCAGCACCTTCCCCCCACCCCACCCCTAGATTTAGTTTGTGTTTCTGGGTTTTCCCCAGAGATTTTTCCTTCTCCCTTGTAGCCTCAGCCTTTCCAGATTTACTCAGAAGTTACTCCCAGTGGAATCAGGACTGTCCCCCTGGCTGACTGTGCATAAATCTCCAGCTTCAGTCAATTGACAGCAAGCTCCAAGGCTCCAAATTTGCCACTGTAGATGTTGTATTTGAAGACAATTTCATTATTCCAGTGCTGTCCTTTCTTCTGAGTTTATCATCCACTTGCCCTGCATTTGTACTTATTTCTTGCACTCATCAGAAAGACTGGCAGTCCCAGGCTTATGCCATGTGGTATAAATAGCAATGAAATTGTTTCCCGGAGTCCTGCAAAATTACCCTAAGCTGTTGTGTTCTGGAAGCAGGAGAAAAGGAATGAAAACAAAAGGAAATTCAGCCTCTTGTGGTTTGATTGGAAGGTTTCTGAAGTCTTAGGATTGATAGCATTAAGAAATAATTCCTGGCTGTCAAACGAACAAACGAACGAATTAACGAATGAAGGCAGAAACTGGATGGCACTGGTATCACCCTGAACGTTGAACTGTGCTGCGTCCCCTAATCCAAGAGCAGTGTAGGTTAGCTATGTTCGCTCAGGGTACTCTACCCATACTCAGCAATGCTCTTTTTATATTTTAATATTATTCCATTACAAATCACATGCTGGGTTCTCAACACAGAATAAAGGGTCTGGGTTTGTCGGGAATTGGTGGTGCACAAGAGGATTAAGAGGAATCCATGCCTTAATATTTTTGCAGATTTATATCTTTATTTTTCACCCTCAGTGAAAATGAGGGCGGTGGCCTGAATGTTTATGTGTAAAGAACATGTGTGTGCAGACACCTGTGTATCTTTGTGGAGAGAATTAGTCTCTTAAGCATGCTAGATGTCTACGTACAAAAAAGTCTTTCTTGTCTTTCATTTCATTTGTGTTTACTATCCTCTCTCTCTCTCTCTCTCTCTCTCTCTCTCTCTCTCTCTCTCTCTCTCTCTCTCTCTCTCTCTCTCTCAACTGTCTGTAGAATTGTGGTCCTTTCCTGGAAAATGCCCTGCAAAATGGCTGCCTCAGTTCTACACTTCACTAAGAAGGCAAATAACTTCTCATGAAACTGTAGATCCAATTTCAGTAATACTTAAGATTCTTTTGCTCTTGACCAGACCAAAGCAGGATGTATCTACCCAGGTTAAATCAGAACAAGCAGCTATCTAATGAAGCACGATGTTCCTACCATGGCTGACCAGTCACCTGACCTGTGAGAAGACAATGAAAACATGAAGGCACCGGCACAGGTCTGCTTGTCTTACCCTAGCAATTGGTATTAAGAAGTCCACTCACCAGATACTGATATTAGAGTTCATATACAGCCATCCTGATGAGACGCTGCTGTATCTGTTCTCCTGCCTGAATTTGTTCTACTGATCTCGAAAGCTGACCAGGTTGGCAGCCCTCACTACATCATTCGATAGAAAAATCTGTAATTTAGCTTCAGCGTATCAAAGCATGAATATATACCTCATCTGTTTTCAGGCTCCAGCCCTTCAACTTTTCCTCTGAATCCTTGGTAGCATTGTGCATTCCCCCCACCCCCACCCCCACAGCGTAAAATAGTTTCCTGCTCATCAAATGATTGATTGATTACACTGATTTGGAACCCCATTACCGGGTTCTTTGGGAAACAAACACATCAAAAAACTTATCATAGAAAAAGCTACAGCACACAAACCATTGAATGGCGCAACTACAAAACACAGCAGCAAATAATACCAAACCAGGGTGTGTGGGTAGGTGGGGGGGGAGACTTCTAAACATCCATTCAGAATGACTAAGAATCACAAGCCACCTTCACAGTAGGACAATAACATGAGTAGGAAAGTGAAGAGGCTCAGTTTTTAATGCCAGGTGGTTACATCCTGGGAGCAACCGTATTCACCTGCTCCAAAAGTGCAGGTGCCAGGGGAGTGTATCTGGGGGCATCCCTTGGACAGGTGGAAGGGCTTCCATGGCCACCTTCCATTTAGTTGCTTCTAGTGAAGATTGCCAAAGCACTTTCGATCTCGCCTGATTTCAGAAGCTAAGCAGTGTCGGCCCTGGTTAGTACTTGGAATACCAGGTGCTGTAGGCACCTGGAGTAGGAACTGGCAAGCCAGTCTGGTATGAAGGAACATCCTATGGTCAGCATAACCTGGGCAGCCAAATCCCTCCACTTCATATTGCAGCCCTACTTTTGCCCCAAACAGAGGGTGTCCCAAACAGGTGAGGTCTGGAAGAGCTGCAGACCACCTTAAACTCATCTGCATGGCAAAGCCAAGTGGGGTCCATTGTGATTAACACTTGGCTGAGACTTCACCTGGGACTAGGAAAGTGATCTTAACTCTTGTACAACATGGTCCCAGGTTAAACCATGATCTTATCTAGCAAGGGTTTAGGATAGAATCCAGCTTAATGGCTGCCTATCAGAGTCGACAACGCTGGGTCAGATGGACCACAACAAATCTGGCACAGTTGTAAGGAAGCGACTTCTTCTCCTGTAAGAGGAAGTCTCATTGTAAAAGCCAAAGGCAGCTCACAGGCCTTTGTGGGTTTTCCCCCAATTCAGGATAAAGAACTAGAAGCACTTTGGAAGGACCTCGGCTGCATCAGGTGCAAACGGAACAACAAAGCCTACAAGTTAAACACAGTCAACAGCCACCTTTTCTCTGCTGTGTGCACAAAAGCCCATGCAAGGGTCTTTTTCATTCCAACGGCTACATTCCAGCACATACTAGCTCCAAGCTGTTCCAGGTAATCATCATCAAGTCCTTACGAAAAGCACTTCATTCTTTTTGAAAGGGGGTAAAAACTAAAAAACAAAAACAAAAAAAAAACGCTGGGGTGTTTTGGGGAAAGGAGGGTGACACCCCCCACCCCCACCCCAGGAAACCCAGGCTGGACTGGAACAGCAAGAGTATTGTAGTCTAAAGCACATCCAGAGGTTCCCCCACCCCTTATGTAAGACATCTCTTTTAAACCCATCTTTCCCTCCCTGAGTTTATCCTCCAGATGTCTTACGCCACAGCGAATAGCATCTCTAGGGATCCAAAATAGCTCAGAGGCATTGGTGTGTAGAAGGCTAGGCTAACCTCCTGAAAAGTCAATCCTTATCAGAAAAACAACTTTCGCAGCAGATGGATGTTTCCCCATCGATGCACTTCATATTCCTATAAAAAGTTATATGTCATGGTGTCACAACAAGATAATCCCTCTGTCGGAAAGCTTTTAATCCCGCTGGCTTTATTTGTTTACCTGAGATGAACATTCTCCGCTGAAATGAAACCAAACCAAACCAACCGAAGCCCCCGTACCCACCTGGAAGCTTGAAATCCAAATGAATTCATCAATGACAATCCAGAGGGTGTTAAACTAATCTGCGCCATATGCTAAATAAGTGAATGGGTAAATGATTCTTCCCATAATTATTATCTGATATAATAGGAAATGGGGATAAACCAGATGGAATGGTTACTTCTGGCAAATCTCTGTCTCGTAAAAACCCTCTGTGCAGGAGATACAGAGAAGCAACAAGAGAATTAACTGCACTATGAATCTGAGTAACAGATAATATTGTTTCCAAAGGGGGGGGAGAAGTAGTAGTAGTAATAGAGGTGGATACTGAAAGCTAGCTGAACAAATAGTCTTTTTAAATTGGTAGATTATCTCATTTACCCATTGAACACTTGGACTCAATACAAATTTAACCACAGACTCAGCAGGTGGCTTTGGATATTTCAGTGCCTTCTACGCTTCATTTATCACTTTGAGATAAACTTGATGGGGTCAGCGGCACACCCCATATCTCTTTGAAAGGTGCAGTTCAGATAGATAGATAGATAGATAGATAGATAGATAGATAGATAGATAGATAGATAGATAGATAGATAGATAGATAGTGTGTGCGTGTGTGCTCTCTCTCTCTCTTTCTCTCTCTCTCTCATGTGTGTGTGTGTGTGTGTGTGTGTGTG
Organism: Phrynocephalus guinanensis; assembly: GCA_037367245.1. Classification (NCBI taxonomy): domain Eukaryota; kingdom Metazoa; phylum Chordata; class Lepidosauria; order Squamata; family Agamidae; genus Phrynocephalus; species Phrynocephalus guinanensis. The sequence goes on along the minus strand of CM074739.1, from coordinate 13,411,365 downwards.
TGTGTGTGTGTGTGTGTGTGTGTGTGTGTGTGTGTGTGTGTGTGTGTGTGTGTGTGTGTGTGTGTGTGTGTGTGTGTGTACATGTCTGAGCATCTGCCGGAGTCACATCCCAAAGCTCCATAATGGAGAAACTATTCTGGTAATGAACAGTACACCCAGTTAAAGTAGCAATCCCATGGCAAACACACACACACACACACACACACACACACACACACACACACACACACACACACACACACACACCTGCTCCCATCAAAGTTACGGGGGCTTTTTTCTCAGGGAACACATTTATAATTGTATTGTACGAAGCAGTGCTGCTTGATTAACTGTGCTTGACTGATCAAACTCTTTCAGGAATCAAAAGCAGTGCTTTGTGGTGGTGAGAGTTAAGGGAGACTGGGAGAGATGCTGTGAATTATTCAAGCATGCCAAAGTGTGCTCCTTCCTCCTACCAACTAAATTCTGCTTCCAGATGAAATCGTTCAAGCCCAGATTTACAAGAATCATATCCAACACTGGGGAAACAGAGACATGGTAATATTTATATAGGGAGAAGGCACTGACCATTAAATGGTGAAAGCAAAGGCAAAACGGTTCGGCTTAGGTGAAGAAACTAAGTTTCAAAATCTCTAGCTTAGCAAGAATGATGAGACGTACATCCATTTACTCACTCTCTTCCTGACCTACTGAACATGTTGTGAAAATGTTGTGAAAATAAAATGGAATAACCTTCTGCTCAATTTCCTCAGCTCTCCAGGAGACCAGGAAGGCATCAATGGGCTACATCCATCTTCCCCTGGCACCCTTGAACTACCTTAGACTACAGCTCCCAGCACTCACAGGTAGCGTGTCCATGCTGGGTAAGGATGATGGGATTCAAGGTCCTACATTCTTGGATAGCATCTGTTTGGGAATGATTCATCTGATGAGATCAGGATGGGTTCCTGTTAATGCCACTTCTGCCCTTTCTTCTTTGTGTGCCCAAAGGAAAAAAAACTCAGGTCCAGCTTGCATTACCAATAGCACATCATTTGAAGAGGGCATCCCTTAAATGCTGAAAGACTGGGATTGTCCCAGCAGGACCTTCTGTAGTCTCACACAGCTAGAAACTTTGCCTGCAAGTCTGATTGCCTCACACAGACGTCTGCCTTATTTCAGGCATAGTAACAGGGTGTCTGTAATGTGTAATTTAGCCCTTTGTGTCATCACATAGTCACACTTTCTTAGAAGACCTTGATTTTATAAGGTTTCAGCAGCACCAATCAACAAACACCATTTCTGTAGCTTATCCCAAACAACACTGCTTCTTGACCACCATTTCCAACAGAGATGAATAACTGAAGAACCCAAACAGCTGAACCGAGGTAACCCATCTTAGGTTCAACGGGACTAATAAATGCATCAGCATGTCTTTGCTAACTGTCAGGAGAAAGGTGTGTTTCCACGCTCATGCCCAGTGAAGATGCTGTGCTGCATTAGCCTAAGCCTAACACCACACAGGTAGGAGGTGAACCACTACCTACAACGGGATAGGCAGCAGTGGTTCAGCAAAGGTGCAAGCGTTCTCATCAGTCCTCGCTCACCAAGTTGACGATGGCGGATTCCTGTGAGCTCCAACCTAGAAATACTCATGGCCGACAGGTAAGTAGTTCTACGGAAACGGACACTGAAAGAATACTTAACCCAGCAGACATACCTGATTGATGGAGGTCACAGCATGCATGGGGATGACCATCTCCATGACGAGTTGCAAGAGGGAGGTGACTAAGCCTGCCAGGATGGCCCAGGTGAGGGGCAGAGGCAGCATGCTGTAGGTGGCAAAGAGGGTAAAGAGCACATAGCCAACGCTGTCTCCGAGCAGCCCGCAACCCAAGCCTGCTGCCAAGATCTGGGTGGCCATGGCTACCCAGGTGACCACCCCGCTGTACTGCAGGTAGGTGTAAGAGGTCGTGTCTTTCCTGACCACCACTAAGGCACAGATGACCACCTCGATGCCTGTGAAGAAGCCCAGGAGGATGCCCTTAAGGGAGCCCATGGGGGCCGAGGCCAAAGAGAGGTGGAGCAACAGGAGGGTCAGCTTGGTGAGAATGTCCAGGATGTTCACCACCACCTCCGATTTACGCCTCTGGCCCAGGAAGTAGCGTTGGTAGAGGCGCTCCAAGTCCCGGGACTTGAAAGAGTTGTGCAACGTGGGGAAGATCACCCCCCGGTACGTGTAGCCCCAACTGAGGAAGAAGTCCGAGTTGCTGGGAGCACAGTCGAGGTGCAGGAAGCCCAAATCCCCACTGCTGCTGGTGCGCTCCGGGAAGACTTTAGTTCCCCCATTGTTGTGGCTCCCAAGGCTCTTGCCACCCGAATGCCTCCGAGGATGATGGGAATGGTTGGGGCAGCAGGACTCATCCGGACCCAACGCCTTGCCGCCGCCGTGCTCCTGGATGAAGCGCTGCTCCGTGATGTGGCGCACGGCCGTCTGCCACAGCAGGCGCTGGGAACGCACCCCACCACTAGGGGGCGTCTGGTTGATGGTGTAGAGCTCGTCGCTGTCGCTCAAGCAGCGCACCTCGGACAGCTCCATGGCGTCGTCAGGGCAGGCGGGGAGGAGCGTAACCCATTGAATGGCAGATGTGCCCTCAACACAACTTCTCGGCAGTGTGTGTGTGTGTGGGGGGGAAATCAAGAATCAATCAGTTATTGCAGAAAAAAGATGTCTCCCCATGCCTCCTTGGGCACCGAATGTTCCTTCCCATAGGTGGTTGGCATGGTCCATTGCATCGCCATCCTCCCCCACATATTATAAGGGGTGAAGAACAAAGAGGGATTGTGTGTTGGTTTGTGCAGAGATGAAGTTAAACACAACCAAAGCCACATGCTCGAGGTTCCTCGTGGATTGGCGTGGTGGGGTCCCAAATGAGGGGCGCAAGCTGGCAAAAACCCTTTGGACCCAAAGCGCGCATCTTCCTACAGGTAGATAGCTTGGTGGCGCCCATCCTTTCATCAGAAAGAGGTACCCAACTAGTCCATCCTGCCGGACATGGTTGGCGCCATCCCCATCTGCTAAGGTCATTGGCGGAGGTCCTTTCTCCTTTCTCCTCTCCCTGGTCCTTTTGCAATTCCAGGCGTTGGGGCCAGAACAGAAGACCCTCTGAATTCACAACAGGCCTTCTTCAACTCCAGGATCAAGAAGACAGGTCGGTGGGAGGGGAAAGCCCCCAAACGATCCAGGATGGTGACCCGGAGCTTTTCTTCCAAGAGGTGCAGAAGACATTCGCTTCAGCCACGGTTGTCACACAACTTCGGACGAGCAGGAAGCAAACGAGGACAGCTGCCGGGAAGATACAACAAAGAGAAGAGACCAAAGATGTACCGGTTTGTTTGTTTACCCCTCCCCGCGACAGCTGCCTAATCGATCTGTCCAGATGCTGCGGGGAGGGCTAGAGTTGCTTGGCTATCATCCTCCCCCCCCCCCACTTCCCAAGGAGTCGCCTCTGCGCAGCAGGAGAAGCCATCGGTGCAACCCACAAGAGGAAGCGGGGGGATGAGTTTGTGCAAGAGGCGGGAAGGAGAGGAGGCAGAAGACGGGCAGCAGAAAACAAGGGGTGAAATAAAAAATAAAATAAAAAACCACCTACCGAGGCGCGCTGCCCGCCTCTGAAATTGACCAGCCCGCTGTGGTCGTCTTGGAGGAAGGCCAGACGTGAAATGGACAAGGTCAGCAACGCCGGAGACATCTCGGGCTCCCGCAGGCCGCCAGCATCTCCCGGAGCGCGCGCCTAGAGCGAGACGACGAATGCCCCAAAGAACTCCAGCCGCTCGACAGGAAGCAGGGAAGAGTTTTTCTCTTCTTTTTCCAGATCGACGCTTTGCACCGAGACATGGCCGGCGGGAGGAGGGCGAGCTGGGGACCGCGGTTGGGGGAGAGGGGCAAGGCAAGGCAAGGCAAGGCAAGGCAAGGCAAGGGAGGGCAGGCGGCTAGGCTCAAGGATCAAGTCTCTGCTGCCTCGGCTTCGCCCGCGGGAGGAGAGGAGGAGGAGGAGGAGGAGGAGGCAGCGGCGCAGGTAGAGCAGCGGCTGGGCATCTCAGGCAGCGGCCCCTCCCTCCCCACCCCAAACGGATCGGTCTAGAGCGCGATCCTGAACCTCGCGGCAGCGCTTCCCACGCCGAGCAGAGCGCGCGGTTTTTCTCTCCCCCCCCCCCCCCCGCAGGACCGTCTTTCAGAGCGCTTCCCGCAGGATCGCAAGAGTTTGGGGCAACTGGAAAGTGAGGAGACTCGCCTTCCTTCCGGCAGCCTTCGATCTGCCTCCCGCCAGGGGCTCTCCGCCCCTTGCCGCTCCACCTGCCCCCCCTTTACCCCCACCCCCCCTCTCCTCCGGTTCGTGGGGCTAGCAGCAAGGCATTTCCATCGCCCCGGGTGGCAATGGACGCGTTCAAGGGGTTTCCCAGTGGGGGCCCCTGGCCTAGGCGGCGAGGAGGGCAAGGCGAGCGCCCAAGCGATGGGGTTATTTTTTTGCGCGCGCGCGCCCCACCGCCTCCCCAAGCGCAAAGCGCCCTGCTCTTCCCGGCGCGGTGGCGACGGCGGTGCTGCTGCTGCTGCTGCTGCTTCTCCTCCTCCTCCTGGGAAAAGCTGCCGCTAGCTGGGTCAGCTGATGGGCCAGTGACGTCAGGCTCGGCGGCTCCCTCTCTCCCCCCCCACCCCTTGGCGCCCACTGAAAGGAGAACTAGCCTACCACCCCCTCCCTTCCCCCTCCCTCCCTGCCACGCACCTGAAAGCTGTGGATCGGAGTGCCTGTGGGCTGGGGATCCCCTTTGGAGTCCATCCCCCACCCAACAGAAAGGCCACTGCTGATGAGAAAACCCCTCCTGGAAATGCAGCAGGGTGGGGTGGGGGGTGCCCCCGAGGGTCCGATGAGGATCCCCGGAATTCACCTCTCCCCTCAGCCTTGAAACTCGATCCGTGACCTTGGGCGAGGGACAAGTCTGTCAGTCACCTGGTTGGATGGTGATGAGAACCCAGGGTGTGAGAGCCACGGAGGAGGGCCTTCAGCTCAAGGAAGGAGAGCAGGGAACAGTAATGCAGTGTAGGAAGAAGCACCGCATAGACTAAGGGTTAGCAATTATATAAGGCATAGCCAAGGAATGTCATAGGAATACCAAGGTCCACTCTGCAGTGGCCCTCAATGGAAAAGAGCTACCAACCCTACCTCTAGGAAAGTACCAGAAAGCAATAAAATTCTCAGGGATCCTTCCGAAAGACTCTCAAAGGGAAACACCGTCCTTACCTTTAGCAAAGGATGAGGAAACAACCCAAGCTCAGGCACCATCCTGAAGGTCTCTCAAAGGGAAACCCTGAGAAAGGAATTTCTTGTTTTTTAAAAACGTTTTATTTTTTGACTTTTGGAAAATTTAACATAATACTATAACATAAATTACATTAAAGAAAAACATTTAAAGAAACAAAAACAAGCAGACAAAAAAGCATAGGTCAATACATCATAAGAACATATAATACATCCATTATAAATTGCCTTATTTATTTACAATGAGTCAATAAAGGGCTTCCATATATCTATATAGATATCCTCTCGTAGTTGCTTTCTATATGATACTCGTTCAAATGAGGCTAGTTGTCGCAGATCTTCTGACCATTGTGTGAAGGGTGGGGGATGGTTATCCTTCCAGGCCTTTAATATAAGCCTTTTTGCCACCATGAGAGCTCTCAAAATCCAGTTTCGTTGACCCTTAGTTAGACCCCATACAGTGGGGATATAATTTAAGAGAACATGAATATCCTCAAATAACAGAGATTTCCCCAAAACTTTATTAATACAGGCAAGAACTTCCATCCACAATAGGTATATTACTGGACATTTCCAAAGCATATGTATTAAGGAAGCGTTTATACTATTGCATCTCCAGCATCTGTCTGAATTTATCAGTTTCTTTCTAAACAGTCGTTGTGGGGTCCAATATATTCTGAATATTAATATAATTTCAAAGAAACATCCCACGAAAAGTTTCAAGGAATACCAGTTTAAATGACTCATTTTATGGCCATTTGTGTGTTCTCGATATACAAGTAGCTATGTGCTGCCTTTGGATCTCTAGACTGACTTTACAGGCATTGCTGCTGTTTAACATGGCGGTCCCTGCTGGCCAATGAATCAAAGGCTTTCCTACATCTTCCATATGCCTCATGGCAAAGTTTGAAGTTAAAAGTTCCCCACACTGGGAGGTAGTGAAGAGAGAGTGGAAGAAAACTTCTGGTTCCAATTCTAATCTGGTCGTGGAATTTTATTAAGGGCTTATTCGGATCTGCATTTGTCAATAACAACTTTAATGTTTCTGACCGAAGGCCTTTACAATCTGTAACATGAGGGGAAAAAATCCAATTTAAAAATTAAATTGGTGATTATAATAACTCATTGAGACGTTTGTCCACAGTCCAATCCAACTGACAAACTGAACACTTCTGCTGTCCCCCCAAAGAAGGGCAGGGGAAGTTAAATTATTTCCCCCCTTTGCTAGACTATTGCTATTGGGCCAAAACATTTGAATGTTTTTTTAAAAAAATCTTTGCCACTGCATGAAGAACCAATATAAGAAGCAAATACTGACAAATTCTTGAGCAGCACTGCACAAATTTTTTTAAGAAAAATATTCTAGGTGATTCAGTGCAACAGCAATGCTCTAGCACAGACAATAATAATAATTTCACTCTCCCTGCCCCTCTACAGAGCAGCATGGGAAGTGTTCAATTGACAGAGGAAGGAGCTGGAGAATCATTTGAAGATGATATGTCATCTGGATGTGAGAAGTTCACCAAATGCTATATCACTCCTCTCCCTGACCTCAAGTGACCCTATTTCAGACCACGCAAGCCTGCACCAAAGGAACCATAAATTGGAAGACAATTCCAAATCAACACACAGAGAGTTAACAACGAAATGGTAACTCCCAAGGTGGGTATCTAGTGTGGTGAAGTAAATAGAGTAATGGACTAGGACTTTGGAGACCCTGGTTCAATTTCCCAGCTCTGCCATCAAAACTCACCGGTAAGGGGAACTGGTAGTACCACTCCTTAAGAGTCTCACTTAACTTGAAAACCCTATGAAGGTCACTACAGGTCACTTCTGATTTTGACAGCACACACAGCAAAGAAACTCACAAGCCGATATGTTAATCTTGTGATTTCTGCTGAAAGGAGCTTCCCTAGCAGATGCAGGCAAACACATTCCAGACTTCAGAATGTCAACTGTACAATTTGTAGAAACAAAGGCATTATTATTAAAAATGGAGAAAGGTCATTTTTGTTTAATTCTGAAAATATAGCAGAGAGGGAGAAGTTCCTCATCTTTTTTTCATAGTGCTAGAACCAACGTAGCAGGACTGGGATTTATCTAATGAAGCTGAAGAAAGGGAGATTCAAGACCAGGAAAACAAAACACATAAAGACAAATAAACAAAAAAACCCAACACATGGCATTTGCTACTGTGATGGACTGCAACAGCCACCAACTTTAAGAGACTTGAAGAGTATATTTTAGATTAATTCATAGGAAGGTGATGCACAAGTCACAAATCACACAATCTCTGGTGTCTGTACGCAAGTGCCAGGAGTATGGGAAACAAAAAAGAAAAATTTGACATTTTAGTTCAGGAGGGTAAATATGATTTTATAGGAATAACTGAAACTTGGTGAGATGACTGCCATGACTGGAATGTAGAAATTGAAGGATATAAATTGTTCAAAAAGAACATAAGAACATGAACATAAGAAGAGCCATGCTGAATCAGGCCAAAGGCCCATCTAGTCCAGCTTCCTGTATCTCACAGTGGCCCCACCAGATTCCTCCAGGAATCTGTCCAATCCCCTTTTGAAGGCATCCAGGCCAGATGCCATCCCACCTCCTGTGGCAGGGAGTTCCATAGACTAACAACACGCTGGGTGAAAAAATATTTTCTTTTGTCTGTTCTTGCTCTCCCAGCCCTCAATTTGAGTGTATGTCCCCTAGTTCTGGTATTTTGTGAGAGGGAGAGGAGCTTCCCTCTATCCACTTTACTCATGCCCTGCATTATTTTGTACGTCTCAATCATATCCCCCCTCAGGCACCTTTTTTCCAGACCAAAGAGCCCCAAATGTTTTAGCCTTTCCTCATAAGGGAGGCCCCCCAGACCAGTAATCATTTTAGTCGCTCTCTTCTGCACCTTTTCCAGATCCACTATGTCTTTCTTGAGATGCGGTGACCAGAATTGTACACAATACTCCAGGTGCGGCCTTACTATTGTTTTGTATAACGGCATTATAATGTTGGCTGTTCTATTTTCAATCCCCTTTTTGATAATCCCTAGCATGGAATTGGCCTGCTTCACTGCTGCCACACATTGGGGAGACACCTTCATGGAGCTGTCCACCAACACACCAAGATCTCTTTCCTGATCTGTCACGGATAACTCAGAGCCCATGAGTTGATAGGTAAAAGTTTGATTTTTTGCCCCAATATGCATTACTTTACATTTGGCTACATTAAAACACATTTGCCATTTTGTAGCCCATTCCCCCAGTTTGGAGAGATCCTTCTGGAGCTCTTCACAATCTTCTCTGGTTTTTACCACACGGAAAAGTTTTGTGTCATCTGCAAACTTGGCCACCTCACTGCTTATCCCTGTCTCCGGGTCATTTATGAACAGATTGAAAAGCACGGGTCCCAGGACAGATCCCTGGGGCACACCGCTTTTCACCTCTCTCCATTGTGAAAATTTCCCATTGACACCTACTCTTTGTTTTCTGGATCTCAACCAGTTCTCAATCCATAAGGGGACCTGCCCTCTTATCCCCTGACTGTGCAATTTTCTCAGCAGCCTTTGGTGAGGGACTGTGTCAAAAGCCTTTTGAAAATCCAGATAGACTATATCCACCGGTTCACCCAAATCTACATGCCTGTTGACCTTTTCAAAAAAATCTAAAATATTTGTCAGACAAGACTTACCCTTGCAGAAGCCATGCTGATTTTCTCTCAGCAAAGTTTGTTCTTCTATGTGTTTTAAGATTTTCTCTTGGATGAGGCGTTCCACCATCTTCCCTGGGACAGATGTAAGGCTAACTGGCCTGTAGTTTCCTGGGTCCCCCCTCCTTCCTTTTTTAAAAATTGGTGTGACATCTGCTATCCTCCAATCCCCCAGCACTGTGGCCGTCTTAAGAGACAAGTTGCATATTACCGTTAAGAGATCTGCAATTTCATTTCTCAGTTCCCTAATAACCCTTGGGTGGATGCCATCTGGGCCCGGTGACTTGTTAATCTTCAATTTATCAATTAGTCCTAAAACATCCTCTCTTTTAACCTGTATTTGATTTAATTCTTTAGTCAAGAGGGGCCATTCAGGCAGCGGAATCTGCTCAAGGTCTTCTGTCGTGAAGACAGATGCAAAGAACTCATTTAATTTCTCTGCAATTTCCAAGTCCTCCTTAATCTCCCCTTTTCCTCCCTCACCATCCAGAGGGCCAACCGGTTCTCTGGCAGGTTTTCTACTTCTAACATATTTAAATAACCTTTTATTATTAGCCTTTATATTGCTAGCCATGAGTTCCTCAAACTCTTTCTTTGCCTCTCTTATCATCTTCTTACATTTCTTTTGCCAGAGTTTGTGTTCCTTTTTATTTTCCTCATTTGGGGAGGATTTCCATTTACAGAAAGACCTCTCCTTGCACTTTAGAGCCTCTCTAACTCCACTCGTTAACCATGCTGGTGCCCTCTTGGACTTAAATGAGCTCTTCTTTCTTTGTGGTATGCACTTGTGCTGGGCCTCTGTTACTGTTGTTTTAAACAGATTCCATGCACTCTGAAGAGATTGGATTCTTCCGACCTTCCCCTTCAATTTCTTTCTAACTAGTTTCCTCATCTGAGGGAACAAAGGCTGCTTTTACACGACCCCTAAAATCCGCTGCAAAATGCTCGCAGATGCGGAGCATAAAATTGTTTTCCCACCAGCAGCGGAGTTTTTAAAAAAAATAAAGTACGACCACACCCACTTAAGCATGCCCCAGCGCATTTTACAAGTACCTGGTCTGGAGCGGGTAAAAACCTTGTTGCTGTTCCTTGTTGTTGTTTTAAAGCATTGCATGCCTGGCCCTCCTCAGCTTTTTGTTTGTTTTGTTGGGTTCCCCCCTTCCTTTTAACAGACAGGAATCCTAATGGGCTGGAACAATTAGCTGCTGCCCACAGCAGGCAGAGGTGAGCCTGCATTTTTTTCTCTCTCCCCTCACTGTAGACAGAAGCAATAGAATCAGAGTGCAGGAGGTGGGAACACAGGAAGCAGAACAAAAACCATGTTGGGGGGATCTTCATTTAAGTTGCCAGCGGATTTTAGGGGTCGTGTAAAAGCAGCCAAAGAGAATAGAAAGGGAGGTGCAGTTGCAGTAGATGTCAAAAATATGCATTCCTGCACAGAAATACAGGAGGAGATTGGCTCTCCCATTGAGAGCATCTGGATCAATTTTGTAGGGCAAAAAAAGGAACATGGTAGTTGGATTTTTATACTGGTGTGTGTGAATGAGCTGACTGGATGGCACTTTTAATCTCGTTGTATTTTATAGAATGACAATAAATTCCATTCTATTGCACCACCTAGTCAAGGAGAGGAAGCAGATGAACCTTTTGACAAACTGCAAGGATATCAAAAAGGCATGATGGGAGATTTCAACTATCCAGATATATGTTGGGAGGCAAATTTGGCAAAGGATGGCCCTTTGAAGAAATTTGTGGCTTGTGTGGCTAACAATTTTCTCCTACAAAAAGCAGAGAAAGAAACTAGAAGATGAGCTGTCCTCTACTTGATTCTAACCAATAGAGGCAACCTGCTGGAAGAAGTGGCAATAAGGGGAACTCTGTGTAAGAATAACCACGTTCTACTAGAATTCTTGATTTCAAAGGAAACCGGAGCAGAGTGTAGCCACACACTTACAGTGCATTTTTTTAAAAAAGTCAGTTTTAGTAATCTCAAAACAAAGATGAGTAAGGTCCTGTGGCAGAAGATCCTAACAAGAAAAGGAGTCCATGATGAGTGGGCATATCTAAAAAAAAGGAATTCTAAAAGCACAACTGCAATCTATTCGGATAAGGGGGTAGAGATGGGAAGAAGAAGAAGAAGAAGAAGAAGAAGAAGAAGAAGAAGAAGAAGAAGAAGAAGAAGAAGAAGAAGAAGAAGAAGAAGAAGAAGACGTTTAGTATGATTTAGTACACTGAGCAACAGGAATTTTACCAATGTTTCTGTGACTGATAAGTACAGGGTTTCCCTCCACCCATGAAAACATGGCCAGGATTATAATGTAAGAATTACTTTGAAGGGAATTAGCTACTCAGAGTGAGAAATAACTACAAAGAGAAAGAAAACGGACATACCCAGGGACTTCATTCCAAATGTTTATGATTACCTAAAATAATCCAGTGACAATAATAATGATGATAAATGCTTATTGCAGTGTATAATTTATCTTGATCTTTATCCTGCAGCACTAAATTATGGAACAAGTCAGAACAGCCACATCATTTGATTGTAGAGATGGATCAATTTCTTCTTCTTCTTCTTCTTCTTCTTCTTCTTCTTCTTCTTCTTCTTCTTCTTCTTCTTCTTCTTCTTCAATACCAGGCACAGTCAATCAAGATTATAAAAACATCGACTGGCATTGACAGTATATGTATATTCTGTTCCTAATATAGATTTTTTAATGCTCTGATGATCTTATATTTTGAGATATGCAACTGCTTGTAATAATGTGTGTAGGGATGGGTAGGAAATGAAAAACAAAATGAAATGAGGAAGGAGCATTTCGTTATAGATGAAACAAAATGGTCGTTTTTGCATTGAAATGAACCGTTTTGTACCATCATTTTCAGAGTGCTCCTGCCGGGCTGTCAATGGCTGAAACCTATAGGGATGCCAACTTGGGAAATATTAATATGCACCCAGCAAGCTCCCTGCAAAGGGTCCCATGGGAAATATTGACCCCCCTGCGCGGGGATGCCCTGGGGGTGGACAAGGGAGCCCATGGGAGATGCAGGAAGCAGGCTACTGTTATCTCTTCCTCCCACACTAGCCAAACATGGCCATAGGAAAAAACAAGGCCGTTCATCAAGACCCTTCCTATGTACACTGCTTATGTCAGATATGCCCCTTCCCCAGGAATTCATCAGCCTATCCCCTTTTGACACGTAGAATCACCCCATATCTGAAGCCTTGCCTTTTACAGCGAATAAAAGTGTGTCTGGCCTCATGCAAGGGAAGAAGAGCATGGAGGCCTGACATTGTTAACCCAACAATATGTGTGTATGTAGACTTATTGTCCTACAGAAACCCTTTAAACCTGGCCCAGTTGGCACCAGGGATAAGAAGCAAGGAAACACGGGGATGACATTAGGAGAACAAAAGCAGAGAATGAGCTGAAATTAGCTAGAGGCACTAAAAGCAATAAAAATACATTCTTCAGATTGTGGAAAGCAAATGACAAAGAAATAGTGGCACATCTCCTCAGGGAACATGGAAAATTGATGACAGATGACAAAGAAAAGGCAGAGGTACTTGATCCCTATTTTAGCTCAGCCTTTTCCCAAAAGACAAATTTTGGACCTCCAGACATAAATAATAATATGCAATTGGAGGGGACAGGATTCCAGCTCAAGATAAATACTTAAATAAATAGTCAAGGAATATCTTACTATCTTGAACAAATTCAGTTCTCCAGGGCTAGAAAAACTTCATCAAGAGTACTGGAGGAATTGGCTGAAGAACTCTCAGAACCACTGTCCATCATTTTCTTGAAATCATGGGAAACAGGTGAGGCGTCGGACAACTGGAGGAGAGAATGCTGTAGTAGGCATAATATATCTTGACTTCAGCAAAGCTTTTGACAAAGTTCCCCATGATATCATTATTAGCCAACTAACTAGGTGTGGGCAGGGTAAATCAAGTGTAAGGTAGATACACAATTGGCTACAGAATCGTACTCAGAGGGTGATGATTAAATTAATTCTCTAAGTAGGAGAAGTAGCAAGTGGGATACACCAAGGTTCAGTCCTGAGTCCTGTGTTGTTCAACACTTTTATTATTGATTTGGCCAAGAGAGCGCAGGCAATGCTTGTCAAATTTGCAGGCTGACAAGGATGGTCAGGGGGCCTGGAAACCAATCCCTATGAGGAAAGACTGAAATAATTGATCATATTTATCAGTTTTTGAGCAAAGACGATTGAGGGGGGGATATGATAACACTTTTCAGATATTTGAATGGCTGTCACACAGAGGAGTAGGATCTGTTCTTGATCATCCCAAAATGCAGGACGCACTACAATGGGTTCAAGTGATGAGAACCTAGCTTTCAGTGGAATATCAGGGAAAACTACCTAACTGTTAGAGCAGTACAACAATGGAACCAAGGACCTCAAGAGATGGTGAGTTCTCCAACACCAGAGGCATTCAATAAAAATTTGGACAACCAACTGGCAGATATCATTTGATTCGTGTTCCTGCATAGAGCGGGGGTGGGGGTGGGGGTGGACTTGATGATCTGTTAGGCCCCTTTCAACGTCACTATCCTATGATTCTATGAGTAGTGAAACAATTTGATCTAACATGAAAAGAAGTCTCATTGCTATGGTTCAAATTCCAGAATGCCACTGTGGAAACAGTGATGGACTAGATTAGAATCTTTTAGCAATGATGAGTAAGGCTGATACTTCACGTCCATCTCATCGCTGTTCACGGTCCCGCTGGGGACCAGTACGAAGAAATCTAACCGCACGTCCATTGTGGGATGAAGGGAGTTCGTCCCAACCATGCCCCCTGAACTGTGATCTAAGCGGGATGAGAGATTCCCCTCCATGGCCTCGGGAATCTCCTCATCTCGCTTGTTCTGATATGAGTGCCCGTCAGGTAAGGCTCGTCATGCAACGTGCCATTCTCCATCTAGTGGCAGGAGTGTGAAGTGCCATTCACCAGTATATTCCCTATGGAGTCAGCAACGCAGTGCAGAGAGATTAAAAGACAAATGCCTCAAACTTAGCTCCGTAACGCATTAAAGTCAAGGCTTCGGAGAATCAAAACATTGAAAAACGGAAGGTCAGGCCGGAAAAAAAAAACAGAGAACAAAGGAATGGAATTTCACATCTCATCACGGAATGAGGACGTGCGGTAACAGTCATGCCGGTATCATCAATCACGCCCATGCGTACACGGGAACAGGGACAGAACTGCAAGAAGACCACGTGACCGCGACCAACATCAACACGCAACAAACTTCCTCCCGGGACGAGAGTGGATGTGAAGTAACCGTCTAAGGTAGGATGAACTGCAGTGGAAAGAGCTGTGAACTCAGTTGAGTTCTAGCACTAAAACACCACCGTGCACTCAGATCTCCCTTGTTCTCCGAGTTATATGGAAACACATGTCTGTGTTGAGCTGGGATGGCTCAGTGGGTTGGAGCACCCGGCTGCGGAGCCCAGGTTGGGTGTTCAAGTCTCCACTATAACTTGTGGGAGACAGATCAGCTACAGCCACACACACAAACACACAAACACAACACACACACACACACACACACACACACACACACATATATATATATAGCAGGAGGAAGGAAGAGAGAATGTTTCCTGGACTCACAGCACCTAAGCAATTGACGACTTCTAACCTTGAATGTTCATTCATGTGCTTCCAACATAAGCACCAGAAGTACATGACTACGCATCAAGAGACACAGTGTGCTCAGCTGTGATGGTGGATCAGGTTTTAAGGTACATAGCCTCCAGAGTTTACAAGATACGTGTTTTCTTTTTAAAATTACTATGTGCAGCGTGCTGGTAGTGGTGAATAATAGTATTGTGGCACTACAGGGACTGCCTGCACAGAAAGTCTACAACACATTCCTTCCAGCTTTCATTAAAAGGGTTTCAAGTTTCAGAAGCTTTGGTATGCCTCTAAATAAAGCTGCTGAAGTTGGGAGGGTGTGATTTTGCTCCTCTCCTGCTTATGGGCTCCCGAGAGGCATCTAGCTGATCCCTGTGGAGTTAGAAAGCTGGACTACATTGGTCTCTTGCTCTGATCAAGGAAGGCTCTTCCTACCCTCTCTAGAAATCTGGGAGGTTGCTGCCAATTAAATGGGTGATATTTTGTTAGATGGGCCAGTGGTATAAGGCAGCTTGTTAAGTTGAGATCTTCACAAACCATATGATTCCATTGTGGAGCAAGGAGTCATCAAAGCCCTCTAAGCACTATATGTGCCCATTGCACCCACTCTTATGGAGAAAGATATAATCAGTACCATTTTGTACATCTATATATTTTACTCCTATAGGCTGATGTTGAAGTCTAGGATCAAACTGTGGCTTTTACTTAATCTATTTGTTTATTTAAAATATTTTTAAAATGCCTTTCACCTTGAAAGGACCCAAGGCAGCTCACAACAATTAAAAGACAATATTTGGCTGGGTAGCATGATTGATCCAAATGGATCCATTGGATTCACTTTGGATTAGCAATCATGTCTGTTCATCATCAGAAAAATGGTTGAAATTAGTTGTGGCAAAGAAAAGCCAAAGAGTAGGACAAGTGCCCACCTGGTTGGATCAATATCTAATTGGAATCTTTTATTGGAGCTTTTGAGGTTAGAGGTAGAGATGGGCACGAAACGAACAATTTTTTGTTTCTGTTTTCTTTTTTTGTTTCGTTACGCAATGAAACGACAAATGAATTTTGTCTCCAAAATGAAACAAAACAAACAGAAACACCGGAAAATTTGTCGTGCGTTTCGTTTCCGCTACTGCAATACAGTGAACTGCTTTAAATGCTAAAAAAATCACAAAAAATTGAAATAAATGGTAATGAAACGGTAACAAACTAACGAAAACGAAGATGATTTTTTTGCAAAAATTCGCGAAAAACAAAAATGAACCGAAACGGACCCTTCAAACGACAAACGACAAACGAAACGTCATTTTTTTATTCGTGCCCATCTCTAGTTAGAGGTCTTAGTAATCGTGCATCCCATCTGTTCATAAATAATAATTTTAAAAATCTAGACAATATATATATAATATGTAATTAAACTGGCTTTAACAATCCTTATTAATGGTTACATTAATTTCTCATTAAATTTTTCACCTCCGGATGATGGCCAGGCTCTGCAAAACTGTTGTGAATGGGCTTTTAAAGGCAAAACTTGATAACTTAGTCCAATGTCGAAAGCCAGATAATCAGTTGAAACTGAGTAAACAAAGCCAGTGTCGGAGAATTCCAATGCAAACCAGGTCCGGTCCAGAAAGCCTCAAGAGCCACCATGGTGTGAGCAGGCAAACAGGAGGCACCAGAACCAACATTTATTCCCTGCAAAGAGCCTCAGCCTCAGAGCATGTCATTTACGGAGGCTTCACGTCTCCCATTGATTTCAGCTGCCATCCTAGCTAAGGGTTTTCTGTAATTTTGCATTGATCTCAGCTGAACCCTTAGCTGCATCACTACAAAAAAAATCAACCTAAAGCAAAGCTAAAGTCAGTCTAAAACATCCCAGAATTCTCCAGTCAACCAACTTGGGCTAATGAGGACATCGCTGTGTCTTTCTGAGTGTTTGTAGTTTAGAGAGGTAACTTATCTGGCACTGTCTCCTCTTTCAAAATGGCAGCTATTCTGAGTGGGTGGGGGAGATGTCCCAGAAAAGTGGCTTCCTACTCACTCATGTGCTGGGGATCCTATTTGCAAAAACCATTCCTTCTTGTGACATTAAAAACTGAAATGACAAGTTTGTCATGGAATCACAGAATAAAGAAGTTGGTAAAGACCTGTACAGCCATGGAATCCAACCATCTGATCAATGCAAGAATTCAAATCCTAGTAGATCTGACAGATGATTGTTCAGTTTCCCCCTTGAATGCCTCAAGCATTGGAGTACTCACCACCTCCCAAGGTAATTGGTTCCATTGCCGTACTGGTCAAACAGTTATGAAGTTTTCCTACTATTCAGCCTAAATCTGGCTGCCAGTAACTTGCACCCATTATTACTGCACTCTGGGATGATCAAGAACAGATTCTAACCATCCTCTGTACGACTGCCTTTCAAATATTTGAATAGAATAGGATAGAATAGAATAGGATAGGATAGGATAAGATAGGATAGAATAGAATAGAATAGAATAGAATAGAATAGAATAGAGTTTTATTATCAGTATGCATATGCAAGATATGCAGAATGAAATTAGAGTTCTGTTCCGCTGCAAACTCAAAACAACAAGTCACCATACAAAACACATAAAACACCATACAAGATATTAAAAACTCTTAAAACCACTTACAAAAAGTGTTGTCTGAAAGTGGGTTGAAAGTGGACTTATAACCAAACCATAGAATCATAGAATCATAGAATCATAGAGTTGGAAGAGACCTCAAGGGCCATCTAGTCCAACCCCCTGCCATGCAGGAACCCCATCACAATACTTCTGACAGATGGCCATCCAGCCTCTGCTTAAAAACCTCCAAAGAAGAAGACTCAACCACCCTCCGTGGCAACATATTCCACTGCCGAACAGCTCTAACTGTCATGAAGTTCTTCCTAATGTTCAAATGGAATCTCTTTTCCTGTAATTTGAAACCATTGCCCTGAGTCCTCGTCTCTGAAGCCATGGAAAACAAACCTGTTCCCTCTTGAATATGACATTCTTTCAAATATTTAAACATAGCTATCATATTCCCCCCTCAGTCTTCTTTTTGAAAGGCTAAACATTCCCAGTTCACTAAGCCATTCCTCATAAGACATTTCCTCCAGACCTTCAACCATCCTGGTCGCCCTCCTCTGCACCCGTTCGAGGTTGTCAATATCCCTTTTAAGTTGAGGCACACAGAACTGGACACAGTACTCCAGGTGGGGTCTGACCAGAGCAGAATAGAGTGGTACTATCACTTCCCTTGATCTAGATAGACACTATGGTTCTTTTGATGCAACCAAGAATCGCATTGGCTTTTCTGGCCGCTGCATCACACTGCTGACTCATGTTCAATTTGTGGTCCACCAAGACTCCCAGATCCCTTTCACAGGTACTATTCTCCAGCCAAGTATCCCCCATCCTATATCTGTGCAATTCGTTCTTTTTACCTAGATGTAGCACCCTACATTTCCCTCTGTTGAAATCCATTCCGTTAGCTTTGGCCCAGTACTCTAATCTGTTGAGGTCTTTTTGGACAAGTTCAGGAGATTTTGACATGGGATTCAAGGGAACCCAGCATCATTCTGAGTAGAAATAAAGAAGGGGGCATTTATTCCTCCACATGTTTTTTGATGGTAGATCCTCACATTCCTCCCTGTGGATCCAGATGGGTGAGGTTAGTAGGACATGCGTAGGGGAAAACGTGGGTAAGGTCTAAGTTTCTAGATATCAAAACTGCTGCAAGATGCATGATCATCTCCCCACCCAAAGCATTTACATACTGCAATCAATTCTCCATTTCGGAAGATGACACTAGATCTATGCTCTTGTCATTGATGCTGGGATGGGAGAGGCAAAAGGAAGTGTACATTCAGAATTGAGAATCATGGCAATCACTACAGAATGAATAATAAATGCAAAGGTTCCTGGCATGACCACACATTGCTGATTTAGAGCAGCGGGGTACCTTTAATACCAGGCTGATTGTGGCAGATTTCAGAAAATTGAAACACCAACCATTTCATTATCTCAACAAAGCAAATCTCCCTCCTTTTCCTGATATCACCACAGGAGAAGCTTTGAAGCAACTGTGGGAGCTCACTGAGCTGATGGACTTCCTGGTTCACACACCCTTCGGTGAATGGATATAAGGCATAGCTAGGGGCAAGGGACATAATTTGGGCACAGAATACACCAAGGTCAGATGTGGCATCTCTTAGGCAGAGCTGGGGAAAGCCTTACTAAGCCCAAAGATGAGTGTGCTGGCCCCACCTTTCTGGCTTTCTCCTATATTCAGAATTCCAAAACAATGGCTTATTTCTGTCTGAAAAAAAATCAACTGGTACATCCGTGTTTCTAGCAAGCAGAAGATGGGACCATTCTTATCTATGTCAGGGCCAGGGCATGGGTGGTGAGCCAAAACAGGCAAGATGTCCAGACCAGAGGGTTGGAGCTAGGACTATGAATCAGGAGCACGCAGAGGCAGGATCGGAACAACTGGAGCAGACAGGAACCATTAGGAGCAAGGCAGGAACACAAAGAAGCAAGGAAAGCATCCCTGGTGCAGACAGGAACCTTCAGGAGCAAGACAGGAACACACAGAAGCACGGGAAGCACCAATGGAGCAGACAGGAACCTCCAGGAGCAAGACAGGAGCACACAGAAGCAAGGCAAGCACCAATAGAGGAGACAGGAACACACAGAAGCAAAGCAAGCACTACTGGAGCAAACAGGAACCTTCAGGAGCAAGGCAGGAACTCACAGAAGCAAGGCAAGCACCAATGGAGCAGACAGGAGCCTTCAGGAGCAAGGCAGGAGCGCACAGAAGCAAGGCAAGCACCAATAGAGCAGGCAGGAACACACAGAAGCAAGGGAAGCACCAATGGAGCAGACAGGAACCTCCAGGAGCAAGGCAGGAGCGCACAGAAGCAAGGCAAGCACCAATAGAGGAGACAGGAACACACGGAAGCAATAGCAGGAGGACAGGACCACACACGGAAGCAAAGCAAGCACTACTGGAGCAAACAGGAACCTTCAGGAGCAAGGCAGGAACTCACAGAAGCAAGGCAAGCACCAATAGAGGAGACAGGAACCTTCAGGAGCAAGGCAGGAGCGCACAGAAGCAAGGCAAGCACCAATAGAGGAGACAGGAACACACAGAAGCAAAGCAAGCACTACTGGAGCAAACAGGAACCTTCAGGAGCAAGGCAGGAACTCACAGAAGCAAGGCAAGCACCAATAGAGCGGGCAGGAACACACAGAAGCAAGGGAAGCACCAATGGAGCAGACAGGAACCTCAGGAGCAAGCACAGGAGCGCACAGAAGCAAGGCAGCACCAATAGGAGAAGACAGGAACACACAGGAAGCAAAGCAAGCACTACTGAGCAAACAGGAACCTTCAGGAAATGAAGGCAGGGGCTCCAGCTCACAGAAGCAAGGCAAGCACCAATGGAGGAGGCACAGGAACCTGCAGGAGCAAGGCAGGATTCTCCCACTGGAAGGGTAAGCATAGGGCAAACCACCAATAGAGGAGCACAGGAAGTTATATATTTACACAGAAGCAAAGCAAGCACTACTGGAGCAAACAAACAGGAACCTTCAGGAGCAAGGCAGGAACTCACAGAAGCAAGGCAAGCACCAATGGAGGAGACAGGAACCTTTCAGGAGCAAGGCAGGAGCGCACAGAAGCAAGGCAAGCAAACCATCAATAGAGCAGACAGGAACACATGCAGAAGCAAGGCAAGCACCAGTGGAGCAAACAGGAACCTTCAGGAGTGAAGTCAGATCAAACAACAGCAATTAAGAGCAGTGAAGTGAAGGGCCAAAGCACAGGAATCACCAGGACAACTTGCAGTGTTGAGGCCAAAGGCAGCATTGCAGGAAGCCTGTATGAAATGATATCCAGGGGCTCCAGCTGCAACACACAATTGCACTTCAGCAAGGGATGCCTTGTACTTCTTGCCTGAGGCATCCCTGATTCTGCAGGTACTTGTGTGGTTTCTCCCACCATGATCCTGACACTGTACAGGCATCGAAGATGAAGATTGTCCCAGGAAACAAACCTATGATGAAAAGATGGCAGCTATAAATTTAGTATTGTTGTGGTTGAATATATAGAGGCCCAAATCCAAAGGCTTTAGTCCTCTACATTCAGAGCCAGAGCCGGAGAACAGGAAATGTGAGTTTTTTGTTTATCTCCCATTCAAAGCATTTTTAGTCTCAAGCTTGAGCACCCCTACATTTTTCTACTCTTAAGCTTTTCCTCGTGCACTGAAATACAAAGAGATGTGTGGATTTTAGCCCATATTTCTCCAAAATGTCTGGATACAAATATCTAAATCTGTGGAAGACCACTGCCATTCAATGCACATGTTAGGACTAGACAAAAAAGTTTGCTCCGCTCATATTCCATAGGTGCTATTCACTGTTCCCTAGATGGTGAATAGCTTCAGCTAGTAGCAACCAGAGACTCAGACGATTTATTGTATAATCATATTAGTTATTTATGCTTCCTGGGCAATTCTCTCCTTACAATGGGATTAGACAAGGCAACTGCACTTGTCAAACAGAGGGTGTTTGATACAGAGAGACAAGGCACTATCAGCAGAGTCCCCAAATTCCTCGCAGCAGATAATTCCATATATATTATAGCTCTGGCTGCTAACCTCTGTCTCCTGGCATTGCTGTCACACTGCAGGGCCTTCTCATTAGCCCAGTGGCAAACTCTTCCCTCTGAGGTTACCAGTGGGGGGTGGGTGGGTAAAAAAATATTCCTATGGCAGAGACGGTTTGTCCTTGCGGTGACAACACAATAGAATCAACTACACACATAACATTACACTGCCAGTTCTATCATAAACAACATACTAAGCTTACCCTTCCTTGGCTTAACGGGTTTTTGTGCTGCCGTGAAGCAGAGATCTCACATAAACTACTTTTAGGCCTACATTTTCAGATTACACTTTACCTGTGTAAAGCTTCTCACAGCTGCATGCAGGATACATTAGGATTTAATAGATAGCGATTTTCAGTTATAGCAGTGGTTGTCAACCTGTGGGGTCCCCAGATGTTCCTGGACTGCAACTCCCAGAAGTCTTCATCATTAGCTGAGCTGGCCAGGATTTCTGAGAGTTGCAGTCCAGGAACATCTGGGGACCCCACAGGTTGAGAACCACTGAGTTATAGCTTTCCTTTAACTCCCCCCTCCCCCCTTCTCTTTCATGCAAGCTGTGGGCTGTAACAATTTGAAACAAAACTCAACGCAATGCAACACAACTTGATTAGTTCAAGCCAGAGAAGAGACAGCCTTCTTGATTTCCAAAGGGTCCACCCATTTTTCCTTTCCTCCTGATAAAGCCCCCCCTCCTTCAGCTTTTTTTTTTCTGTCTCCCTTTTTGTACCTTGAGAAATGTAAGCCTCTGATTTATCCACCATCCCACTTCTCAGTACAGATTGGTCTCAGCAATATATGTTTAATTCCTTCCTCTGGTGAGAGGGTCTAACGGAGCAGCCCTTTAATCATTTCCCATCTCTTCCTCTCCAATTTCCTCTCTTCCTTCGGGGCTGAAACGTTTGAAAACCTTATGGCAAAAGTCCCCAAAGAGCAACAAAAGGAAGGGGGGAATTGCATACTGTAACAAGATTCTGAGTACGAATCCTACGCCGCCTTCTGTCGAAATTTCCTCACTATATTTCTCCAAACAGGTAAGCAAAACAAAGGAAAATGTTCTGCTTATATACTGACCCATACCACTTCAAGTAGCCTCTGGGCAGTTTACAGTTTAATTACAGTAATGCAGGCTACACATTGCCTCCCCCCCCCCAGCAAGCTGGGTACTTATTTTGCTGACCTCGGAAGGATGGAAGGCTGAGTCAACCCTGAGCCTGCTACCTGGGATTGAACCCCAGATAGTGAGTACAGTTTTAGATGCAGTACATGCATTTAGCCACTGCACCACAAGGCTCACTGGGATCCAGAGCAAAACAACAGATTGATTGTGAGCAATGTCTTTATAATTAATTCGCCAACCTACCAGCTGACTGCCATTAAACAAACCATGGTGAATTTTTTTCTCAGAACGAAACCAAGAAAGGAAAATGACAAATGACAACCACACACACACACACACACACACACACATATATATATATATATATATATATATATATATAAATGCACACTGGTTTTTCTAAAGATCCAGGTGGCATACACAGTACTTCCTACTTTCCCTCATTTTATCCCTCACAGCAGACTTGGGAGGAAAATTAGAGTAAGAAATTATCACCGGCCCACAGTTGCCTCATGAGGAATTTTCTAGCTGAACAGGGATCTAATGCATAGGGCTCAGCTATCTTCTTCCTTACATGAACAATATGCAGCTGAAACCTCTTTCCATATTTTAAAAGGTAAAGGTCCCCCCCCCTGTGCATGCGTGCTAGTCATGTCTGACTCTAGGGGCGGTGCTCATCTCCATTTCCAAGCCAAAGAGCCAGTGTTGTGCAAGTCCATGGCCATGTGGCCGGCATGGCTGAATGCATTTCTGCGCACTGAACACTGTCTACCTTCCCACTTTTTACGGTGGTACCTATTTATCTACTTGCATTTACATGCTTTTGAACTGCTAGGATGGAAGGAGCTCACTGCACTGCATGGCACCTGGGATTCGAACCGCTGAGCTGCCGAATTTGCAGCTGACAGTTTCAGTGCGTTAGCCCACTGAGCCATCGCACCCCTGCAATTTCCATATTTACTCCCAAGTAAATGTTCAGAGGCTCCGTTCTCTCCTATCATGTTCAGGCAGGAGAGGATTAAACCTGCCACCACTGGATAAGTTTAAAACCTAAATCCCATGGCCATAGAAGACTAAAAGCATGTTTTAAGCCCACTCCCCCACCCCCTCACACAAATGTCTCCTCACATGCCCTGTTTTAGCCTCCATGAATGTGGGTGAGACCCATAACCTGTATATAACAGTAACGTTCGGTGTAATCAGCACATTGAACAGAGTATGCATGGTGTAATGCTGAGTCTCTTTAGCACAACACTGACCCACTAAGTCCAGGTCTTCAAAAAACTGTCAGAGCTCCAGAGCAGCTGTTGCAACATTATTCCATTTCTTTTTACTCCCCACTGTGAGCTAAGCTGGTTAAGTCTGATGGGAGTTGCAGTCCAACCACATGTGGGACCCACAGGATCACCGTCTGTAGTCTAGCCTTTATTTCTAATCCCCACAATTTTCCTTTTGGCCAATGGTGAACCATTTAAATCAGCTGTCTAATATGAAATAGTGGCGGCTGATCCGGTTTCAACATTCATCACAACATCATAGGATAAAAGGCCTTTCTATCAGCATCCACCTTAACCATATCATCATCATCATCATCATCATCAACAACAACAACAACAACAACAACAACAACAACCAAAGTGTGCTGGTTGTATACCACCAGTATGGCTTGAGTCAGACTCAAGAGCAAGTCTTGACTTCACTCCAGCTAGATACCGTATGTCAGGCATGTCCAAAATCAGGCCCGGGGGCCAAATGTGGCCCGTTTTCAAATTTTGAGTGGCCCATGGCCTCTTCTCCCCACCAGCTCAGCCTGTCACACATCCTCGCCAGCTGGCCCCTCCCCATACTGGATGGAGGCATTAGCTTGCAGTTTGCCTGCCCTCCCTGCCTCTGTTCACCCCCCCCCCGCCACCTGCCCAGCCTACACACCCCCAGCTCTCTTGCTGCAGTGTCCTCCCTACCTCCTTGCATGTTATAGAGACTTGTCCAAAGTCCGGTTCGGGGACCAAATGTGGCTGAACGGTCGGCCCCCTCACATTTTCTTCTCACCAAATCTGGCCCTCCTTCAAAAAGTTTGGACACCCCTGCCATAGGTGATGCTGGCCAGGGACTGGGGAATTACAGTCCACCCACCATTTGGAAGGCTACACATTGCCCGACCCTCTTTCATGGCTTGCTCTTCTCACGTCTTTTGACAGAGAGGTCCCACATAGTGACTTCAATGATATTTACTGACAAATTCTGATCTTTTCTCTTTTTATTGTTCCGGTGTTTGACTGGTGTAAATTGCCCGGAGTTCCATTGGAAAATGGGCAATAAATAAATAAATAAATAAATAAATAAATAAATAAATAAATAAATAAATAAGCATGTGTGCAGCTCTAATCGCTCTTTACCCATACACAGAGTGAAAGAATGGTTGCCTCAGAAGCATTCAGGATTAATTAATCTAATTGTCCCCATCTCTAGTGCCACAAATCAGAACCTGCCTTTTCTGAGGCAGTGTCGTCATGTATTTTAATTTGATAAGCCCTTAATATGCTCCTTTGTGGCCAATTATGTCAGCTAAACACAAACTATTATGGCCAGTTTATTACGGATTAATTGGCAGTCTCTTGTAAGCAGGCGTACCCATATCTTGTTCCCAGCAGGATGCCTGCTTCAGTTTCTCCATCTAGTTCCAGCCTGGTGGTGCCTTCATCTATCAGAGCTGTCCTACTGGTGAACAAAAAAGACTGTTGCCTCATCTTTTCACACACTGTATTCTCCTTCCCCAGGGAAATTGCAGACAAACACTTCCTTCTCTTCAGTTAAAACTTTTGGCACATAGCCTTCCTTTTTAAAACAGAATTAGCCCAAGCTGTTTTGCTGTTTGAGGCACAAGGGAATATGGTGTCCCCTACTCATGTAGAACTTCATTAGACCAGCAACTGAACCTAGTGAAGGCACGTCAGCAACAAGCCATCCTCTGAGATTCCAGAGAGAGTGAGAGTGAGATCTTTTCCCCAAGCTTTGTGGTTTTGCTTTTAAGGATGTTCCTTTTTCAGGCCTTGTGCTTCTCAATACATACACTCAAATTGAGGGTTGCGAGAGTAAGAACAGATAAAAGTAAAAAAATAAATAAAAAAATTCACCCAGCGTGTTGTTAGTCTGTGGAACTCCCTGCCACAGGATGTGGTGATGGCATCTGGCCTGGAGGCCTTCCAAAGGGGATTGGACAGATTCCTGGAGGCAAAGTCCATCTCAGGTTACAAACCATGATAGAGATGTATCATCATCTCCAGGCTTAAAACTGGGGTACTTCCAAGGTCCAGATGCAGGGGAGTGGTATCAGGAGACAGAGATCTAGTCTCGTGTGCTCCCAGGCGCATCTGGTGGGGCCACTGTGATATACAGGAAGCTGGACTAGAAGGGCGTTTAGCCTGACCCAGCATGGCTCTTCTTATGTTCTTATGTTTGCGGCACCACAAGAAGGCTTGTGAGTCATGACACCAGTGCTCCACTCCCTGCCTAGCTCTGAATAGTGTAAGGAGACAAGCATTGATATTGGAAACTGTTGCCTTCAGAGGTGGTGACTGGGTGCTCCAACTCTGGAGGCATCCAAGAGAAATTTGGAACAACCACCTGGCAGATCTCCTTTGATTTGTATTCCTGCATGGAGCAGGGGGTTGGACTTGATGGCCTTATATGTTAGGTTTTCTGCCAGAGACACTGACAAAGCTGCAATGCAATGCAAGGAAAGAATCCTGAAAGGAATTACCTTCATTGTAGAAAGTGGTAGAAAGTTCCACACCTGCATGCATTTGTATATTTAAGGAGGAATGCTTGAGCCTTGCTCTCTGCATCCTGCCCTCCTGTGTCTGCCTCTTGCTCTGCTGTTGTATCTGCTTCATGTCTCTGTGTGTTCCTGCCTCCTGCTGCTGTGAGCTTTGAATCCTGCATTCCTACGTTTTGCTGTGTTGCTGCCGAACTCTACGTTACTACTGTTTATGTTTGTATTTCCTGAAGATACTGCTGGGTGCTGTCTACATATGTAAGAATTCTACGTTTGTTTTTCTGGAACTGTTTATGATAAACCCCAGCTTGTTTTCGAAGAACTCCACAAGCGTTTGTAGCCTTCTCGCTGTGCATATTGTGCTCTGCTAACAAGGATATTCTCGTCAGCGCAGCTGAAGCGTGCTGGACCAAGACAATAGGTCTTTGAACCTCAAAACCTCAAATTATAGGCCCCTTCCAACTTCACTGTTCTATGATTCTATTATCAGTGCATGAAAAAGCAAGAAGGGGTAGGGAAGGGAGTTTATAGTCCATATATTTGGTCTCATCATATCCTCTGGAGCACCCACACACCTTTATGCTCAGCTGGTGCACCCCGGTCTTCTCTGATAATGGACGGAGGCATGTCCCCTGCCTTCTGGGGCATTTCACATAAAAAACTCAGCAACCTCCTACTGTGGTACCACTCATCCTGAGACTTGTCTCCCTGCCTGAAGATTTATTTATTTATTTATTTATTTATTTATTTATTTATTTATTTATTTATTTATATACTGCTCCATCTAGCTACACGGCTACTCTGAACGTTTTACAAAACTGAACAGAAATCAAATCCATAAACAATACAATACAATTCAAGAGATAAGCACGAATAAGTAAAATCATAATAACTAGAGATGGGCACGAATAAAAAAAATTGTGTTTCGTTTGTAGTTTGTCATTTGGAGGGTCTGTTTCAGTTCGTTTCTGTTTTTTGCAAATTTCTGAAAAAAAATGTTTTCGTTTTCGTTTGTTTCATTACCATTTCGTTACCATTTATTTCGTTTTTTGTGATTTTTTAAAGGATTTTAAGCAATTCACTCATTGCAGTAACGGAAACGAAACGCACGACAAAATTTCCGGTGTTTCTGTTCGTTTTGTTTCATTTTAGAGACAAAATTTGTTTGTCATTTCGTTGCGTAATGAAATGAAAAAACAAAAACGGAAACGAAAAATTGTTCGTTTCGTGCCCATCTCTAATAATAACTAGTAAATAACATACAGTAGTACCTCAACTTGCGGATTTAATCCATTCCGAATGCATGCTCTTAAGTTGAACTACTCTTAAGTCGGGGTACATATCTAAAAAAATTGAAAACATATGTTTTAAAAAATGAAAAAATGAAAAAAAAATTAAGTCAAGCAAACCATGTCTAAAATTTGTAAGGCAGCAGTTAAAATCCCAACAGTTTCCTGCTCTTAAGTCAATTTGCTCTTAAGTCGAGCTGCTCTTAAGTCAGGGTACCACTGTATATCAAAAACCTAGAACAGGAGCAAGATGGGCTACAGATCAAAACAAAATAAAATACGTAATAGCAATCATTAGTAGAACAGATTAATATATAGGAAAAGCCTTTTTAAATAGCCACATCTTTAGATGTTTCTTAAAGACGTGGAGGGAAGATGCCAGACAGATTGCGGGAGGAAGTTGGTTCCAGAGTCGAGGGGCCACCACTGAGAAAGCCCAATTTCTCATCAAAGATTTACAGGCCTCCTTCAGCGATGTCACCCTCAAATGTCCTGCCTGAGATGATCAGATGTTATGGGCAGTATTTTGTAACAGGAGCCGTTCTGCCAGATAGCCGTTCTCCTAAACTTGGAGAAATTCGTCAGTTCCTTCGATTCCTTGAGCAGTCTGAAACCGGGCACCCTTAGTTTACATCAACACTGGGACAAAATTCTCCACAGGAAAAAGCAAAAAGGAGGAGAACTAGTTAAGGGGTGAAGGTAGCTACTGCCTCCCTTCA
The DNA here is from genome assembly GCA_037367245.1 of Phrynocephalus guinanensis. Classification (NCBI taxonomy): domain Eukaryota; kingdom Metazoa; phylum Chordata; class Lepidosauria; order Squamata; family Agamidae; genus Phrynocephalus; species Phrynocephalus guinanensis. The sequence goes on along the minus strand of CM074739.1, from coordinate 13,383,114 downwards.
CCATCTGTTACCTCAAGTAGTGCCATCCGGTTGCTTAATGACAGAGCTGACTTTGCTAAACACCTGAAAATCAATGTTCCTCTCGAAGACAACACGACCTAAGCCTGCCAGGACACTGAGGCTTTGTGGTATGGGACAACTATTTCCCACTCCCTCTGGATTAAAATACTTGGCATATAGCCTCGCCTTTGGGCTGCTTCCTTATTATTGTAAGCTTTCTGTTTTCCATAAACTTGTGTCATTCTTTCTGTTTTCATTCTTCTCCATTTCCACGCCTGGGAGGACACACCTCGGTTATGCCCTTGGCTTCCACCCACCAGCTTCGTTCCAACAGCTGGTCTTAACAGATGAAATAATTTGTGCACTATATCTCAGCTCCAACACTTGCTTTTCACAACGAGTGAGTCCACGGGCCATAGAGAGCCATGAAAAGAACATTTGCTATGGGCAGGGGTGATCATCAACTTCCAATTCCCACTCGGCCACAAGACTCAGGGATTGCTGGAGGCAAATTGCAATCTCTCACCTTAACAATGGGCCTGTACAACACAAGATACACCAGGCAAATGCAACCAAAGTGGGCTTAATAAGCCTCTGCCTCATTTGTCTTCCTGCCTGATGTGGCCAAGTAGTGGGCAAACCACAAAACAAAAATAAATCAGGGATTTACCTGAAGATACCCTGAGCTCGTTGACGCAAGTGTGGAAGAGTAAAAAAAAGAAAACATCAATAATTTAAAGCACTAGAAACCTCCGTGCTCTTCTTTTTTCATCTCCTTTGACCCCCAAAGAACAATTTTGTCCATTTTTCTAGCCTCCTGTTTTCATTCGGACTGGTATGGATATGGATATGACTGAAATGTACAGAATAACGCAGGACATGAGTAAAGTGGATAGAGGGACGCTCTTCTCCCTCTCACAAAATACCAGAACTAGGGGACATCCACTCAAACTGAGGGCTGGGAGAGTGAGAACAGAGAAAAGAAAATATATTTTCACCCAGCGTGTTGTTAGTCTGTGGAACTCCCTGCCACAGGAGGTGGTTATGGCATCTGGCCTGGATGCCTTCAAAAGGGGATTGGACAGATTCCTGGAGGAAAAGTCCATCACAGGTTAAAAACCACGATGGAGATGTGCAATCTCCAGGCTTAAAACTGGGGTACTTTGAGGGCCAGATTCAGGGGAGTGGTCTCAGGAGACAGATATGTAGTTTTGTGTGCTCCCAGATGCATTTGGTGGGTCCACTGTGAGATACAGGAAGCTGGACTAGATGGGCGTTTGGCCTGATCCAGCATGGCTCTTCTTATGTTCTTATGTTCTTACAGAGTATGGGCAAAAATCATCAAGCTCCCTTATGGAATTGGTGGGCATGGAAAGAATGTCTGTGCACCCTGTGTGATCGGGAACCTAGTTTGACACAGTGATTAGAATCACGAAACTCTCTGGGGACCTTGGGTTCATCACACTCTCTTTGCCTGACCTATCTCACAGGGATGTTTCGAGGAGGCTGATATATGCTGCATTGGGCTCACTAATGGACAGGTGGACAAATCATGTAACTAATAAAAGCAAGAGGGACAACAGCAGCAATAATTAACACAGCGCTCTGTCCATTTCTTGACACTGCATTTTAAGAAAGTTGTTGCCAAACAATGTCAGACATGTCAAATTAAAATAGAATTTACAGACTAGAACAGGTCAGCATGACATGAGACAAAAAATATGAGTCCTCTAGACTCAGTAGAGGCTGGTGCAACCAGGGAATTTCCCAGGGTGATGCAGTGTATATGATGCAATGCTAAAGATTGTTGGATGACTAGACAGACAGACAGATAGATAGATAGATAGATAGATAGATAGATAGATAGATAGATAGAGACCATTTTCCTATATTCCTATTTTCCTCCATTTTTGCACATGTCTGGATGTTATGCTATGACTGGATATTTTGATGCTGCTCATTTGTTAATAATATTGTGAAGGAACATTTTCTGAGTCTGTCTATTTACTATGTCACTGGGAATCAAGGAAAGAGGCTCCCAGGATAAAAAAAAAGTGCTGCAATCCTCTGTCAAACTATAACAGGGGTGCCTAAACTTTTTGTAAGGAGGGCCAGATTTGGTGGCTGAGAATGTGTCAGGGGCCGGTTGCTCCCTGACCCTGCCACCCCACTGCAAGCCCCACCCACTGACCCATAAGCCCCACCCACAGACCCCTTGCAACCCCACTCGCAGGAAGGAAGGCGGGGACCAAGGGAGGGAGGGAGGGAGGGAGGTGGAAACCAAGAGAGGAAGGAAGGAAGGTGAGGACCAAGGGAGAGAGGAAGGTGGGGACCAAGGGAGGGAGGGAGGAAGGAAGGAAGGTGGGGACCAAGGGAGAAAGGAAAGAAGGAAGGTGGGGACCAAAGGAAGCACAGGGAGCCGTGGCCACAGGTCGCCCCTCGGAAGAGGCAAGCTGTGTTACCTTGTACCCCCCCCAAGCTCCCCAGCGATGGCAACGGCTCACCTGCCAGCCCACCCCAAAGCTCCTTGGTGGTGGCAGAGGCCCGCTGGCCTGCCCACCTCCACACATTCCCCTGTGGTGCCGGTGGCAGCAGACCACCCGTCTGCCCAGCCGCCCAAGCTTCCCAACAATGTCAGTGTTGGCAGAAGATTTTAAAAAAATGGGGTGAAGGAGGGGGAGGGAGGGCGGGCAAGCCAGCCGCGGGCCACTCAGAATGGCCTGACGGGCTGGATTTGGCCCCCGGGCTGGACTTTGGGCAGGCCTGAACTGTAACATGTGTAGAAGAGGGCAATCTGGATGGTAAGAAGTCCAGAACCCAAGCCTTGCAAGGAATAGTTGTGGAAACCAGGTGTGTTTAGCTTGGAGAAGAGAAGATTGAGAAGTGATGTTCTACCCAAATGTTGGAAGAACTGTCTTATAGGAGATGGGACAGATTTGTCTGCAAGGAGAATGACCTGCATGAATAGATTCTACTCATAAAAGAATTCAGCCCAACATTAGGATGAATTATCTTAGAGCAGGGGTATCCAAAGTTTGGCCCTCCAGATGTTTTGGACCACAACTCCCAGAATTCCAAGTCTAGATTGCCAGTGACAACGGATTATGGGAGTTGGGGTTCAAAACATCTGGAGGGCCAATGTTTGGACACCACTGTCTTGAAATGGGCCTACTCTAAGTGCAAGTAACTAAACTGAAGGAAGTCCCAAATAGAGTAGATCCATTTGAATCTATGGCACTTATGGAGGTGTTGACTCATCAAAACCTCCTTGATTTAAGGAGCAGTTTACTGCACTAAGCAACAGGATTATAGTATGGAACTTGGACTGGTAATCTCAAAATACTATATCTTCTTTTCCGGCAGGATATTATCACTCATAATCATGAACTTCATCATCACTGTCAGTAACATTACTTTATTTCCTTTACATGTTGTTTAAACTGTGGGTTGTTTGTTGTTATGTTTGTACAGGGGATGTGCACTATCTTTGAACCAAGGTCTAAAAATACATCAGATTGGAGGCTTCAATGTGTTTCTGGGGTGACTGTAGAGCAGAGAAAAGACCCAAAATGTAGTCATGAAATAGAAATAGAGCACCACATCCAGATAACCAGGTCCATTGGCCTTTAAAAGTTTCTCCATTCCATCCTTCCTTAGAAAGCCACTCTGCTTAACGGGTGGATTGGTAACTGGAAAAATAAAACCAGAAATCCATTTTATCTTCGCTGCCATTCTTTGTATGTTGGTTATGTGTGTGCTACAAATCCCATAATTCTCCATTTTGGGGATCCCACCTGACAAATTAATCTCAAAATGCGGCTCACCCCGGAGAAAGGCCTTAACTAGCTGGTTGGCCTAGCTCCACATATCTTCCTGTTAAAAGTGGAAACTATCCTGGTTCCTGTTTTTGAACAGGAGGCTATATAGAGATAAGTCTCTGCTTCTTGATGACACTTCCCAGAGCTAGATTTAGTTGTCTGTCTGTGAGGTGGAACTTGCAGCATGGAAAAATCTGGTATTTGAAACACCTCCTTAAAAAAGTGCACCCCTAATCTACAGTTCAGAGCCTCCCAAAATTCTGGGAACAAAACTAGTTGCATTGTTTGCTAGGGTGGTCTCCCCTAGCTATCTGGATTTAAACATTCACACAAACGGATCCCCACCTCCACCCCAAGAGATCAGGAAATGCACATATACTAAGCTGGACTCAGACAAAGACAGGATGGTAATGCCTCCAAAACAGGTCCAAGCAGGAGCATCACCATCTGTGTGTCTTTATTCAGACACTGGTGATGTTGAAGATCCCCTAGTGCAGTAGTGGCCAAACTTTGGTCCTCTATATATTTTGGACCACAACTCCCAGAATCCCAAGCCTGTATTGCCAATGACAAAGGACTGTGGGAGATGTGGTCCAAAACTTCTGGAGTGCCAAAGTTTGGCCACCACTGCCCTAGTGCATGCCAGTGCATGTCCCTAGTATTGACATACTGCTTGCTATGTTCATCTATCTAAGGAGCTTACAATAAAATGAAAGTGGTTCACATCAATGGGGCTGGCGAATCCTTGCCTGTTCATTTGGACTGGAGCTATCCAAGGTGCTGATTACTATCTGTCAACTAGTTCCAAAGCCTTGGGTGGGTTTCTTTTAAACCATAATAATAAACATGTGATGTCAAGTAAAATCTAACTTAGGGTGACCTTTTTGAAGCTTTCCTAGTAGACCCTGCTCAGAGGAGGTTTACTACTCTCTTCGACTGTACTGTTTGCCCACAGCTATGCAGGCTGCCTATTCTCCTGGGATACAGCATGGAGAATTAAACTCCTGACTTTTAATCATGTAGCCATCTCACTGAGCTATCCAGTGAGAACCAGCAGGAAACAATCTATATAGAATGTTTTTTTTTTCCTTCTGTGGCTTTCAGAAGCTTAAGATGCTTCCCATCTGTTTCTCTGTAATTCCAGCCAAAGCAAATAGGGTGCATCACAGAAATCTGTGACAAAGGCTGAAGAAACTTCATCTCGTGAGGCCATAGCTTTGTGGTCTGCCATGCAAAAGACCCCAGAAAAGGTCCTTCTTTGACTTGCTCACCATGACAGTATAGCTGATCAGAATCCTGCATCCTTCTCCCTTTGTGGCCTCTTCTACCATTTTACCCCTGGTGTGGCTGAAAACCAAAGCAACAGGGGAAACCATTCATTTATTTGTTGAAAGCAAGGAGGCATGTGATATTGCATTTCAATATTCCCCTCCCTTGTGGATCTACTGATGTACAAATGGTGTTTTTAAAAATTACCCAGGAGACACACTTGCCGTCAAATGACATTATAATAAAGAGTTGTGCTTGATTTAAAACCAACAGGGCATTCACAACTAGACCAACTAAAGTCCCACTCTTGTAGGAGCCTCGTGGTGCAGTGGTTAAATGCCTATGCTGCAGCTAAAACTGTGCTCACGACTTGGGGTTCAATCCCAGGTAGAAGGCTCATGGTTGACTCAACATTCCATCCTTCCGAGGTCGGTAAAATGAGTACCCATCTTGCTGGGGGGGCAGTGTGTAGCCTGAATACTGTAATTAAACTGTAAACTGCCCAGAGACTACTTGAAGTGGTATGGGGTGGTATATAAGCAGAACATTTTGCTTTATGTGTGATATGTTGCTTAATCTGTTTGCTGTGCTATTATACATCTGACTGCACAGTTGCTAAGACATCATTAGAGAGTTCACCTAGCCAACTATGTGTACGGTGGGGCTGGGAGGTTTAACATGCAACATTAGCGTATGTGTAACAGTAATGTTTGCCATATAAATTGCAGGGCAGGCTGAAGATCACAAGTAAATTGTTTGATTCCTTGTCCCCACCAGCCCCAGCCCATGAAGTGGCAACATCAATATGAATATCTTGCAAAATCCCAAAGGTGTTTCATTCAAAAGTAGACAAAACTCACTGTTTTAAAAGGTGGTCCATTCCATATTTGTGTAATGGGGGAATCAGAAGTGAATGATTCAGCCCTTTTCAGCCTAATTAGAAATCATGTTCATTGAGTTCAATGGGAATCAGCAGCAACAGCTTAGAACTACAGAGCTGGAAGGAATCCAATGGAAGCACAGCAGGGAATCAATCTCCCAACTTCCAGCTCAGCAGTCAGATATCTAAATCACTGAGGAATCCAGAAGTACTTAGAAGTTGTTGTGGTTCAGTCATTGAGTTGTGTCCAACTCTTCGTGACCCCATGGACCAGAGCTCGCCAGGCCTTCCTGTCTTCCACTGCCTCCCGGAGTTTGGTCAAATCCATATTGGTTGCATTGACGACACTGTCCAACCATCTCATTCTCTGCCGTCCCCTTTTCCTTTTGCCTTCCATCTTTCCCAACATCAAGGACTTTTCCAAGGACTCCTCTCTCCTCATGAAGTTACCTTGCATCAAATGAATCAGCAAAGCAACATTTGGGGCAACAGAACTATTTAACAAACCTGTTTCCTCATAAATCAATGCCAAGATCCTATCTTTTTATCTGTCTAGTGTCCATGGAGTGGTTTGGTGCTGTAATTCTAAATCGTCCCAAAGATGAGACTACAAATATATTTTTGAAGTCTTTCATGCCCAGGATCTGATGGCTGCTGTGGGTTTTCCACACTGTTTGTTCTGGAGGTTTTTCTTCCTAACGTTTTGGCAGTCTCTGTGGCCGGCATCTTCAGAGGCCAAGGAGCTCAGGGAACTAGGGATTCTCTCTGGTGGTTACTTCACGTCCTTCCTCGAGCCGAGGTGAACTTGCCTCCGTGTTGAAATCGGATCGAGAAGTGGATTGAAAAGATTCCCGAGCTCCAGGATGGGAATCTCTCACCCCGCTTGGAGCGCAGTTCAGGGGGCGTGGTCGGGGTGAACTTGGATTGACCCTACAAGGACGTGAGGTTACGTTCCTTCAAACCGGTCTCCAGCGGGGCCGCGAACTGCAGCAAGAGGGACGTGAAGTATCAACCTCTGTGTTCTGGTGTGGAGTGTAGGGAACACTTAATCTCTTTACTAGGAGGAAAAAAAATCCCTATCCCACAGCTATACATCCCCTTCAAACTCACACTCGACACCAGATGGGTGGTATAAAAATCAAATAAATCAATAAATAAGTACTCTGATTTGTGGCTTGGGATTTCGTACCAAAGATTCTGACTTGGACTTGGGAGTCAGGCCTAATGACTTCCCAACATCCCTGGTGAGAACAGACTTCAGCAACCCCCATGGGTTTTAGCTGAGCCAACAAGCAAACTTGAGATAAAGAATCCCAAGACAGAGACAAGAGCATCGATGGCAAACCTTTTAGAGACAGAGTGCCCAAATGGCAATTCAAAACCCACTTTTTTTTTTTGCAAAGTTCCAATACAGTAATTTAACCTGTATGCAGGTGGCTATGAAGGGGCAATGTCGGGTGCCCACAGAAAGGGCTCCGAGTGCCACCTTTGGCACCTGTGCCATAGGTTCGCCATCTCTGGACTAGAGAGACATTCAAGTATGGCCAGAAGCTTGAAATGTTGATGGTGGAGTTCGGGCCAAAATGGAGGAGGGATTCATAGAATCACACAATAGTGAAGTTGGAAGGGACCGATCAGACCATGAAGTCCAACCCTCACCCCTCAGCTCCATGCAGGAATATTTCAGCTGCGTATCATGGTCTATGACACCACTATCTGGCCACACAAATGAACAAGAAGACACCTCTGCCATATTTCCCTATTTGCATATAAAGGAATTAAAAACATCATCAGGAAGACACCATTGTGCCATGTGATTAGGTCTCTGCATATTCCATGACTGGCTTTGCCACTCAACTAAATGAAACTGGTACAAAGGCTTATGCTCATTCATTCTCCTTACTAAGGAGAGAAATCTGTCTGTCTGTCTGTCTGTCTGTCTGTCTATTTATTTATTTATTTATTATTTGAGCTTATATACCACCCGTCTTCCGGGTGGAACTCCGGGCGGTTTACAACAAAAGAAAACAAACAGTACACAAAATTATGACCAACAACACCTAAAATCAAATCTATCTATCTATCATTTTCCTGCCAGTGCTTCAGCCCTAATCTGTCATCTTCCTAAAAGATTACGGCTCAAACATCAAATAAAATCTTTATCTGTGGGACATGCATATGTGCAATCTGGACAGCAGCTTCTGGGCTGATGTCTGTGGTTGAGGACGAATACTCTAGAAAGCAACATGGAAACAGCTTACCGCACATGTTGGAGGGTCATGCCCTGGCCATCTTGAATGCCTGGACCCTCTTGATGGTGGAACATGATGTCCCTGCAACGATGTCCCTAATGCCAACTTAGAAAAGTTTGTTCCCCAAACATGCTTGTCATTTACATGGGTAGCTAGCTAATCATTGCCATTATATACTTGTTTAGCTGCAGCTGGCTTGACTAAAAATAGAAGTGTGTGTGTGTGTGTGTGTGTTTGTGTGTGTGTGTGTGTGTGAGAGAGGGGGGGATGGTAAACACAAATAACACAGAATCACCAAACGATTCAAGTGACAGAGCTGATGTTAAATATGGTACAGAAGAAGAAGAAGAGTGTTATCTGTATTTTCTACTCCCTGCGCTCCTCTGAAATATAATCAAAATGCTCTCCCCATTCTGTGCCGACGAGTATGTCAAATCTAGCCGGGCAATGTTTGCTAAACACGAGATGCACTCTCAGCTAATACATAAATCTAGATTTTGCATTAAGATAATGAAATTCGGTGATCAGAAAAGCTACAAAGCCATGCAAATGGGCATGGGCCCTATTTAGCTGAATTCCACTTAATTCCTCTAGTTATTTTCCCTCCAGCGTTCTTCATACATTACGCTGTCACTCCTCTGCTGGGCATGCTGATGGGCAAGGAGGTCCCAAGGCCACCGGAGCCCAGCACTTTTTCAGCTGATGGTTTTATTCAGCAAATCCCTGGGTACTGGAGTTTTCACCAGGACCAGGCAATGTCAGGTATGTTTTTTGTAACCATGACTCTTGGAGCTTGAACTGTTCAGGGAAGTATGAGATGGAATATAGAAGATTTTACATTCTGCGATGAAGTATGTCTGTGAAGATTGTCAGTCATCCAGGTGAGTTTATCTGGAAGTTGAGTCATGGCAACTGGACTTCTTTTCTTGTGAGATCAAAATGTTTCGCTGCTCATCCAAACAGCTTCATCAGTCTGAGCCAGTCAGTCCTCAGACTGACAAAGCTGCTTGAATGAGCAGCAACACGTTTCAATCTCTCAAGAAAAGAAGTCCATTTGCCATGACTCAACTTCCAGATTCTGCCGTGAAGTGATCCTGTCTGATGGTGGTTCTGTGCTTCTACAAACCACCACCTTTGTATAAGAAAACAAGAAAAGGTATTCTGCAAAAGAACACTGAACCATCTAGTCCAGCATCCTTTCCTCATAAGGTCAACAACCAGATTTAGTTATTGTTTGGTTGATTAGAGCAATTAGAGTGACCTTAGGTGAGAAGGCATGGCATATAAATCAAATCAAATCAAATCAAATCAAATCAATCAATCAATCAATCAACCAATCATTTATTTATTTATGTATTTATGTATTTATGTATTTATTTATTTATTTATTTATTTATTTATTTATTTGTACATCATCCATCTGACTATCTGGCCACTCTGGGCAGCTTACACCACTATGTAAATGCAGTTAGATATAAATACAACCAAATTAATACAATAACATCACAATAACAACAACAAATCTGTCAACAAATAAAGCCAGTAAATAAACTAAGTTGTTACATAAGATTGAAAGGCAATAAGCTAATTTAACAGATGAACAGTCACAGTAGGCAAAAGTCTTGCTGCCGCTTTGCCTTGACATGAGAGATTAGAATAGATTTTTATACGGCACCATCTAGCCCAAAGGCCACTCTGGCGATTTACAATAAAGGAGAAAAATACAGATTATGAACAGTAAACAATAACAAATACTTACAAAACTAATATGAAATTATATAAAACATAATACAAAAATGACTACAGTGGACCCTTGTATAACAAACGGTTTGCATAACATAAAATTTGTACAACATAACAAATTCCGGAGATAGGGGAAATTTGCTTAACATAATTGACTATGGGGCATATCTGTACAACATAAAAATGGGATCACTCTGTTTTCTATGCATTCCTATGGGAAATTTGTATAAAGGAAAATTTGCTTAACATACTTTTATTTGGAACGAATTAATTCCTTTATACAAGGTACCACTGTATAAGGAATTCATAATTATAACAAAATTAAACTAGCAGAAATAAACCAAAGAAATCAATCAAAGCATTCAAGTAAGCATGGCAAGAGGCAGAGAAAGAAATTTCCAAGTGTTAGATTGTAAGGATCAAGATTCCAGCAAAGCTATCCTCCAGATGCTGCTGGAGAACTAACAAATAAGATATTCACCTCTTAATTCTGCTTGTAAACATGGAAGTCAGAGATACTGTGCCCTACCCAGAACAGCCATTGGAAAAAAAAGAATAATTTTCAATGCCTTCAGCCATGACCTATCCCAAACATTGTCTAATCTCCTTTTGGTAGCATTATTTATGTGTGTCTCATAGTGCAGTGGTTAGTTTGTGGTATCGCAGTGAAAACTCTGCTCATGACTTGGTTTGATCCTAGTGGATTCAGATAAAAAGCGAAAGGTTGACTCAGCCTTCCGTCCTTCCAAGGTTGACAGAACGAGCACCCAGCACACTAGTACGGAGGGGGGAAATGCGTAATTGATTGTAAACTGCCCAGAGAGTGCTCTAAGCATTATGGACTGGAATGTAAACAGAACACTTTGCTTTAAAAATTCTGTGTCAAACGGAAATGATAGATTCTCATGCTTCAAAACTCTTTAATTCCTTCTCAGGAAGCCAAGAAAAAACATACCTGGTGTGCAGAAGGTGAAAGCCTAGAATGACAGAAATTTGTTGGGAGAGAGCTTCATAATGTCTCTGATTGCAAATCTTACACAACTGTTCCCATGCATGAGACAAACAGAAGGAACAAGGAAACATCTGGGATGTTGTTATGAACTGTGTTATTTATTATCTGCCATCCCTTACTGCCTTGGATGTGTTTTTGGCTGCATTTATTTACCATTTTAGTGTTGCATTTGTTTGGTCTTTTTAAATATTTGTATACTTAAGTTTTTTAGCTTTAAATATTGTCTTTCAATAATCTAAGCCATCTTGGGTCCTTTTAAAGGAGAAAGGTGGGGTAAAATATTTAAATAAATAAGTCACATTTAAGATTGTGACCCAATCCAGAATGCAGAGAAGGCATTTTTTTCTGGAGATGGCTCCCACAAGCCTTCAGTCAAAAGGGGGCACAGCTGTACTGGCAGAGGCTTCTGAGATTTGTAGTCCCAACTAGAGATGGGCATGAAACAAACTTTTAATTTGTTTTGTTATTCGTTATTCGTTTTGTTAGCTAAAACAAAGAAAGAAATAAAAAAATGAGCACCGACCCGGTTCCTGGGGCCGCGCAGTCAGCGCTCAGGAAACAAAACAAAACAAAAAATGAGGTGTTGGCCCCAAGCCAGCGGCTCAAAAAGACCCTGCCGCCACTGCCGCCAGGATCGCAGAGGTCATCACCACTGCTGCCGCTGCCACCAGGTAAGTCAGCCCCAAACCAGTAAGTCAGCCCCAAATCAGTTTGGGTTCTTACGATTTTTTAAATTTGTATGAACCCGAACCAAACTGAACCAAGGGTGGGCACGAAACAGAAGAACCCGAACCATGGGTTTTCTGTTTCGTGTCCACCTCTAGTCCCAACAATGACTTCTACAACCTTCAGTCTGGACCAAGCTAATATCCTCTCTCTCTCTCTGAATTTCAAAGACTTATGATCATGACTTTTCTATATTGGCCTCTCATCTGTTGTTGAGTTAATCCGCTACAGATCTAATTGCTGTCTTTCACTAATAAACAGAATCTGACCTCAATCTGCCACTTTTGTGATATTAGCACGACGGATGCTGATGGGCAAATGTCAACGAGGAAACATGTGCTACGTCTGCCACACTGCTATTGAAACGACATTATTAATGCTCATGTGCATCGTTGGGTTTAATTCCATTTTTGTTTCCTTTGCGCACCTCCGAGTGAATAAGAGATTTATTTGTGGTGCTTATGCTTTGCCTGATTTAAGCTTGCCTTCCAGCTGTTGGATCAGGGAAAATAATTATCCTGCACCAAGACAAATAAAGACTTAATCTGCACTTCCCAAACCAGCTACTTAGAACAAAAGTATATCTATTCACAGTCAAATGTGGACATCAGAGGTTGCTTGTATGTATCCATTATACAATTTGTACCCTCTTGAAATCAGCAAAAAAAAAAGAAAAAAAGAAATAGCATGTAGCTTTTGATGTATTGCCCTGCCTTCCCGCAAACTCCTTAGCAACTTCCATAATGCTAGTTTCTGAATGAATGAATGTCAACCAGAGATAAATCCAAATACATGCTCTCCCTCCAATACAGTTTATTGCTATCTTGAAATATTTTTCTTGCAAACCTAAAAGGGACTAACATTTACAGAGAAAATGTTCACCTCTGCTGTTATCTCTTTCCTTCCATTCTGACTGAGCTGGAGAAAAGAACAGAATAGTGGAAAATATTTTGAGAGACATTATATTAGGTCTTTACTGCCCTTTGGAAATGCTCATGATCAGTGACATCCACTCCATAAAGAACCAGAGGCATGCATGTTAACTGAACATCAGGTGGCCAGAGGGTCATTTTCTTTCAGACTTTAGAAGGGATTGCAAATTGCATCTAGGCTTGTTGCCTGAGTGCAATTTAGATTTAGATTTATTTATTAGTTACATTTCTACCCCACTTTTGTCATTATCGGTTCAAGGTGGCATATATTGGTAGAAATGAAGGCTTTCCCAAGGCTTTCATGGCCAGGATCTGATAGTTGTGAGTTTTTTGAGCCGTTTGGCTGTGTTCTGGAAGTTTTTCTTCCTGATGTTTCACCAGACTTTGTGGCCGGCATCTTCAGAGGGCAAGTTGCTCAGGGAACTAGGAGTTCTCTCTGTGCCTTGGGGTATAGAGTGAGTGAGACTGTGTGGTTTTAAAGTCATGGGAAAGAGGAAACTTCAGGAGAATAGGTTTTCGTCATTGCATTGTAATTGAGGGATTAAGAAGTTTCACTGCAATTAGGGGTGGCAGCGAACCTTGTCTGTTGTTAATGGTGTTGTTAGCTGTTCTATTGCAGGACTGTCCAACTTTGAAAAGCCTGTGGCCTACCTGACAGTCCCCAACGTTCCGTACGGTTGATCCAAGGTGGCATATATTGGTAGAAATGAAGGCTTTCCCAAGGCTTTCATGGCCAGGATCTGATAGTTGTTGTGAGTTTTTTGAGCCGTTTGGCTGTGTTCTGGAAGTTTTTCTTCCTGATGTTTCACCAGACTTTGTGGCCGGCATCTTCAGAGGGCAAGTCGCTCAGGGAACTAGGAGTTCTCTCTGTGCCTTGGGGTATAGAGTGAGTGAGACTGTGTGGTTTTAAAGTCATGGGAAAGAGGAAACTTCAGGAGAATAGGTTTTCGTCATTGCATTGTAATTGAGGGATTAAGAAGTTTCACTGCAATTAGGGGTGGCAGTGAACCTTGTCTGTTGTTAATGGTGTTGTTAGCTGTTCTATTGTAGAACTGTCCAACTTTGAAAAGCCTGTGGCCTACCTGACAGTCCCCAACGTTCCGTATGGTTGATCCTTGTGGCGGCGGCAGCAGCAACGGTGGCACAGGTGGCTCAAGGACCCCCAGGAGGGCCAACAGGGTGCTGGGTGGTTGCTGCTGTTGCTTCCACCACCACTGCCTCAGCCCCGGGGACCACCAGGCTTGGGGGTGGGCAGGAGCCCCCCAGAGAGAGTGCGGAGGGGCACCCAGGGACAAACTTTTCACGCACCCTATCCCCTCTCTCAAACACACGAATGCACGCATGCATGCACACACGCACGCACACGCACACAGGCACGTGCGCACACACGCACGCACACGCACACACACACCCCCCTCTCCCTCACTCAGGAGCACACTCAGCGCCCTCTGCTCCCTCTCTCAAATGGAGCCAAGCAGACATGAGACCAGGAGAAAGTCCACGCTCCAGGTTCGGCTGCCCAAGTAGAATAGATTGAATTCTTCTTCCCTCCGTCTTTGCTCTCCCACATGTTATTTTTTCTGTAGGCATATTTGCCACCAGTATTTGAATTAAAGAGGAGCTGGAAATACTTTATGCCGGTGACCCCTTCAGCAGGGCTGGCCCTACCTCATGACAAAGCCACGTGGCTGCTTTAGGCAGGTGACCAGAATAAAAACATCTAATCTTCCAACTGTATATGTAACATACATGTAGCATTCTTATTGGATAGAACAGATAGAAATATTCTTAGATTGTTATTCTTAGGACTGCAGAGATGAAAGGGACCCTATGAGTCATCAAATCCACCCCCTATTCAAGAGGCACTATGGGGTATTGAACTTACTCTACTTATGAGTTTAATCCATTCTGAATGCATGATCATAAATTGAACAACTTGTAAGTAGAGCAGCTGTATCTAATCTTTTTTAAAAAATAAAAAGTAAGTAGAGCAGACCACATCTAAAGTTTGTAAGGCAAAGGTTAAAACACCAACAGTTTCCCGCTCTTATGTCAAATTGTTCATAAGTAGAGCCGCTCGTAAGCAGAGGTACCACTCTACTTGTTTAGTCCAGCAGCTTGAATTGCCTAAATGCAGGTTTTATTATGTGAGCAGGTTGGATTAAGTTACCCATAACAAAAGAAGGACACACTTAATACAATTCAGGTTTCTACTATGTGTAGATCACATATTTCCTGATCAAACATGCATGCTAATTAGATAAAGTTACAATTTAAACATGTTGGTTGACAATTAAATAGAGTGTTTATACTCCCTCAGAGTGTATTTCAAAACCTTCAGTCATCTCCTCCAGATATGTTTTACAGTATAGAGATATAGCTCATTGTAGAAACTGGGTTAATTGTGAATTTACAATGTTTGGATTTCATACACATCCACACACCTTAGTTTGTATACAGAGGCAGACTCTAAGGAAGATCAGTCATTTTAATTCCCAGGACCTGTTAAGAAGCAATGGTAAGGACTGGATAGAAGAGATGGTAACTTTTTGTTATTTTGTCTTTCATTGCCCATAGTGGCTGTTAGGCCAGATGGGTGGGATATAAATACAATAAATTAATCAATCAATAAATAAAATTTCCAAACGTTATCCATAAAGGAGAAAAAAAATCAACAATGGTGTCCTTTACATTTAAAATACCCAATAAAAATGAATATTTTTTTCACACCATTGACCACTGACACAACAAAGCTCATTCCAGTTTGCAACCTTTGGTTTTAGATTTTTCAGAAAGTTAAGTTCTAGTTGTCTTAATTGTCTCCTCAACATTTATTGGTCATGGTCCTAGTGATGCCACAACAATGACAACATACAACCAGATAGCCTTGTCTGGGTTTGCCTATTTTATGTTTTGAAGAGAAGGAAGAATTGAAGTGCATCATGTTTATCACAAAACCACCTGTCATGTTTGAAGACAGCAAGTGTCCATCAGCCAGAGCAAGAATACACGACTGGTGAAAAACCAAGTAAGACCTGAGCTTCAAGTTTGCAAAAGCAGAGGGAGAGACAGGAGGCATGAGTCAAGGTGTGAAGCATGTATCAATCTGTCAGGTCCCTGCCAGAACCCATTCCTGATACTGAGTAGTTAATGGCTGAGGAACTCCCAGTTGAACCATCAGGGCTGTCAGTTCATCCAGCAGCTGTGCAGGAAAGTGATTCAGCATCTTCAGGGGATTCTACATCCTCTCAGAGAGCTGCTGAGTAGCTAATATCCATTAGCTACTTCGTATTGGCATCTGATCTAGCATTTGGAGTTGTTGGTGTATACTATGGCTGGGAGGTTCTTCATAATCCAAGTTGTGGTCATCTCCTTGAGGTACTAAGTCTTCTCTGGTCACTAGCTCTGGACCTCTGGGAGGAGGCAGTCAGCTGAAGCCTCATGCCTTAGTGTGTTTGAGGTTCTGAAATTAACAGGGATGTGATGTTTGCCAAAAATCCTTTTATGTTTCTCAGACACTCCAGCTGTGTAGGGAATGACTGGGTTCTTCCATCAGGTCTGGGTCTCAGGCTGATCCATTGTTCTTTGTGTGAACCACCCAGAGTTCCCGTTGGGAAATGGGAGCGGTATATAAATGCAAAAATAAATAAATAAATAAATAAATAAATAAATAAATAAATAAATAAATATTGGTTCGGCACACAGCTTTTTTGAAGGCCCACTTTGGATATCCACAGGCCTTAAGTGCTGTCTTCAGGTGCCTGCCTGCCTTCTTCTTGCTTCTGCGGAGGTGGGGATGCTCTCTGCTCTGTGGTTTAGGGTCCTGGTGAATTCCTATTGCAGGAAATATAAGGACAAATCGCACAGCACCTGTAAAACTAAGAGATTGATGGTGGCATGAGATTTTATAAACACAGCCCACTTCTTCTGAGGTGCACATAGTGTGCCAAGTGTCACAGGACCCCAGACGCTTAACAAAACCTCTTAGTTTTAAAAGTGCCACATGATTTAATCTTATTTTATGATGAGACACTGCATTAATATGTCTGTCCCCTGGAAATTGTATCAGTTTATCAACATTCGGTGTCTTTCGTTACAAGCATGCTTGATTGCTAAGAAGATCTGCATAAACACAGCAAGCCTCTTTGTGTCTCAAGTGTTTATTTATACACCTGATGGAATAATTGTCTGTTTGTCATAGCGTAATTACTAGCATTTCAGCACTCCACATGAAAAATCAAAGTAATCATGTTATAAGAACAGCCTTGTATGATCAGGTCGAAACCTCTCCTTGGAAAACCTACAAGCAGTTGCTCTTCCGTGAAATATTCTGTGCTGGCATTTGAGATTCAAATATATATTTAAAACATCCTTCTCAGGAATGATTTTGTGACCCAAATACCCAGCCTAACTTCTTATCTGCATGCTCTAAAAGCAACGGTTCTGCTTCAACCTCCAGAGGTCTCCCCCCACCCCCCGCAACAGAGCCAAGAACCAATCTCTCCCAGAGAGATTCTGGGAGTTGAAACTCAAAGTATCTCATAGGTTACAGGCTGAGGACTACCCCTCTAGAAGTGCAAGATCATGCTTGGATGCCAGAGTTGAGGGGCTTATCTGCTATTTGTTCCACAGGATTCCCCCCCCCCACAGTTTTTGGGGAAATAATGCACCCACACAATGCTTTTTTTTAATTTTAGAAACAGCTGTAGACCACATCTAGTCTAGATTATGAGATACGGTGGAGACCACAGCTAGGAAGTCAACTTGACTCCTAGTGCTGTTGAACTTGCCCACTCCTGGTCTCCTTGATCCTACGCTCACACCTTTTAAAACATCTATTGTGAAAGAACTTGAATGAATGAATGAATGAATGAAATGAATGAGCCAGCAGGCCGGCCTTGCTCTGAACAGCCTAGATAGACAGTACAGGCACTCCTCATTTAACAACCAACCTGTTTAACGACCACTTAGATTTACAACCAGCAGCAGAAGTCAAAGTCACGGCTGCTGCCTAATGGCTTCCTCTGGAAGGACCTGCTGTTCCAGCCCACAGGGGTGGAACAGGTCACTTAAGTCTGGAATTCTTTTATTTATTAGTCACATATTGATTATTAGTCTGGGTTTCTTGAATCATTATCAAGTTTAATCTTACTATATTGCCACTTTTTTCATGGAAGTTTATCTCCCACCTGGACCCTAAGGTAAAAATGCCCACTCTCTCACCCCTCTCTCCCACCCCTCCCTCACCCCACTCTATCTGGTTCTGGTTTCTGACTCTTGAGGAATTTACCTTAAAACCGCACTTAACATTTCTACAGACCCTGGCCACAGAGCCTTTAGCAATACTTAACATATCTATGACCCCCAGCCAAATCTTCCTTCTCACCATTTCTACAACTAATCATCTCTCCCTCCTCCACAAACCCATTAACAATGCTTAACATATCTATGACCCCTGGCCAAATCCTCCCACCACTTCTACAACTAATCCTCTCCCCCTCCTCTTTTTCCCTCCCCTATCCACCAATGAACATATGGTATGAAATGTATACCTTATTGCATATTATATTACACACCTCATTCTGCTGCTATGTCTGAAGGAGTGGACAAGTCCACAAAACGTTACATTAAAATATGAAAGTTAGATTTTAAGGTGCCACATGTTTTATGCCTTGTGGGGTATTTTTTTTTGTTTCTCTTTGACTTTTGACTGCTATTCTTGAAATGACTAACACGGCTACACTCTCTGAATATTGATTCCCCTGCTTCCTCTACAAGCTCAGGTAGGCTCTTTGATGATTTCTTCTTCTAAGTATTAGTCCCACCTACTAACCATGTTGCTAAGTGGTCTGATCCCTCAGATTCATAGAATCGTAATGTTGGAAGGGGCTTCCAAGGCCATGGAGTCCAATCTCCTGCTCAAGGCAGTGCTATTTCCATTTTGCTGGACTCCTACATCATGAGGGGTAGCAGCCTCAGTGCCTCAGAATGGGAGCCCATCAAACTGTGAATCATGTAGAACCGTGACAGTTAATGTGGCATCAAAGAGCAAGTGTTCAGCATAGATGCCATCGACATTTCCACTGCATTGTAGAATCCCTCCCAAAAACTATTTCTCAAACCCACACATGGGCTTCCTGTCAATATATTCTGGGGAGAATTATGAAAGAAATACACAAATGTACATGTTTATATGTATAGCAGAGAAAAATTAGCTTAGCAGCAGCAGCATGTAGATAAAGTGTAGGTACTTGCAATAAGTGTTATTGGGACTAAGAGACATAGAGACAAAGAACATGACTTAGAATAAAACTCTTATATTGAATATATACAGTAGATAAGAAAAAAACAACAGCATAACACCAAAGATAACATATATACAGAGCAAAATATACTAGAGAGTGTGGGGTACTGTTTTCTCACCATAAACAGTCCCAATTTACATTACACCAGCCAGTTTCTTTATACACATTTGGAACTCATCAGACATTATTTTAACCAATCACATCCTGACACAACATGATGTCATTAAACTATTCCACCTGTGCTAAATCACTTTAACCTCCTAGTGATTTCTAATCCCTTGCACTTGTGGCTAACATCATGACACTGCATTTTTGACTGACTCCAATTTACAAATTCTCTGTTCAATCTGTTAAATATACATTACATCCATTTTGTCCATTCTAACATATTATGACACTTCCAGCCACTTCTAATGCAACTGCTTCTAGGATTTGGGGCCTGTTGTGTGGTCCCTGATCATCCTGGGGCCCCATAACTGGCCCTGATCCAGCACAGGATGCCCTACTCATCCTGGGTGGTTAAGTGTCTGAGATGGCAGTGGACCTCAGACTAATTCTGATGGGAGAGAAAAGCCGCTGAAGGATGACAGTTAAGTAATGTATACTAGTTTTCTAATGCTGTGTTCTGGTTTTCTTGCTTTTCCATCACATTCATGGTCTACCAGCATAATTGATTTTCTACCCAATCCCCCACAATCTAGACCTCCGTCCCTCCCCCATCACTGCAGTTTACTGTCAAAATCCCTTTCAAACCGAGCAGGAGAGATGCATAGAATGAGGACAGCCCCTGCCAAGACTTCAGGAAAATCTTATCTGTTTCATTTTGGGGAATGATATTGACAAAACCTCCTGCAAAACAAATCATGTACCGACAGCCGACCCTCATTGTGGGATTTTGTTATGCTGGAGCTTTTCTCCGCAATGCCCTGAGTTTCCTGCTCTGTAGTTCTGCAATTCTCCAGCTGACGCATGGCAAGGTCCTCTGACGTCAAACCACTTTGCAAGCCACACTTAACAAGGAGTCGTAAAGAGAGAGAGAGAGAGAGAGAGAGAGAGAGAGAGAGAGAGAGAGAGCTAGGGCATGTTTCTGCATTAGCAATGAAAAGCAACTTCAATTCCAGTGAAAACTTTGGGCAATTTCACAGGGTTCTATAGAGCAGATGGCTTCAGAAGAACGCGATGCGGATGCTCGATTTAAAACTTTTAAAAATTTATTTATTTTAGAGTATTTTTATCCCACCTTTCTCCTTGGGAAAGGACCCAAGGCATCTTACAGTAATGAGGGATAATATACAGTCCAGTACAATTAAGACATGTTCAAGTATTTGAGAACAAGGAATTGAGGGACATCCTACAGCATTAATAGACAACAGTACATTAAATCTACAAGGTTATAAGTAGTTATAAACACAAAGTCTATGTGAACCCATAGATTCATTTAAAATGCACATGGTAGTCCCTCATTAAGGGAAAGCTTGCCTGAAGAGAAAGGTCTTTGCCTGTTTCCGGAAGGACAACAGAGATGAGGCAGTCCTGGCCTCTAGTGGGAGGGAGTTCCAGAGTCTGGGCACAGCAACGAAGGCCCTTCCATAGGTTCCCACAAGACGTACCTATGAGGGTGGTGGGATGGAGAGAAAGGCCTCTCCTGATGACCTTAACACCCAAGTCAGTTCATACTGTGAGATTCAATCTTTGAGGTAGCTAAGACCCAGGTCGTATAGTGCTTTGTAGGTCAAGGTCAGCACCTTGAATTTTGCTTGATAGCTGATTGGCAGCCAGTGGAGCTGTTTTAATAGGGTTTTAATGGGATCTCTGTATCCTGCCCCAGTCAGCAGTCTGGCTGCTGCCTTTTAGATTGGCCTCTATGTCAGAAGACTTAGGGTGGTGGGTAAGCACATAAAACACTGTGAGCTGTCTGGCCTGAGCACCCAAGAACCAGGCAGCTGGGTAATTTTTCTCAGGATCAGACTCATGGAAGAATAGGATTTTTCCCAGGATCAGGCTGATGCTGATGATGTTCTTTGCTGAGGAACAGCTGGAGGAAGCAGGGTCCAGGAGACTCAAGGGGCAGGAACAGAGAGGCCTGGGGTCATAGCAGGCAAAGACCTCCCCCCTCAGGCAAGCTTCCTTGAATGAGGGACTACCTACTATGTGACTTTTACATATGGATTACTGTACATGATTGCATTGACTGATTTCATAAGGACACCAGTGTTTTCCATGTTACTTTCCTCCCCTCATAATGGAGTTTTCTTTTCTTTTTGTGTGCTCTTAGTAGCTTTAAATTTACCTTTTAATGTTCCAAGATTACTCTTCCAATTCCCCATTCTCAACTTGAATATGTCTAAAATGTTCTGGGATGTATTATTGCCCCATGCCCCTTATTATTTGTAAGCCACCTTTGTTCCTTACGATAGAAAAGAGGGGTAAAAATATTCAGAAATGAAATCAATAAATAAACTTGCTGATCTCTGAAGAAGAAGGCATGTGGAAAAATGCACCAGAAGAAAATGCTGGAAGCTGTCCAACCTTTCCTGATCCGTTTACTCGCAAGAGAAGGCAGGTGTTAGAGCTCCAGCCAAGAGCTTAACCAAGGCGATATTAGCCACGCCTGGACCAGACCCTTCCACAGCCTGGGAGAGGTGAGTGACAGGCTGAGGGAGGGAATGGGTTGAGAGACAAGCTGTGTAGATTCTGACTTCTACAGGTCTTCCTGAAAAGGGACACTTCCAGGACATAAGCTCCTTCCTGATTTCCAGAACCTGCACTCGGGGGAACTCCAGTGAAGTTAACCAACAAGTTGGCAAACTAGTCTCCAAAAGTTTAGAGACTATCACCCAACTCTATGAGACTGGGGAGGGGAAGGTAGGGGGAAGTGACCCTGTACCACTAATAAAAGCTGTTCTGAGCCAGGAAGCTGAACTGGAGCCCACGGTGTTTTTGTTCAGGTGCCCCAGTTCTGCTAACTCTGCAGGAAGCGGCCATGGAAGGACACACAAACACTGATGTTAAAAAGTGAGGGAAATGGGTTGCAGAGAGAGCCAGAAAGTTACAGGCTGGATAGTTTAATCTTAGTTCCAGGTAAAAGGATAAAAAATAATGATTACGTAGGTGGTAGGACAAGCATGGCTAAAAAGAATCAGC
Organism: Phrynocephalus guinanensis; assembly: GCA_037367245.1. Taxonomy (NCBI): domain Eukaryota; kingdom Metazoa; phylum Chordata; class Lepidosauria; order Squamata; family Agamidae; genus Phrynocephalus; species Phrynocephalus guinanensis. Next base: position 13,361,033 of record CM074739.1, on the reverse strand, counting down.
ATAGCTTCTGCAAAGGTTAAGATTAGGGATGGGCAGGAAATGAAAAACAAAATGCTGTTCCATCATTTTGTTATGTAACAAAATGAAACAAAACGAAATGAAACAAGGAAGCAGCATTTCGTTATAGATTAAACAAAATGGTCATTTTTCCCACTGAAATGAACCATTTCGTTCCATCCATTTTGGGCTCCTGCTAAGCTGTCAATGGCTGGAACCCTTTAAACCTGGCCCAGTTGGTACCAAGGGGACCCCCTGGTGCCGGCTGGCCAGGTTTTAAGGGCTCCAGCCATTGACAGCTCAGCAGGAGCCCTTTAAAATAGCTCCTGGAGTCCTAGGCAGCAAATCTGGTGCCTCAGGGACCCGGGGAAGCCATTTTGTTTCATTTCACTTCATTTCCTATGAATTTTTTTTTGTGTAAGAAATGAAACAAAACAAATCAGGGGTGAGCACAAAATGAAATGAAATAAAACATTATTTTACCGTTTTGTTCCCATCCCTAGTTAAGATATGTCTCAGGAATGTTTTGCAACTTATTGAGAGTTTTGTAGCTCATTGAGTGTGGCACCTTAAAGTTAATGGTAGTATAGGAGAGAACACTCTCAGGATGCTGAATGAAAGTTTATTAAAAGAGCCCAACGCGTTTCGGCCCAAATGGCCTTCTTCAGGGACTTTTTCACTGTGCTCAAAGAAACTCTGGAAACAGTTTAATGTCTTGCTTCTACATTAAACTGTTTCCAGAGTTTCTTTGAGCACAGTGAAAAAGTCCCTGAAGAAGGCCATTTGGGCCGAAACGCGTTGGGCTCTTTTAATAAACTTTCATTCAGCATCCTGAGAGTGTTCTCTCCTAAACTACCATTGTCTGTGGATGCTCCAGTCCTTTTACCTTGGTCAGCACCTTAAAGTTAGTCTTTAAGGTGCCACGTGTTTTGTGTTATTTGTTTTGTTTTTCTTTGATTTTTGCCTAAGAATACACTGGACATGTAGAGAAAAATTACCTGTTGGACAAGGTTTAGCTGGCCTTGGATGTGGCCATTCACTTAGCAGTCGTGGAACATAACCCAAGTCTTCTAATTGGTTGGAAATTGGTCCAACCACTGGAAGCATAAAAGAGGAATCAAGAGTCCTCAGAAGTATTTTGAACCCTGGTGGTACCTCTCAAGAATTTGTACGCGGCCTGGTGCTTTTTTAACTCATTCATTGATGACCTAGGTCAGTGGTGATGAACCTTCTGCTCTCCAGATGTTTTGGACCACAACTACCAGAATTCCAAGCCTAGATTTCCAGTGACAAAGGACTTTGGGAGTTGGAGGGGTCCAAAACATCTGGAGTGCAGAAGGTTCACCACCAGTGACCACATAGTGTCCTTATATAAATTGATTGCGTGACCACATCTGGAACATTAAGTGGAACTCTGATTTAGCAGCTAGAGAGGTAGGTCGTAAATGCAGAGACAGAGAATAACAAGAATCTTAGAACTGCAGTGCTGGAAGAAGTCCCATGGGGATTTGAACCCCCAACCACGGGCTCTGCAAACAGATGCCTAAACCATTGAACTAAGTTATAGAAAAGAGCAACCAAAATAGCAGGGTGAGGGAAAGGAATGAAGTAAGTTCCCATTGAAGTAAAGTTAAAATTTTGGGGATTGTTTTGCTTCAAAGGCTGTTAGGTTTGGCAATGCGTAAGCCAAGGGAGAGTGCTGGTTTAATTCTGAACAAAATATTTATATAGTTGAGCATGCATTTGAGTGACCTTGCTGCCAGATGGGCTGTATAAAATCCAATAAATAAAATAAATAAATAAAAATTGAATAGGAAGAAGCTTTTTTCTCCCCCACTGTCATAATGCTAAAACTGAGATCACCTGCTGAACCATTGATAAAGGGAAGGCCTGCACAACATAGTTAAACTTTGGAGTTATTTCCTAGAAAATAGAGGAATGGCTGCCAATCTGGACACCCTTAAAAGCACATTGAACAAAATTCATGGAGTTGGAAGCTCTCAGTGGCTCCTTGCCGCTGAGTGGCAGGAAGATATAAATATATCACTCCACCAGTTCTAGAGGTTATAAACTTCTGTCTAGCATTTACTGGGTGATACAAAAGGTGGGAAGGGGAGGGAGGGAGGGGGGTTGGAGTGTTCTCTGTCTTTTTGAGAGTTGTCTGGAAGATAGTGCATGAATATTTTACCAATCAGGAGAGAGGAGATGATGGGCCAGTAGCATTCCTTTGCATGAGAATCAAGTCCTCTCCATGCTTACTCAGTTGAGTGACAAGACTGCAGCTGAATAGTCTTGCCACTGTGCCCTGGTTTTCATCCATGCTCCCACGGGAGGCTATGGTGGCATGGAGATAAAATCTGACACTATAACAAAGTCATCTAATGATGAATGCCATTGGGACGACTCTAGCCACAGAGTGGCAAACAGATTTAGAACCGTGAATAACCTCCAGGACTCAGATATTTATCTTTGGTGAGATCTATGGGCTCTGCACAGTTAACACAGCTTTGTGGGAAGTTATTTCCAGCCCATCTTCCTGCCCTCCCCTCAACCTCCTCCGACATTGCTGTGCATGTGGAGCTGAGGAGACATAAACTGTATCATCTGTTCCTCTATAACTGTCTGGTTTAGTTCTACAACTAAGTAGGACAGATATAGACTTCAAAGGAACTGCAGAAAAAATTATTGTTACTAATTTGCCATCTATTGTGGAATTGTTACCCTCAGGGCGACGTTTCAGGGCATTGCATACTAGGACAACTAGATATAAAGATAGTTTCTTTCCAAATCCAAGTGCTATCAAACTGTTGAATAATTAATTTTTTTCTTCTTTTCTTCCCTTTTAAAATAATAGGTTATATTGTATTGTTGAACTGTGTTTTTATTGTTGAATATATGATTCTTATATTTCCTTTTATATATGGAGAGCATTTTTTTTTACCAAAACAAATTCTGGGTGTGTCCAACCACACTTGGCCAATAAAAAGGATTCTGATTCTGAAAAACTGTTTTTTGTGGACTCTTAAGCATCTCATCCACTCTGGCCCCAAATTGCAATCAGTGAGGCGTTTCATGACCTAGTTGAGTCATTTAACTGAAGGCATGTGGGGACATCAAATGTCAAAGATTACCACAATACATTTCCCACCATTTCTCCACCATACTTGACTTGAAAGGAAAGGAAAAGGAGTGGACGGAATTGGGTTTCTGGCTCCACGTAAGGAAGATCTCAGTTTCATAGGTTCTATGCCGGTGTCTGAGGTCCAAGCTGTCATGGAATATCAGGCGGTCAATATTTGAGAAGTGTTCATACTTGACAGATCTAGCTTCCAAGGCCTTTGCTTGCGGCAAGTGAGTTAATCAAGTCACTTCCTGTTGAGGGTCACAACACAGGCGATAATTTTGTTATTCTCAGTCAGATATTGTCATTCAACATGTGAGGAAACTACAGCCATGGTGAGCCCACAAAGACATCGCTAAAAGGAATAGCACATCCTGGCTGAACGTGAAAAGAAAATATTTTTTACCCAGCGTGTTGTTAGTCTGTGGAACTCCGTGCCATGGGGGTGGGGTGATGGCAGCTGGCCTGGATGCCTTCAAAAGGGGATTGGACAGATTCCTGGAGGAAAAGTCCATCACAGGTTACAAACCATGATGGAGATGTGTCATCTCCAGTCTTAAAACCGGGGTACTTCAAGGGCCAGATGCAGGGGAGTAGTATCAGAAGACAGATATCTAGTCTCGTGTGCTCCCAGAGGCATCTGGTGGGGCCATTGTGAGATACAGGAAGCTGGACTAGATGGGCCTTTGGCCTGATCCAGCATGACTCTTCTTATGTTCTTATGTGTGGGTCCAGGGATGTGTGAGGAAGCCAGGCTAAAGCTCAGGCTCCATGGGGAGGCCCTAGTTCACCCTTTGGGGATTGTCTGGGGATAGGGTGCTATTTCAGAATCCTCACCATGCCTGAGATCTAACAGGGGATTCTTCCATGGCTGAAAAATGCACAGTGGAAAAGGACTCAAAAAAAAATGGTAGACATCCAAAAGGTGTGGTGCAGGGGTTAAAGGCCTCATGGCACACTGGTTAAATGTCTGTACTGTGGCTAAAACTGCTCACGACCTGGGGTTCAATCCCAGGTAGCAGGTTCATGGTTGACTCAGCCTTCCAGCCTTCCGAGGTCAGTAAAATGAGCACCTAGTTTGCTGGAGGGTCAATGTGTAGCCTGCATACTGTAACTAAAAACTGTAAACCACCCAGAGACTACCTGAAGTGGTATGGGAGCAGTATATAAGCAGAACTGTTTGATTTTGCTTTGCTTTCATAATATGCTGTTTCAACATCATATAGCGAATGGAGGAAAAATGTCCAGGCAATGGATACAGTTGAAAACATGTCTACAAACATGAACACATTTTTAAAATAAAAATGGTTTTTAAGAAAGAAAGATCTCATCCCGTAAAAAAGAACAAAAAGGATGGAACCAGCCATCAGAAGAGATTAAAGGAAATACAGGATATGCCCACAGGCCTTATGTTTGGCTTAATGGCAGCCATTGTTTCAACAAGAAATCGTTGCATAGGTTTGAATTTTGGGTTCAAATCCTCATAGTTGTGCATCAGAAGTGCAGGGATTCACAGAATAGAATGAGCCTCAAGTTTCCCAAATCCATTTACTGCTTTTTCTCATTGACTGGAGCTAATAATTCACTCTGAGACATGAGTTGGAAAAATAATTTTTAAAATTTCCTTACTTGAGAACATAAGAACATAAGAAGAGACTTGCTGGAAGTCCAGCATTCTGTCTCACACAGTGGCTCACCATTTGCTTCAGGGTATTTCCAAACAGATGCCTCTATCTGTTAATGATTCCTTGCAAATGGCATTGAGAGATATCCTGCCTATCTCTCGAACCCAGAGGTTGTCCTTAGGCATCCATAATGATAGCCATTGATACCCTTGTTCTCCATGAACTTGTCCAATTCTTACTTAAAGCTGTCAAGGCTGACAGCTGTCACCACTTCTTCTGGCAGGGAGTTCCACAGACCAGTGATCCTCTGGGTGAAAAAGTAATTTCTCTTATTTGGTTGATATCTAGCACCCAAAAGTTTCATGGAGTGCCCCTAGTTCTAGTGTTGTGTGATAGGGAAAACAGCTTTTCCTTATCTACTTTGTCCACACCGTGTATGATTTTATAAACTTCAGTGAGGTCACCTCTTAGGCACTGTCATTCAAGAGTAAAGAGGGCCAGCTGTTGCATCCTCAGATGGTAAGGAAGGTGTTCCAGTCCCCTAATCATTCTGGTTGCCCTCCTCTGCACTTTTTCCATTTCCATAATATCCTTCTGGAGGTGACCAGAACTATACACAGACAGTACTCCAGATGGGGCCTCACCATAGATTAATAAAGAGGCAAAATGACACTTGCTGACTTATTTTCTATACCCTTCCTAATGATCCCTAGCATTGAGTTTGCTTTTTTCCCCTTTGCTTCAGCACACTGGGTTGACACCTTCATTGAGCTCTCCACCAGGTCACCAAGGTCCCATTCCTGGTTTGCTGCAGAGATTTCAGACCCCATCAGTTTATAAACATCATTATAAACTGTACCTACAGATCAACAGATCAAACTGCATACTGAGAAAATTTCTTTCCTCCCCCCCCTCTTCCCCTCCTTCTTTCTTCTTTGCCACCATTGCCATCTGTTGTGGGGGGGGTTATGGTCCCCCTCCTGTTTTTATTGACTTTTACTTATTTTTATCCTCGTTTCTTTTCTTGTTTTTATTGTTCACCGCCCCGAGTCCCTATAGGAAGATGTGGCGGTATACAAATGCAACAAATAAATAAATAATAAATCAGCTGCAATCAGTCTCAACAGACTCATGGCTACCAGCAAACCAGGGAGAGGGGGAGGAGAGAGAAACGGAGCAGAGAAGCAGGGCTCACTTTGAATTCAGAGGCAAGGAAGAACAATGGGTTAGTACTGAGTACTAGAGATGGGCACGAATAGAAAAAATGGAGTTTCGTTTGTTGTTTAGAGGTCCGTTTCGGTTCGTTTCCGTTGTTTTGCAAAAAAATCGTTTTTGTTTTGTTACCGGTTCATTACCGTTTTGTTACCATTTATTCCAATTTTAAGTGATTTTTTTTTAGCATTTAAAGCAGCTCACTTCATTGCTGTAACGGAAACGAAACGCACGACAAAAATCCCTGCATTTCTGTTCATTTCGTTTCTTTTTGGGACAAATTTTGTTTGTCGTTTCATTGCGTAACGAAACAAAAAAAACAAAAAATGAAAATGAAAAATTGTTCGTTCCGTGCCCATCTCTACTGAATACCTCAATGGATACATTAATAATTATCCTAACCGATAAAGATCCCTCCCAGCCACAACTACTAGAGGCAGCATGTGAGATTGCAATGCCTCCAGCGGAAGAAATATGGCTGGCATATCTCCCAAACTGCATCTAAGAAACACGTGCCTGGCAAAACCCATCTTAACATATTCTTTTGAACTTTTAACTTCTTCTATACTGGTGCATGCCTGATGAAGTGGTCCCGATCCAGGAAAGAGGAGATACTCATAGATGTTGACATACTGACAGGCGATCAACTCAAGCTTCTTAAAAAATTTCTTCCCAACCGTTGGACAAATCCACCAAAGCTGTATAGAGGAGCCAATCTCGTCATGTTACCTCAAGCACAACCTTGCGGAATCATTGTTGATACAACTCAATTTAATGGGAGCTGAATAAATCAAAACTAAATTAGCTTGCTTTATGCAATGTGGAAAGTGAAGTCAAGTGGGCCTTAGAAAGCATTGCAAACAACAAGACCAGTGGAGATGATGGCATTCCAATTGAACTCTTTAAAACCTTAAAAGAGGATGCTGTAAAGGTGCTGCATGCGATATGCCAGCAAATTTGGAAAACTCAGCAGTGGCCAGAGGACTGGAAAAGATCAGTCTGCATCCCAGTCCCAAAGAAAGGCAACGCCAAAAAAATGCTCCAACTTTTGCACAATTGCACTCATTTCACACGCTAGCAAGGTTATGCTCAAAATTCTACAAGGCAGGCTTCAGCAGTATGTGGACAGAGAACTTCCAGAAGTGCAAGCTGGATTTCAAAGGGTCAGAGGAACTAGAGATCAAATCGCCAACATGCACTGGATTATGGAGAAAGCCAGAGAGTTCCAGAAAAAACATGTACTTCTGTTTCATTGACTATGCCAAAGCCTTTGACTGTGTGGACCACAACAAACTATGGCAAGTCCTTAAAGGAATGGGAGTGCCTGACCACCTTATCTGTCTCCTAAGAAATCTATATGTGGGACAAGCAGCAACAGTCAGAACTGGATATGGAACAACTGACTGGTTTAAAATTGGAAAAGGAGTAAGACAAGGCTGTATACTGTCACCTTGCCTATTTAACTTATATACAGAGTACATCATGCGAAAGGCAGGTCTGGATGAATCACAAACCGGAATTAAGATTGCCGGAAGAAATATCAACAACCTCAGATACGCAGATGATACTGCTCTGATAAGCAGAAAGTGATGAGGAATTAAAGAACCTCTTAATGAGGGTGAAAGAGGAGAGTGAAAAAAATGGGCTGAAGCTCAACATAAAAAAATTAAGATCATGGCCACTGGTCCCATCACCTCCTGGCAAATAGAAGGGGAAGAAATGGAGGCAATGACAGAGTTTATTTTCTTGGGCTCCTTGATCACTGCAGATGGCGACTGCAGCAACGAAATTAAAAGACACCTGCTTCTTGGGAGGAAAGCAATGGCAAACCTAGATAGCATCCTAAAGAGCAGAGACATCACTTTGCCAACTAAGGTCAGGATTGTCAAAGCTATGGTTTTTCCAGTAGTGATGTATGGAAGTGAGAGCTGGACTATAAAGAAGGCTGATTGCCACAGAATCGATGCTTTTGAGCTGTGGTGCTGGAGGAGAGTCTTGAGAGTCCCCTTGACTGAAAGGAGGTCAAACCTATCCATCCTGAAAGAAATCAACCCCGAATGTTCACTGGAAGGACAGATTTTGAAGCTGAGGCTCCGGTACTTTGGCCACTTCCTAAGAACATAAGAACAGTCATGCTGGATCAGGCCAATGGCCCATTTAGTCCAGCTTCCTATATCTCACAGTGGCCCCACCAGATGCGTCTGGGAGCCCACATAACTAGATATCTGTCTCCTGATACCACTCCCCTGCATCTGGCCCTTGAAGTACCCTGGTTTTAAGCCTGGAAATTACACATCTCCATCATGGTTTGTAACCTGTGATGGACTTTTCCTCCAGGAATCTGTCCAATCCCCTTTTGAAGGCATCCAGGCCAGATGCCATCACCACATCCTGTGGCAGGGAGTTCCACAGGCTAACAACGTGCTGGGTGAAAAAAAATATTTTGTCTGTTCTTACTCTCCCAGCCCTCAATTTGAGTGGATGTCCCCTAGTTCTGGTATTTTGTGAGAGGGAGAAGAGCTTCCCTTTATGATGAGAGAGGAGTCCTTGGAAAAGTCCCTGATGTTGGGAAAGATGGAAGGCAAAAGGAAAAGAGGATGGCAGAGAATGAGATGGTTGGACGGTGTCATCGATGCAACCAATATGGATTTGACCAAACTCCGGGAGGCAGTGGAAGATAGGAAGGCCTGGTGAGCTCTGGTCCATGGGGTCACGAAGAGTCGGACATGACTGAACAACTGAACAACGATATGCAATGTTTCTTTATATTAGCTGCAAGTAAAGTAAACAGGACAAATTTCTAAACGAGTTTCCAATTCCTATCATCCATATGAACTGGTGGCTGCCCCCTTCTGAATTTGCTTTAAAACAGGGCTATTACTAAATACTGTATCTAATAAAATGTATACAGTATTTTAGAGGTTTGGCTGCTCCTTTCTTCTGCAGGACCTAAAATCAGAAATTCAAAAGCAACCCACTGTCTGCAAGCTGCTGTTGAATGGATTCCTGAAAAATGGAGCGTCTGGAACTATGATGCATAAACCTCTCTGTGTTGATTATTAAGCTCTGTAGCTATTTTAGGTTGTGCTTCCTTGTACAGGTTTCTTTAAAATGTAAGTTCTCTACCCTTTCCTTCTCAGAATTGTCTGAATTTGTCCATATGTGTGTGTGTGTGTGTGGCGATATAAAAATTGCACTAATGGGAAGCTATTTTCTTAGAATAATCATCTCAGGTTTTGCACTATTACAAAGAAAGGGATTAGAATTAATATGTTTAATTTTCCAAGCTCTTAAGAGGAAGTCCAGGGATTAGATCAACATCATCACACTCTAAAGGGTGCTTTTCTTCTGAGCCACAGTTAGCAATGACTGTGATTAAATTATTTAACTGGTGTGCTTCGTGAGAGGGATCCAGTCCTGTATCAAAATCAGAGAGTTGCTTTTCCTCCCTGTCTGTCATGTTTGCTTATTTATTTGTTTGTTTGTTTGGTTTTGTTTATATTTATTTACCTCACCTTAGTGGAAACATACGTGCCTCCAAGTTATAACTGACTGCTAGAGAGTGTGAGGGGGATGCTCCAGGTGACGTTGGGAGCTCCGTCTGGCCTGGCCCCACATACCCCAGTGGATGTCAGGGACGCTTCTAGCAATAGGGCAGCCTGAGGGCACAGAGAGCAAGAATGAGGCCCCTGGTTGGAGGAAGGAGGCAGAGGCCACTGAGGTCAATGAGACATACTCCTGGGGAGGGTGGGGGAGAGGTTGGGTCAGGTTGGAGGGACCCAGGCATGGAGGAGCAGGAGGAGCAGAGAAAGAATATGATGCTGCTGCTGCTGCTGCTGCTGCTGCTGCTGGTGGTGGTGGTGTCACTGGTGTGTGTGTGTGTGTGTGTGTGTGTGTGTGTGTGTGTGTGTGTGTGTGTGTGTGTGTGAGGCTTAGGGATGGACATGAAACAAAAAAAATTATGTTTCATTTTGTTTCCTTTCATCTCCTCCACTCACATTTTATTTGTTTCGTTTCATACATTTAAAAAAAAAACTTATGAAACGAACCACTAACAAAATGGTTTCGGGGGGGGGGCTGGAAAGTGGTGAACAGACAAAAAGTTTTTTTTAAAAAAAGCCCCAGGCTTTTTTTTTTAAACTTTTCTCCCTTCCCCCAAGCCCTGCCTGCCAGCTGATGGGCGCTAGGGTGGTGGTGGGGAAACCTTTACCCCCACCTTACTGCCGGTCAGCTGGTGCCACTTGGGGGAGGGAAAAAGGTTTTTTTAAAAGCCCAGAGCTTTTTTAAAAAAAAAACTTTTTATCTCCTCCAAGCAGCTGACAGACGGAACAAAATGTTTCCTTTCAACCAAAAACACCGTTTCATTTCGTCTGTAATAATATACTGTTTCCTCATGTGGTTTCGTTTCGTTTCATTTTGTTACATAACGACACGATGAAACAGCATTTCATTTTTCATTTTGTGCCCATCCTTAGCTTAGAGTTGTCACCCTCTATGGACTCTGAGGGGAGGGGAGGGGAGGTTGTGGAAGACCGGCTGGAGGCTGAAGTTATTTACTGAGTGCCATGGCTGAACCCTACACCAGAGCGAGGTGCTCTCAGAGGACTTGGACGAAAGAGAAGCCTTGGTCGAGTTGAACGTAGGGAACACTGGAGGCTGCAACAACCTGGCACTACCGGCCCTCCTTAAAGGGCATCGGATGGATAGGGTCCATGTGGAAATCAAGGCCCAGGTGCAAACTGTGCCCTGTACCAGCCCAGTAATAGGAGGAACGCAGAGGGAGTGGGAGGTGGGCAGCTATCTAAGCCCCCATGAATTAATTGGTCAGGATGATCCCGGTACCCAGCAAGTTTTCACACCCTGCTCCTCCATCTACATAAAAATTAATTCATGTAGCAATGACAGTCTGGATGTCACAGAAGAGGAGGGCATAGTGGACAGGCTGGTAGTCACACTGAGCACACTGAGTCCCCATCCAGCTGTTCTTAATTCACCCTTTCACTTTCTTTTAATACAAAATGGCTGGAATCTATTTGTTACACACACACCCAGGCATAACACCACCTGCCTAAATTTTGGCAGCCAATTGCCAGTCCCACCAGTTATGAAGTCAGCATAAGATTTTCCTGTCACTTGACATGCACAGTATACCTTAGCATGTGTCAGCTCTGACTTCTCAATGTGACTTCTCAACAGTTTGTTGCTAAATGTTAGGCTGTTGGTTTCTGTGCTGGTTGAGATATGTAACAGGATGCCTGCTGCTGGGGTTTCTGCATTTGTGTGTGCACATATTTACAGGACTATACAAATGCTTCTCATTTCTCTTGGGTCCAATTCAGCCTGAGTATGATGGATATTCACTACCTGGGTCCTATGAATTTTTCAGCGGTAGTTTAGTGAGATAGCTGGGAGTTCTGATTTCCCACTGTGCCTCCTGCAAGAAGATCCAGTCTGTGCAGCCTTAGACAAGCTAGAATCATACAATCATAGAGTTGGAAGAGACCTCGAGGGCCATCCAGTCAACCTCCTGCCATGCAGGAATTCCCATTAAAGTAGCCCCGACAGATGGCCATCCGGCTTCTGCTTAAAAACCTTCAAAGAAGGAGACTCCACCACCCTCTGTGGCAGCATATCCCACTGCTGAACAGCTCTAACTGTCATGAACTTCTTCCTAATGTTCAAATGGAATCTCTTTTCCTGTAGTTTGAAACCATTGCTCCGAGTCCTAGTTCTGAAGCCATGGAAAACAAACCTGTCCCCTCTTCAATGTGACATCCTTTCAAATATTTAAACATGCCTATTATATCTCCTCTCAGCCTTCTCTTTGTAAGGCTAAACATTACCAGCTCCCTAAGCCGCTCCTCATAAGGAGGAGACCTTTAACCATCCTTTGGACCAGTTCAAGGTTGTCAACATCCTTTTTTTAAATTGAGGTGCACAGAACTGAACAGAGTACTCCAGATGGGAGTCTGACCAGCAGAATAGAGTGGTACTATCACCTCCCTTGCTCTAGATAGACACTATGCTTCTGCTGATGCAACCCAGAATCGTGTTGGCTGCACAATCCCAGGGCACCCCCAGAAGAAGGGAATGAGAAAGCACTTCTGAGCATTCCCTACCTAGCAGCCCCCTGTAAGAGGTCACCCTCAGTCAGAATTGCGTTGATGGCACATAATCACCATCAGGAATACTGTGCCGTGTTATGGCGTTATCATTTTCTGGCACGAAGTGCAGAACTACAATGCACTCTGAATGTCCATGTGTGCATTAAAAGAATGAATATAGGCCAAGTTCCAAGAAAGAGCCATCACAGCCTGGACATGCTGGTTACCCATTTTTCAATTTGCAAGTAGCAGGAGTGATTTCTAAAGGGGATTCTCCATGTTGGAGCAGGAAATACTTTGAGCGAATAGTTCCAGATTGGGCACCAGATGTATGGCACAAAACACAGGGAGAAAGGCATACACATGCAGTGATAGGGAGAAAAAGATGCCCATCTCATAACCATCTAGAGTCATATGTTGGCATGATGCTGACCTTGGAAATATCTCTGTCCGATGAGGTCTCTCCCTCCAGCGGGGCAGCAATAGCCGTATGTTTCCTTTTTAAAATTTGAACATTTGGCATGGTTTTTGTCCTTGAAGTTCGTTCCCTTTCAGCTGTTTCACTCATTGGTTATCCCTGTCATTTGTTACAAGGACAGGATAACAGAAAAGCTCTCTCGATGTGAATGTGTTCCTAGCTTGTATTCTCTTTTGACCTGAACTTAAATATAGGATAAATCATTGGAAACTTGTTCTGGAACATCTAGTTGTATCTTAACATCCCCAAAAGTGCTATCATGCTAGGAAGACTATGTTGCCTGGTCTGGGAGTTACCTCTGACTCATGATGACAGTGAAAGAAGAAAATGCCAAAGGAGACTGCAGTTAAAAAAATCATGACACAGAACTACACCACTTGAATGACAACCATGAAGAAACCGGCATTGTTTAAGATTTCATATGCCCTGATTCCATCACCAATCTGAAGAGTGACTGCAGCCAAGAAATCAGAAGAAGACTGAGATGCCAAAGGACAGCAAGGAAGGAATTAGAAAATATAATCAAGTGTAAGGATTTGTCACTGGAATTGCAAACCAAGATCATCCATGCTATTGTATTCCTTATTACAGGACTGCACAAGGTGTCGACTGAGAGTGACTCATAGCCCGCGGGGTGCTAAGAAGTCACCTGCCAGGTCCCTGCCTGCCTCCCGGCTGGGGTCTCTCCTCCTCTGCTGCCGCCAGTGCCGCAAAGCTTGGTGGGTGGATTGGGCAAGTGGGTGCTCCTCCTCCTCCTCCGCTACAAGTGCCGCAGAGCTTGGTGGGTCATGGGGGCCAAGCAGGTGTGCCGCCACCAGCACCGCGGAGCTAGGTGGGAGGTGAGCAGGTACGCCAGTGCCGCAGAGCTTTGTAGAGTGTGTGTGACTGGACACTCCTCCTCCTCTTCCTCTGCCACCGCCACCACCAGTGCCGTGGAGCTAGGTGGGTGGGTGGGTGGCTGAGGCAAGTGGGTGCACTGCTGCTGCTGAGCTTGGTGGGTGGGCGGGCAACTGGGAACTCCTCCACCACCTCCAGTGTTGCAGAGCTTGGTGGGTGAGTGGGTAGGTGGGGGATGAGTGGGCATTCCTCCTCTGCCACCGCCACCAGTGCTGTGGAGCTTGGTGGGGGGAGGGGCAGTTGTGAAGATGGTGGGTGCATGCACGCGTGCATGTGCCCGCTTGGGAAAAGGAGCCCGCAGGGATGTGCCATGGGCCAAAGGAGCCCGTGGGCTGTTCAAAGTTGGACAGCCCTGCCTTATTACAATGTATGGATGTGATAGCATGACAGTGAAGCAACTGGCAGGGAGAAAACTGATTCATTTGAAACATGGTACTGGAGGAGAGCTTTGTGGATACACTGGACTGCCAGAAATTGGATTCAGGTCAAGCCTGAACTATCTAGGCCTGTGGTTCTCAACCTGTGGGTCCCCAGATGTTCTTGGACTGCAACTCCCAGAAATCCTGGCCAGCTCAGCTAGTGGTGAAGACTTCTGGGAGTTGTAGTCCAAGAACATCTGGGGACCCACAGGTTGAGAACCACTGATCTAGGCCTTTCAATACATTTCCCCCTCCTAACTTATGGTCACTTAGCTTTATTTTGCTCATTATCTTTTGCAAACAAAAGGAAGAAAGAAAGAGAGAGAGAGAGAGAGAGAGAGAGAGAGAGCAATTATCTGTGACAGTCATCTTGATTTTGTTAGCTCTACCCTCTTATAATATATTTCTTTGTTTCTTTATGTTTGAGGGATTTGGTGAGATTTGATTGTCTTCCGTAATCTCTAACAAAGCACACTGAGGGAAGTTTTGTGTCATCGGCAAACTTGCCCACCTCACTGCTTATCCCTGTCTCCAGGTCCTTTATGAACAGATTGAAAAATTGAAAAGCACCGGACCCAGGATAGATCTCTGGGGCACACCGCTTTTCACCTCTCTCCATTGTGAAAATTGCCCACTGACACCTACTCTTTGTTTCCTGGATCTCAACCAGTTCTCAATCCATACGATTGACTGTTCCATTTTCTCAGACACCTTTGGTGAGGGACTGTGTCAAAAGCCTTCTGAAAATCAAGATAGACAATGTAGGAAAATGTAAAGCAATGCATATTGGAGGAAAAAATCAAAACTTTATCTATCAACTCATGGGCTCTGAGCTATCCGTGATGGATCAGGAAAGAGATCTGGGTGTACTGGTGGACAGCTCAATGAAGGTGTCTACCCAGTGTGTGGCAGCGGTGAAGAAGGCCAATTCCATGCTAGGGATTATCAAAAAGGGGATTGAAAATAAAACAGCGAACATTATAATGCCTTTATACAAAACAATAGTAAGGCCCCACCTGGAGTATTGTGTACAATTCTGGTCACCGCATCTCAAGAAAGACATAGTGGAACTGGAAAAGGTGCAGAAGAGAGCGACCAAAATGATTACTGGGCTGAGGGACCTCCCTTATGAGGAAAGGCTAAAACATTTGGGGCTCTTTAGTCTGGAAAAAAGGCACCTGAGGGGGTATATGATTGAGACGTACAAAATAATGCAGGGCATGAGTAAAGTGGATAGAGAGACGCTCTTCTTCCTCTCATAAAATACCAGAACTAGGGGACATCCACTCAAATTGAGGGCTGCGAGAGTGAGAACAGACAAAATAAAATATATTTTTTACCCAGCGTGTTGTTAGTCTGTGGAACTCCCAGACACAGGAGGTGGTGATGACATCTTCTGATTCCACAGCCAGATGTTTAAGCCTCTTAGCTACCCAGCAGTTCCCCTGATCTACTGTAGGTTTCTTCTACTATACTTCAAACCCAGATGGGAATAGACCAGGCTCGCCCGTTGGCCTTTCTATAACTGCCCACTGCTCGTTTCCTAATAGGCTTTCTGTGGTAGAATTTCTCCACAGTACCACCTTGCTGACTAGAGATGGGCATGAATAAAAAAAATGGCATTTTGTTTGTCATTTGTCGTTTGTCATTTAGGGGGACGGTTTCAGTTCGTTTCCGTTTTTCACGAATTTTTGCAAAAACTTCATTTTCATTTTCATTCGTTTCGTTACCATTTCATTACCATTTATTTCTAATTTTTGTGATTTATTTTAGCATTTAAAGCAGTTTGATGTATTGCCGTAATGAAAATGAAACGGATGACAAAATTTCTGGTGTTTCTGTTCGTTTCGTTTCATTTTAGAGACAAAATTCATTTGTCATTTCGTTGCATAACGAAATGAAAAAATGAAAACGGAAATGAAAAATTGTTCGTTTCGTGCCCATCTCTATTGCTGACATTTTCAAATATCAGTGATGTCAATTGTTTGGCTAAACACATGCCAGTGTCATTTCATGAAAAACGGCAAATCCACCCAAGAATGAAAAGTGGGTGTTTGCTCCACTGGGGGGGGAGCATTTTTAATTGCACTTACTTTTTTTCTTTTGATTGCTTGTGGAAGGGAAGCTCATTACAGCTCAAATTAATCTTTGGAAATGAACTGTAGCAGAAGTGGGGAGGGGAGGAGATCAGCATCTACCACAATAACAGATTGTGCAATTATAATTATTTTAGTCTTCTGGAGAAAAGACCTTTTGCTTTAGGAGGAAAAAATGTTTTCATGGATTGTTTCTGTAGCCAAGGATCAGTTCCAATTTTGACGTGGAAGCTCTGCTTTTAAATAACATCTTGAAGGCAAACTAAGAAATGAAAATTAAAAATAATTCAAATATGTGCTCCATGTTGTACATCTTGGATGTCGGATTAAAACAGCAGCCATTTTACCAAATCTGTATTAATGAAATCATTAACAGTTCTCTTCTCCTCGTGAGGGTAATGTTTTATTTACCGTTCAAATTGAACTATGTGGGGCGATAATAGTTTGGTTTTATCACCATATGCAACATGTCAAGCTATTTTATTTCATTTATCCACTTTGATCAAAAGCAAATATGAATATTAACACTGAAAATGTCCTCTATTCCCCTCCCCTTTGTTATTTGCTGATTTCCCAACCATTGGAAACACGGCTCTGCCTCTGTAATTCTGGGGCGCTTGAGTCCCTGGCGCACATGGTCCTTCAATGCACTGTATAAAGGGATATCCACACTGGGAAAGAACACCAGAGTGCTGGATAGTTCACTGGGCTGTAAAATGTCCCCCCCCCCTTTTTTGGCCCGACCTTCCGTTTTTCGATGTTTCGATTCTCCAAAGCCTTGCCTTCAATGCGTTACGGAGCAAACTTCGATGCATTTGTCTTTTAAAAGCTAATCATTGGATTGCTAACTCCATAAGGAATTTACTGGCGAATGTCGCTTCACGATCCTGCCACTAGATGGGTTCTGTTCCTATCGTCACTTGTTCTGCAACGAGTGTGACTTCATGGGCTCTCATCTCGGAATGAGATGTGTGATGAGCAGATTGCCAAGGCCAGGGAGGGGAATCTCTCATCCCACTTAAATTGTAGTTCAGGGGGCATGGTCAGGACAAACTCCCCTCATCTCGCAATGCAGTAAGATTACTTCGCACCGGTCCCAAGTGGGACTGCAAACAGCGATGAGATGGACATGAAGTATCAGCCCTAGAGACAGCAGAACTGGAGGGGAGCATCCCCTGACACTCCTATGCAACCTCTCCATGTTTGGGGGAGATTGATTTTTGAATTTTGATTTCTGAGCCCACCCCCAATAAAATTCTCCTCAGGCACCTAGAGATTCCTAACATGCAGAGAGGTTTCCTCTGGATCTTCTTTATAATCCCTTCAAGTTTGGTGAAGATTGAGTTCCCCCAAGACATTTTCCTAGGGGGGGGCCACTTTGTGGGTGCCTAACTCTGAAACCCAATATGTACCAAACACGTAGGTATTGTAGAGGAAAGTTGGGAGAAGCCTCTCTGCAGGTTTGGTGTCTCTAGCTGCCTGGGGGGGGGCACTTTTCCGGGGGGGGTCCCTTCTTTATTTATTTTATTTATTTATTTATACAGCTTGTATGCTGCCCACTACCCAATGGTCTGTGGGCAGCTCACAATCAAAATAAACAATTAAGACATCAAAATTACAATAAAATTATAACAATTAAAAACATATAAATATGATAAATAAAATACATTAGAACACAACACTAAAATTGCCATCAGGACCCACAATCACCAGTTAAAAAAATTCTGGAACAGAAAGGTTTTTACCTGGCGCCGAAATGTTATCAACGTCGGCACCAGGCGGGTCTGCCAGGCGGGGGCAGCTGCTGAGAAGGCCCTATACCTGCACGCCATCCCTCTTACCTCCTTGATGGATGGCGCTTTCAAAAGGGCCCCCTGGCTAGATCTTAACTGCTGGGTAGGTTCATATGGAAGGAGGCGGTCCTTCAGGCATCTAGATCCTAAGCCATTTAGGGCTTTATATATCATAGCTCATACTTTGGAACCCCAATTTTAACCAAACTTGCAAGGCTTGTAGAGGAGAGACAGAGGAAGCATCCTCAGAAGGGGTGGTGGCTTTAGCATTTTTAAGGGGAGATGAATTGAGTCATTGGTTCATCAATTTGTCAGCCATGGTGAATCACAAATTTAAAAATTCATCTCCTTCTCTAGTCATGAAGATGACGTCCTTATTGTATCTGGTCCTATTCTTGATTTCTTGGATGGCTGAAGCTCAGACCATACAGAGCAGGGGCTTTTTACTGGAGACACCTCCCTTGTAGAAAGGTTCCTTGTTAAGATTCCCTAAGTCTCTGCAGCTTCAGATCTGACCTAGTTGTTTAAGAAAGCTAGAAGAGAAAGTGTTAAAATGCTAATCTGTCGGAAATACTGTGATGGGGTTCCTGCATGGCAGGGGGCTGGATTCTTCCAACTCTATGATTCTATGATTCTATGATTCTCTTTCTGTGTTAATAATAATAATAATAATAATAATAATAATAATAATAATAATAATAATAATAATAATAATAATAATAATAATAATAATAAACAACTTGAAAAAAATTACCCGATATCAGGATCTGAAAATTGAACTTCAGAGATTCTGGCATAAACTGGTACAGGTGGTCCCAGTGGCAATCGGCAAGCTGGGTGTGGTGCCTAAAGAGCTAAGCAAGTATTTAGAAGAAATTAGAGTTGACAAAGTCACCATCAGTCAGGTGCAGAAAGCCACCTTACTGGGATCTGCTCACATGATTCGCCAATATATCACATAGTCCTAAACGCTTCGGAAGCGTGATTTGTAATATTAAATCCAGCGTAGTTAGCTGTGGTGGTGGTGGTGGTGGTGGTGGTGGTGATGATGATGATGATGATGATGATGATGATGATGATGATGATGATGATGATGATAATAATAATAAATAATAATAATAATAATAATAATAATAATAATAATAATAATAATAATAATAATAATAATAATAATAATATGGGATCTGCTCACATAATTCGCCGATACATCACATAGTCCTAAACGCTTGGAAAGCGTTTGACTTGTGATTAGTAATACAAAATCCAGCGTAGTCTGCTGTGTGATAATTTAATAATAAAGTATTTGTATTGGCACTTGGGTCTGTCTGTCTGTCTTACATTGGCCCATGTCTGGTGGAGGAAAAAGGAAGATAGATGACCAAGGTGTGGTGATTACCGCTTATTAGACAATTTTTTTGTGTGCAGGCAGATGTAAAGGGTTAATGCTGTGGATCAATGAGGGAGTGTGGAGACAGAGAGTTTTGATGTTAGAAGAGATAAGAGTTAGATAATGATGAGATATAAGATGTGAGTATTTGTATTTGTAATTGTATTTGTATTGAGCTCTTATAGGTTTTTGGGGTTAAGAGCCTCAAACTATATGTGAACTAAAAATAGCAGATTATTTTATCTCTCCCCACATTACCCTCAAATAACTTCTTATTCTTAATTTAACAGGGTTACTTATGTTTCAGTCCCCATTGGAAGAAGTGGAGTGGAAGCATCATCTACTTTGCCAGGTCTGTCTCTCCTTATCGACCCTTCTTTCTTCTTCTCTTGTTCCATGCGGACTCATGGCAGGATGTGGGGAACGGGGCCAGGGAGGGGACCTTGTTAATTCTCTCTTAAATTTGCAAGGTGCCAGGGTATCATTTGACATCACAAGGAATTGCGATCTTTTCTGGGCCTCAAAGCTGGGAGAGAATCTCTGAGAGAATGAAACTAGAGCAGTGGTTCTCAACCTGTGGGGTCCCCAGATGTTCCTGGACTGCAACTCCCAGAAGCCTCCAGCACTCACTGTGCTGGAAGGGGTTTCTGGCAGTTGCAGTCCAGGAACATCTGACTGGGGACCCACAGTTTGAGAATCAGTGAACTAGAGGAAAAGGTTTGATCTTGTGTGTGAGAGGTGCCCTTTGAACCCTGAGGTGCCCATCCTGGCCACTGCTCTCAAATGGAGCAGAGAGCCATACATTGAGCATTATGTGTTCAAAGCTATGATGGCACACAGAGCCACTGAGTGTTTGGGCCAAATGCAGGTGGAGGGAAGTTGACTGCCACTCACAAATATAAAACTTTTTTCCTTCCACAGCACTGCTTTGCTTGGTTTCCCCATCTGGAGATCCAGAACGTGTCAGAGTACGTGCTATTTGATCAGCCAGCAGAAGCAATACTTATTGAATAAATAGTTAGCCAGAGGCAGAGTTTCCTTAAAACCAAACAGCTATATTTCAAACTGTACAAAAATATATCACAGCATCACAGAACTTATACAAAGTTCAACAAAGCATAACAGCATACATTATATTGACAAAATATATGACAGAGAAACAAAGTGGATGCCTTACTCACAGAAGGCCCAATGAACAAAGATTTACAGAACATTTTTATACATGTGTCTGTCCAATCATAAATGACATTACCTCATAGCTATTGCAACCCCTTGCATCAGCCAAAATTCATTATGTTAATTCTTAACATCTGTACTCCATTAGAAAAAACTATACATTTAGTAACTGTGACTTTGCATTTTTACAGACTCCATCATTAAATCAATTAAATACATATCAAATATATATAGAAGATTCTGTCTAATACATGTATTTCACTAACTAATATCTGACCGAACTACATAGCAGTTTCCTCAGACTTCCATGTTGTACCCTGAGATCTTGCAAGCCTGCTACTCAGAGGAATTCTGGGAGCTGTGGTTCAGAAATATAACATCCCCCATCTCTCTCCAGTGATATGATCAGCAGCACAGCTAATTTAACCTATGAGATGTCAATTAAGTATGTGATTAATATTATGTGTAGCTCAAACCCAACTTTCTTTGGATGGTGGATTTGTTGAGCTGGGCTTCCTGCTCATTATTAATCTGTGTCCAGAGGAGGAACATCTCTCTGATCTTCTGCGAGCCCATGGTTGGCCTTTCACAAGGCAGGTAGGAAGACTTTCAAATCCTGGATAATGTACAAGAGTCGTCTCTTTAATGAGGTTGCCTATTAGTTAGAGCCTGCCCATGCTGCTTCTCCACATTAATGAGCTGTCACCTTTGATGTGAGGTAGGGTGACGGAGAAAAGAACATTCTCAGGAAGAGGAACATAAGAAAGCAGCTCATGATCTCAGTTCCTTCTTATGATGAGGGCAGCCTATAAATAGGTGGCAGCAAAGGGACCAGAAACAAATCAAAACTCCAAACAATGAGCTTCTGAAGCAGGCAAAGAAAAGAGTAATAAAGGGCAAAGCTAGGAGAAAAAGAGGGGAACCAGGATAAAATTAAAGCAAATGGGGGGATCTGAGATATTGGTATTGGAGCAGAGGCAGTAGGATCCACCAAGATCTCTCAAGAAAAGAAGTCCAGTTGCCATGCATCAACTTCCAGATAAACTCACCTGGACAACTGAGAATCTTCACAGACATGATCCACCAAGCTTAAACGCCACCATCATCATATGCTATCAACTTCATTCTGACTATTGGTGACCCTTTTAAGGGGTTTCGAGGTAGGGAACACTTAGAAGTGGTTGACCCTTCCCTTCTTCTGGGGTGCCCTGAGACTCTGCAACATACCCATGGCCACACAGGTTGGCTGTACTCTCAGGAGGCATAGTGGGGAATCAAACTCCCAATCTCTGGCTTCGCAGACAGACACCTAAACCACTGAGCGATCCAGACAGGTTTAGGAATGTTATATTCATGCTGGCTGGAGTATTCTGGAAGTTGTGGTCCAGAAATGACTTTCTTAAGTGCTGGAACTATATTTCAAGCTGCTCTACACATTTGGGAAACATAGAGGTGGCAGCCAAAAACCAAAAAAAGCAAAAAACAAATATGGAGGTTAAGCCAACCTACTTTTGAGACTTGAGCTACCTGGCTCTTATGATATTGTCTGGGTTGTTTGCATCTAATAAGACTTCTGGAACAGATATGCCTGTCTGCCACTTAAAAGACTGCTCAGAGGCAGCAGATCCAGATTCCCTGCAAGGAGCTGGCCAAGGCCTCTGAGCCCGCGTCACCAGCGGAGGAGGCAGCAGGAAGAGCAGGTAGGCAGAGGTGACAAGGGCAGTGGGACGGGATCTAGCAGGCATTCCCTTTTGAAGAAGCCAATGGAAGGCCAAAGGGGGGGGGGGGGAGGAGAGAGAGAATTCAGTTTCATTTTGCTTCGGCAGAATGGGATCCCCAAACTGGATCATGAAACAAACCACGAACCAAAATGGTTTGTTGGATTTTTCAGCTCACGGGGCCGTTTCGTACTCATCTTTAACAGGGAGCAATCTTTTGCCTTTAGGGTGGTGTTTATATTCCAGTGTCCAGAATCCACTGGTAATTCTGGTTGGGTCTTCTTGAATTATATTGAATCAGCAGCTATGGCCATAACGGGACCTCTCGATACCCTGGCAGTCTCTTTGCAGGAGGTCAGAGGCCTTGTGCTGCGTTGTTGTTGTTGTTGTTGTTGTTGTTGTTGTTGTTGTTGTTGTTGTTGTTGTGTTATGGCAAAACTTTGGCAGTCCAGGTGTTTTCGACCACAACTCCCAGAGTTCAGAGTGTAGATTGCCAATGACAGGGGACTGTGGGACTTGTGGTCCAGAACATCTGAGGTGCCAAACGTTCACCACCACTGTGATAATCCAATCTAGCCCCTATCAAGAAAGCTCAGTGAGTGAGGAATTGACTTCCTAAACTGTGGCTCCACAGCCAGATGCCTAAACCACTAACTTCCTGTATCTGGTCATGCAACGCAGTGAAGCAGATGAATGAAAATCCCCCCCCCAAATCACTCTCTTTATTCCCAGGAAAACGTTGGGGGAAAGGTGGGGGGTGCTTAAAGTAAAGCAGGAATAATATTTGTACTCAAAAAAGAGAATGTACCTGGTGTGTGTGTGTGTGTGTGTGTGTGTGTGTGTGTGTGTGTGTGTGTGTGTGTGTGTGTGTGTGTGTGTGTGTGTGTGTGTGTGTGTGTGTGGTTTTGTTACAGTTGTGACTGACTCTTCGTGACCCCATGTCAATGGAGTTTTCTTGGCAGTAATACTGGAGTGGCTTGCCAGTTCCGGCACCAGGCGCCTACAGCACCTGGCATTCCCTGGGGTCTCCCATCCAAGTACTAACCAGGGCTTAGCTTCTGAAATCAAGCAACATTGGATGTGCTTAGGGCAGGCACGTCCAATCTTCAGCCATTGGAAACACAGGCTTGGAATTCTGGGAGTTGTGGTCCAAAACATCAGGTGGGCCAAATGTTGCCTGGCTTAGGACATCTAGGCAGGGGCAGGTGTGTTTAGGGTGGGGGGAAAGCAGAGTGCCCGTGAGAGCTGTTGCACTTTCTGATGCTCCACACAAGTGGGGGGGGGGGAGAGAGAGACGAAACCAATAAACAAAAACTAAATCCCAAGATAGATTGTTGTAGAGCACGTAAAAGGCATTTTCCAAGTTCCTTGTTTTGGCATTAAATCACCCCATTCCCATTCCCCTTCTTGACAGCGTTGTGTTCTCAACCTGTTATAAAGGGATTTTTTATGATTTCCTAGGTTTACTGCAGTGCTGTGGCATTTCTCCTTCTGCCTGTAGCACTAACGTCTGTTCAGTCAACACACACACACACACACACACACACACACACACACACACACACACACACACACACACACACAGAGAGAGAGAGAGAGAGAGAGAGAGAGAGGAGGGGGGCAAGGAAAGATGGTCCCAGAGAGAGGAGGAAAGACTCTTTGGCCAGCACGTTTGATCTCAGCTTATATTGCTGCTGCATAATTATATTCTAAAGAAAGACTCTGGCACATCAGACCAAATCCAATCTTCTCGTGCAACCAGAGGGAGTGGATGTTCCCTTATTTCCTCTCTTCCCATCTCTCGGTTTTTAAGAAAAGCTGCTGAGTGGGCTTTTGAAACAGATTGACCCTAATATTTAAAACCCAGTGTGGGTGGGGAAACCACTGCCAGTAGTTTCAGCGGAGTGGGTGGGTGGGGGAGCCACAGGGGTGTATGGCACTGCAGCCCTATAACTACATACCTGGTGATAAGATGCAAGTTTCCATTCATATTTTTTCCATTGTAGGCACTGCTCTTTATAATTCAGATGGAAAATATTTTAAAATTAGAGATTAGAGAACTTTTAGAGAAAATTAGAAAATTAGAGAACTTTTAGTTCATTTTGTTATTCATTATTCATTTAGTTCTGTAACGAAACAAATAATGAGCCCCAGAGTGGATTTAGAACGAAATGAAACTAACCAAAAAATAAAAATTGGTTCAGTTCAGTTTGGTTCATTACTGGTGGCACCAGAGATGTCTCCTACCTGGTGCTGGTCGTAGAAGTTATAGAAGTCATAGAATCATAGAGTTGGAAGAGACCTCAAGGGCCATCTAGTCCAATCTCCTGTCATGCATGAACCCCCATTACAGGACTCCCATCCAGCCTCTGCTTAAAACCTCCAAAGAAGAAGACTCAACCACCCTCTGTGGCAGCATATTCCATTGCCGAACAGCTCTAACTCTCATGAAATTCTTTCTAATATTTAAATTGAATCTCTTTTCCTGAAGTTTGAAACCACTGCCCCGAGTCCTAGTCTGAAAAACAAACCAGTCCCTTCTTCAATGTGACATCCTTTCAAATATTTAAACATAGCTATCATATCCCCTCTCAGTCTTCTTTTGTAAGGCTAAACATTCCCAGCTCCCTAAGCCGCTCCTCGTAATACATTTCCTCCAGACCCTCAATCATCCTGGTCGCCCTCCTCTGGACCCGTTCAAGATTGTCAACATCCTATTTAAATTGAGGTGTACAGAACTGGACACAGTACTCCAGATGAAGTCTGACCAGAGCAGAATAGAGTGGTACTATCACTTCCCTTGATCTAGACACTATGGTTCTGTTGATGCAATCAAGAATCGCATTGGCTTTCTTGGCTGCCGCATCACAATGCTGGCTCATGTTCAATTTGTGGTCCACCCAGACTCCCAGATCCCTTTCACAGATACTATTTTCCAGCCAGGTGTCTCCCATCCTATATCTGTGCAATTCATTCTTTTTACCTAGATGCACCACCCTACATTTCCCTCTGTTGAATCCCATTTCGTTAGCCTTGGCCCAGGACTCTAATCTTTCAAGGTCCTTTGGGATTTTCATCCTATCCTCTAGGGAATTAGCAACCCTACCCAATTTGGTATCATCTGCAAATTTGATTAGCCTACTATCAATCCCTTCCTCTAAGTCATTAATAAAGATATTAAATAGCACCGGACCCAGAACAGAACCCTGGGGCACCCCACTGGTCACGTCTCTCCAAGATGAAGTGAAGCCATTAATGACAACCCTTTGGGTGTGATCGGTCAACCAATTACAAATCCACCTAACAGTGGCACTATCTACACCATATTCTACTAATTTCTTTGCAAATATACCATGGGGAACCTTATCAAAGGCCTTACCAAAATCTAGATGAGCAATATCCACAGTGTTCCCGTTATCCACCAGGCCTGTAATTCTATCAAAGAAAGAAATCAAATTGGTCCTGGAGGTCCATTCTACCTGGCTGCAGGGATGGGCGACCAGGAAAAAAAATGCTGATCCACCCGCACTACAGCTGTAGTGCAGGCCACGTGGTCGGCAGTAAAAAATTTAAAAATAAAAAATAAATAAATAAATAAATAAATAAATAAATAAATAAATAAATAGATAGATAAATAAATAAATAAATAAATAAATACGGAGCACCGGCTGGGTTGGCACCCTAAAATAAAGGGGGAAAGAACAAAACCAGCCCCAGGGGCCACATGGTTGGTGCTTGAAATATATATATATAAACGATCTGGCGCATGGGCCTGGTACCGACCCGCAAGTACTGGACCCAGCCCACATTCTGCAGAACCAGCCTGTGGGTCTGGCCCACAGCCAGCAAAAAAGAAAAAAGAAAAAAAAAGAACCAGAACTCGATACAGTGTGCGGGCCTGGTACTGGCCCGTTACCACTGTACCCGGGCCACTGGCAAAAGGGGGGAAAATCAACTGGCCCATGCTGCAGTTTTAGCCAACTGGCCAGGTTGCCGCCCTAAAATAAAGAAAAAAATATAAAAAATAAAACCAGCACTGACACGGCCCCAGGGGCTGTGCAATGGGCGCTTAAAAAAAGAGGTGTTGGCCCCAAGCCACCACCTCAAAAAGCCCCTGCCACAGGGGCTAGGATCGCCCCAGCCCTGCTGTTGTTGCCACCGCCTGGTAAGGATGATTGAAGATGATGATGATGATGTGGATGACGATGAAGATGCTGCCACTCCAGTTTGTGCAGTTGTTGTTGTTGTTTGTGCAGTTTTTTCTGAATGTTTTTTCCCACCCCCGTGCTGTCAAATGGATTAAAAAGCACAAAGCCGGGGGGGGGGATGAAAAACGAATCAACAAACCAATGAAACAAATTTTAAAAATGTAAAAAATGAAATGAACCAAACCAAACACTAAAACGAACCGAACCAAAATGAATCGCCATTTTTTCGGTTCGTGCCCATCTCTATTTAAAATGAAAAAACAAACAAACCTTGGATGTGCAGAATCCAAAACTTATAGATTTATCTAAAAAGGCACAGGGTTATGAGTGTATCACCATAACCAGCTAGGGATTTTTCTACCTAAAGAAGTTCCATTCCCCACCCACCCTTACTCATCTGTTTTTTGAAAAGACGTGTCAGAAATACCAGGACTCATATCCAAACTACACTAATAAAAGGCATTTCTCAGAAGCTATTTCTGCACAGGAAACCCTAGAAACACTTTAATCAATATACCCCAATATATATATATATATATAATTCAGGCACATTCAACACCATAAAGTAAGTTATGGCAATTTAAAAACCATACGACCTGGTCTCCGTGAACTGGTGTAGAATGCAGTAGGCATTTCCAATCAGATAACTTTGAAATGTTTTCTATGTTGTTGTGTCGTTACAGTCGTAACTGACCCTTTGTGACCCCATATCCATGGAGTTTTCTTGGGAGGAATACTGGAGTGGTTTGCCAGTTCCTACTCCAGGTGCCTACAGCTCCTGGTCCTTGTTGGTTTCCCATCCAAGTACTAACCAGAGCTGACCCTGCTTAGCTTCCAAAATCAGGCAAGATCGGACGTGCTTCGGGCATCTAGGCAGTGAAATGTTTTATAGTGGAAGAAAACACTCAGAAGAAACAATGTGGGCTTGATAGAATGGGAAGATGTAGCACAGTCAGTTAGCAGCTCTAATGCAATGTATGATAGGTTAATATCAGTCAGACATCAGGGACAGGCTGAACCTAAGTGTCATGTTTATGTTCAAACTACATATGCATAAAACAGAGAAATAGTATGCTTTTACAGTGGTACCTTGTATAAAGGAATTAATTCGTTCCAAATGAAATTATGTTAAGCAAAATTTCCTTTATACAAATTTCCATAGGAATGCATTGAAAACAGAGTGATCCCATTTTTATGTTGTACAGATTTGTCCCATAGGCTATTCTGTTAAGCAAATTTCCCCTATCTGCAGAATTTTTTATGTTGTACAGATTTTATGTTCTACAAACCGTTTGTTATACGAGGGTCCACTGTATTCAAGAAAGAAAATGATCACACACTAAAATGGGATGTGCTGATGATTATAGGTGACCAGAGTGCAAAGACATTTTGAGACAAACTACATTTATTTTAAAAAGATAGATAAAATGCAAGCTTTTGTGTGAATCTGTATGTTTAATATGATCCTTGTATCACATCTGTCCCCAATTCAGTGACAAAACGGATGTGTGAGCACACCTGCAAAGAGGTGACCTTGTCCAACTGGAATCCCAGGCAGGCAATCTGACTTGAAAATCAGGGCCATGTTTACCTTTCAATGACCAGTCATGAAACCTAGGACACTGGAATGCAAGATGTGGTGCTGCGCGAAAGCACATGCCTTGTTAATCAGAAATCTTTTGCCACTTAGGGAAGTTCTTTGCTAGTAATCTAACAATGGACTAATTACCGTATATGTGTGTGTTGTGTCGTTACAGTCTTGACCGACTCTTTGTGACCCCCATATCCATTCAGTTTTCTTGGCAGAAAGACTGGAGTGGTTTGCCAGTTCCTACTCCAGGTGCCTACAACACCTGGTATTCCCTGGTGGTCTCCCATTTAAGTACTAGCCAGGCCTGACCCTGCTTAGCTTCCGAAATCAGGTGAAATTGGATGTGCTTAGGGCATCTAGGCAGCTAATTTCAGTCACCCCCCCCGCTGATCGCGGGGGTTAGGGACCCACCCCACCCGTGATGCATGAAAATCCGCGATATGTGGAAGTGGGTGGGGGCTGGGGGGTGATCGCGCACCTGTCCGAGGCTTTTTGGAGGAGCACGGGGGCGGCACGGAACGACCCGATCGCCCTCTGCTGCCACCCCGATGCATCTCCGAGGCTTCTCGGAGGAGTGCGGGGGCAGCGCGGAGCGACCTGATCGCCCCCCACTGCCCCCCTCTGAGGCTTCTCGGAGGAGTGTGAGGGGGTGGTGGGGAGTGACCCGATTGCCCCCGGCCGCCCCCCCTGCACAGCTCCAAGGCTTCTCAGAGGAGTGCGGGGGGCAGTGCAGAGCAACCCTATCGCCCCCCACCCACCCCACACGGCTCCGAGGTGCGGGTACTGTGATCCCGCGATGTAGTGGGACCGCAGTACCTGAACCGCGAACTGGCGGGGGGGGGTGACTGTACTGTATATACTTGAATATGATTCGAGTTTTTCAGCCTTTATTTTTGGCTGAAAAAAGTCCTCGACTTCTATTCAGGTGAATATGGTAGCCAGCTTGGGGAAGGCTGTGGAAGTCTAGTTTTGCCCATTCCGCTGCCTCCTGAGCACTCAGCCAGCTTGGGGATGGTGGTGGAGGTCTAGTCCTATCTGTTCTGCTGCCTCGGAAGCCCCCTCGATGGGGGTTTGTCGGTGGCTGCGGTGGCACCAGACTCGATGGGGTGGGGAAAGTGTTAGGTTTTTAAAACATTTTTTCCTCTCCCAAAGCAAGCGCCAGTGTCTGCCATCAGCACTTGCTGTCATTTGAGGGTGAGAGAATGGGAGAATTTTGAATGTCGATGTGACAGGAGGGAATGTGGGAGTTACAGTTTTTACCTTAGAGCCTTGTGGTGAAAGATGGGCTTGGTAGTAGTGAATAAAATAACAGTGGCAGTACAGAAGCACAGTGGTACCTTGTATGAAGGAATTAATTCGTTCCAAATGAAATTATGTTAAGCAATTTTTTCCTTTGTACAAATTTCCCATAGGAATGCATTGAAAATGGATTAATCCCTAATCGTGACCGTTTTTCTTTTGAACGGATTCGCTCAACACAACAAATCCGTTAAGCAATTGCCCCCTATCTCTGGAAATCTTTTCCTTTAAGTGGATTTTCTGTTAAGCAAACCGATTGTTATACAAGGGTCCATGTATTACATTTGGTAATGACTTAAGAAACCTTCACAGTACTTATGTTCAGTCAATTTTTATGGGTGTCCATCATGCCTATGAATTTTATCTCAGCTGTTTCCCTTTGTATACTTGATTGGTAATGATTCTGTTCTAAAATGCTGACCTAAAAATCTTCCACAGAGTATCCCAGTGGATTGAAATGGTTTGAGACTGGTTTCTGCATACTGATGTCAGATTTGTGACCATCGGTCCATTTCTGTACAGATTGTCCTGTTTGTTCTGTGTTGAGTGCAGATGGGCAATGTTGGCAAAAGATGGCATAGACTACATGACATGAGGAGCAAGTGAAGTTGCCTTTGATATTGTATACTATGGCATTGTTAGGCCCTGTGACTGCATTGACAGGGTAGAGGTGGGGGTAGAGTTGGCATCGAGGTTTCCGATAAAGTTTAGTCCCCTTGTCTGTGTGGCTGTTTCGTAAACCCTTGTGTGTTAGTCTGTCCTTGAGGTGGTGATGGGGTTTTGACTCTAGGAAAGTATGAGTCTCCCACCAATAACTCCCATGGAATTATTTTTTTGAGGGGTCTGACCCCGCTGGTGCCACAAGGAGGAGGGGGTGGAAGAGGACTGCTTAGAAAAGTTACTCATGGGTTCAGAGCTCTTGAAATTCTCCCCCACCAGCATAGCAATTTCTGGGGGTTATAGCCGGATATAGTGTTTCTTAGAACGAATGAATGAACAAAAAAGAAAGGAAGGAAGGAAGGAAGGAAGGAAGGAAGGAAGGAAGGAAGGAAGGAAGGAAGGAAGGAAGGAAGGAAGGAAGGAAGGAAGGAAGGAAGAACCAATGGACGAAGGAATGGGGCACTTCCAATTCTGGACTCGCTTTGGGTGTCGCTCATAGAATAGAATAGAATAGAGTTTTATTGTCATTATGCATATGCAAAATATGCACAACGAAATTAGAGTACTGTTCCACTACACACTCTAAGCATACAAAACACATAAAACATATAAAACACCATACAAAATATTAAAAACTCTTAAAATTGCTTACAAAATTTAAAACACTACTTAAAACTGATTAAGATAGTGCTAAAACTGTCGCATTTAGCTTGGATACTGCTCTGTGATAAAAACTGTTCTTTAGTCTATTTGTCCTTGACCTAAGAGTCCTGTATCTCCTGCCAGACGGCAACAGTTCAAAAAATTGGTAGCCAGGATGCGAAGGGTCTCTCAAAATTCTAGATGTCTTCCTTGAGCATCTGGAGTTGTATAATTCTTCCAAAGGAGGAAGAGGACAGCCCACTATCCTCTCAGCAGTGTTTATGACCCTCTGGAGCGCCCTTCTATCTGCCACTGTGCAACTGGAAAACCAGACACAGAGGCAGTAAGTGATAGTGCTTTCTATAAAGCCCTGGTAGAAGGTTACCAACAGTTTCTGGACTCGCTTTGGGTGTCGCTCATCTCTTTGATGACTGCTATAATGAATGCCGTACTTTGAAAATATTGAGCTGTTCTTCCCTCCCATTGTTAACACCATCAAAGGAAGGAAGTGGGGTTGCCAGGGTGTTAGTGGGTCAGCAGAGCAAATGTGAGGCTAATCTTTTACAAAGATCAAGGCTCCACATGGACTTAAGCGTATGGAAGGCAGTGTTAATACACAGCAGGATGAGGGCAGGAGCTTCAGAAGGCACCCTTCCCTTGTGGAGGCCCCGGGGACAAACTGCCCAATCTGACCTCACCCTGGGCAGCCCCAGCTGCCTCCGTGGATGCATCCTGGTCACGGCCTCTTTGCCCCTTTGTTGTCTGAATGTGCACACTGAGATGGATTCTGAACGAAGCTTGGGTATAGACAGATCTGAAGTTTGGGTACAATTCTGGTCACCGCATCTCAAAAAAGACATAGTGGAACTGAAAAAGGTGCAGAAGAGAGCGACTAAAATGATTACTGGGCTGGGGGACTTCCTTAATGAGGAAAGGCTAAAATATTTGGGCCTCTTTAGTCTGGAAAAAAGACACCTAAGGGGGGTATGATTGAGACGTACAAAATAATGCAGACCATGAGTCAAGTGGATAGAGGGAAGCTCTTCTCCCTCTCACAAAATACCAGAACAAGAGGACATACACTCAAACTAAGGGGTGGGAAAGTGAGAACAGCCAAACAAAAATATATTTTTACCCAGCGTGTTCTTAGTCTGTGGAACCTCCTGCCACAGGATGTGGTGATGGCATCTGGCCTGGATGCCTTCAAAAGGGGATTGGACAGATTCCTGGAGGAAAAGTCCATCACAGGGTACAAACCATGACAGAGATGTGTAATCTCCAGGCTTAAAACCAGTGTACTTCAAGAGCCAAATGCAGGGGAGTGGTATCAGGAGACAGAGATCTAGTCTCATGCATTCCCAGACGCATCTGGTGGGGCCACTCTGAGATACAGGAAGCTGGACTAGATGGGCCTTTGGCCTGATTCATCATGGCTCTTCTTATGTTCTTATCTCCAGGCATATTGGATAACTGGCTTCTCAAAGCCCAAGCCTCTGTTGATCGGTCTCTACCACGGTGGAATAAAGTGGTGCTTGAAATCCCGTTAAGCTAAGAGAGTGATATTCAAGAAGGAGAAAGAAAACAAAACGGCAACAGCAGAACACCCATCGATACCAGGGAAAGTGTAGGCTGCTCCCAGGCTTCATTAAAAGAAAAAGAAATCAGATTTGAAAGGTACAGCTACAATATTTTGATTGAATTGTTTTTCTCTATATACTCATAATGAGTCACCGTTCCCCCAAGAGAGACCTACGAAGGTTGGCGTCCCCTTTCCAAAAGAGCACGCCTGTGTCTGACAGACACTCTTGCAAACATAAGCACTGAGGCTTCTAATGGCATTTATATTTATGAGGAGGTGGCTTTGCAGCCGAGGCCCTTCACAGATCAATTCTGAAAGGTCTGAAATGAACAGTGGTGATGAGCAAGCCGGTGTTATCTGAGAACAGCAGCCGAGATTAAAATGAGGGAGGGGAAGAGTACAATATGGATTCAGGAGGCAAAGAAAGAAATGATTAATTCATTGGATTTTCTTTGCTGCAAGGGGGGGGGCGTTTACATAAATTAGAGAAAGCTGCCGACATACCATGTGCTCCCCCCCCCCCCCAAAAAAAAGGAATGGCCTCTTTTCCACATCAGAAGAACTAGCTATGCAAGGTGGGTGTGGTACTGAGAAAGAGCAGGGCTGTGAGTAAGAGATTTGGATCAGAAAGAACTGGAGAACTGAAGAAGCTAGGGCTGCTGTTGCCACAAACTTAAAAGGCCCTTGCCAACGGTTTAGTACACCTCCTATATGTTTGTGTTGGATGGGCATTCACCCATACATAGTGAATTCATGAATCAGATGCAATTGTATAGATGTTTTTTATTTTTAGGGGGTTGACACTTCTCCTGTGTTAGGGATACCCACACAATTCAGTTGAGGAAGATATTTTCAAGGGACATTTGAACTTCGCAAATTCTATGGATAACCTCCATACTGGTACTCCTGCCAAGGTATTAGGTGCACAAATTGTAGTGTTTTGGTGTTGTTATATTTGTTTGTGTTGTCTGTTATGGGAATGCAAATAAGAAGAGATTCATATGACCCTTTGATCACATGACCCAAAAGGCTGATTTGACCCTGGATATTTTTTTTACCCCGGAGTTATTTTCTCTACATTGGGGGGCTTCTACGTTTTCTAAACAGGAATGATTCAATTGATTTTTTTCCATCTTGTCAGATTAGAAACATTGTTTCCAAATTTCAAATAGTTTCATATTCCAAATAGATGTGAGGTATGACTGTGGGTGGTATTCTGGTGACATACTAAGCTGGGTCTGATGTTTTGGGAAGCAAGAATAACCACTAGACATGGGCACAGAGCGGAGAAAATCTCATTTCCGTTTTTGGTTCTCGTTATCGTTACGTAACGGGTAACAGTAACGAGAATGACTCCCCTCCAGCTCGAACCCGAACCGAAAAAGAAAAATTGGGTCTGATTTTTCGTTGTCGTTCATGGCATCGCGGCGATCGCGCGATGCCAAGCAGCACAGAAAAAAAGTTTTTAAAAAAACCTGATTCCCGGCCAAAAAAGCAGGCGAAAATATGCCTGGCTCAGTGAGGGCACCTACCAGAGAGGGGTGGTTTCTGGGGGGTCGTCCCCGGCCTCCCCCCCTCTCCTGTCCTGGGCTGCTGGTACCAGGCTGGGGGGGGCATCCTCGTCGTCTCCATTTGCCATGTGGTGGTGGGGGATCCAAAATGGCGACCGCAATATTATTTTTAAATCGTGGTCCAAAAACCCACCAAAGCACCACAGAAACATTTGAAAATTAGGTATTTTAAATGCCTGATTTTTTATAGTAGCAGCAGTGGGTTTTTCTTGCAATGAAACGTCTCCATTGATTTTATTTTATTTTTATTTTATTTTTTTACACCTACGCAATGATGGGCTGGCCATGGGATGGGACCATGCAAATTTTTGGACCCATTCCACCAATCGCATGGCAAGGTTTTGACTGAGACTTCTGGATGTGCCAGAGGGCATAAAAAGCCCACTAACCCTAGCCCTAGCCTTAACCCTAACCCTAACCCTAACCCATACGCCAGTACACTGTCCTTCTTAGTGGGTCAGAGGCACCCAGAGGTGCAGCCCACTAACCCACCCTAACCTTAACCGTAACCCTAAGCCTAGCCCTTACCCTAACCCCAACCCTAACCCAGATCCGTATGCAAGTACACTTTCCTTCTTAGTGGGTCACAGGCACCCAGAGAGGTGCCTCCCACAGCCCACTATCCCCTACCCCTATCCCATTCCCTAACCTGTACATCAGTACGCTAGTACGCTCCCCTTCTTAGTGAGTCAGAGGCACCCAGAGAGAGAGGTGTCTCTGCCACTTACCCCCCCACCCTAACATAATGTAATGTAATGTATGGTACGCGGCAGCTTCGCGTTACGCTTCCCTTCCCTTCCCTTCTTAGTGGGTCAGATGTCAGAGGCACCCAGAGAGGTGCCTCCCAGAGCCCACTTACCCCAACCCCAACCCCAACCCAATCAACAAACGACAAACGGAAATGACAATTTTTTGAAAATTATTGCGACAAACGGAAACAAGCCGAAACGGAACCGCCCCGACAAACGACAACTCGAAACGTCATTTTTTCTGGTCGTGCCCATGTCTAATAACCACTCCACAATCTCACTAGTAGTCCCATTTTTAATTAAAAGCAAAAGATCAAGTTTAGCACTAGACCACCTTATGATTACACAGACAAAAGAAGAGGATAAACATTGACATGAAATAGAACACATGGTCTACTGTGTGTCCATAGTATATGCATATAAGATTATGTTATGAAGAACTATGGAAAACTAGCATCATGCAATGAACACTGGCAGCAAACCATCCATGGTCTTTGTATGAAAATCTAATTCAAACAAAAGAGTAAAACAGGAGACACCATCTGGAGTACTGTGTCCAGTTCTGTGCACCTTGATTTTAAAAGGATGTTGTTGACAACCTTGAGTGGGAATAAAGCTGGGAATCTGGGGTAGCTGATGCTCTAACTGTGCACAAGATGGCACATCTGGACTCTGAGGTTAGTCCAGCTAAGGGAACAATAGGGCAACCAGAGAGAGAAGGAGGGAGGGAGGGGGAGGAGTCCAGTGGGACACCCTTATCAGCAGGGCTGAATCCCCTGATTCACTTATCCGTGAAAATATTAAAAGAAGAATTGGCAAAGTATATATTTTAATGATGAAGTGCCCAGAACTAGCCACTAGAAGCAGCCAGAGACTATTCTACACAGCATTCACTATTATAATATTTATTCATTTATTTTACCTCAATTTTCTTGTTAAAAAGGACACAAGGCATTTTTCAGCACCCACAAAACTCCGATATGCTTCTTTTGGTTCTGTTTTAGAGATGGGAAACATTATTCCCCCACCCCCACCCTATGACACACAAGAGTTCCTTAGCCCACTATTCCAGCCCTGTCATCCTAGCTGGGGGGTTCTGGGAGTTGTGTTCCTGAAAATGGACTTTCCACACCTCTCTTTCTTTGTATGAGGATATGTTAGAAACTTGATAAGATTAAAAGGTGGTTTTAGTTTTTTCTGTTTCAATCACTTTCCTTTCCTGAAAGAAATTGCATCCGGGGATACAAGCAAGGAAGTGGGATGCGCTAAATCACAAGAGGAAGAGAGAGAACCAAATTTCAGATTATACATGTAGCCCTCCTGTGAGATTAGAAGGAAAATGATGTGATGTGAGGTTACATTTCTTTCCTTCAAATACTGCCAATCCATCAGGACATGTTCATCTAATATGAGGCAGGGACTGGAGTAGCTAAGAGCATGAGCCAGGGATGGATTTTGCCTCTCCTTTGCAATTTGTGTGAACTTTGGTGCCAGTAGGTGGCGCTGTTCAGCATTGGATTTGTTGGCAAGAGGAGAATTTTTGACTTTTCGTTTCCCTACAACAGCTCATTGGAAAAGGCAGGGTGCAGGCATCTCGAACATATATTTTAAAAGTTTAACGATTTCATTTTCTGCCACACAAGTGGAAAGAGCTTGAAAGAGATCCTGTCGCGCCTCTAATTAACTGCCTCCTCCAAGGATGTGAGCGTTACAGGATGGTTAACATTACATTCACGCAGTGCCAGAAGCTAATTAAAAGATATGTTAATGTAAGTGGTCTGGGCAGCTCAGGGCGGTGGTGGTGCTAATTATTATTATTTACTGAATCCTACAGTGTTTATTATGGCACCATAGCAGCTGGAGCAATTTAGGTACCGTACCTGAAATGCAAAGGAAATTAGGCATTTGGATCCAAAATAAGAGGTTGGTTACATGCAGGAAAGCAGTGCAAGGACGCACCACGGTATGCGAAGATATGTGGTGCTAATGGACAATACTTCTATGCAGAACTTCTGAAATGTGTGTGTGTGTGTGTGTGTGTGTGTGTGTGTGTGTGTGTGTGTGTGTGTGCACGCGTGTGTTCAATAAAGGCATCACCCTGCTCTTGCATCCATGCTTCTTCCATCTGCAAAGTTGATGGCAGGGCTGAACTACATTAACCCCCTCTGATCGCGGGGGGTTGGGAACCCACCCCACCTGCGATGCATGAAAATCCGTGATATGCAGAAGCGGGTGGGGGGGCTAGGGGTGGGTGGGGGGACGATCACACGCCTGTCCAAGAAGTCTTGGCGTGGCGCACATAGGCGGTGTTGTGGGATCTGACCTCCCGCTGCCGCCTGCCCGTGCTGACCGAGACTTCTCGGAGGGGCCGGGGCAGCGGGGAGTGACCCGATCGCTCCCTGCCACACCTCCCCGTGGCTCCAAGGCCTTTCGGAGGGGCCAGGGGGGGCGGTGGGGAGCGACCCGATCGTTCCCCGCCGCTCCCCCGCACGGCTCTGAGGTGCAGGTACTGCGTTCCCACGATATAGCAGGACCGCAGTACCTGAACCACGAAATGGCGGGGGGTGTGTGTGACTGTAGTGCCTTCCTTCCAAGTTCCTTTATTACACCTCTTTCCTCTGAAGAACTCAGGCTGTCAGTTCTGAATGTCAGGGATCTACAGCAAGGTGGCAAACACCAAGCCACTGGACTGCACCTATGGCTGCAAAATTAAGGGCTTTGTTTTGTTTTCTTTCTATATAGATATCTCCCATTTCTCAGTCCTGCCATTTTAGTCAGGATCAATGTGGGGGGAAAGTGCAAGTTCATTTGTTTTATTTTGCTTTGTTTATTTTTTTTAAATCTTCATTTTCTGAAGGATTACATGTGCTTTGCAAAACATGATATGAAATTTCACAAAAGCTTGGCTCTCAAATCAAAATACAGAGAAGTATGTCTCCCTCATCCACTAAATGAATTGTGTGTTGCGTCATTACAGTCATGACCGACCCTTTGTGACCCCATGTCCATGGAGTTTTCTTGGCAGGAATACTGGAGTGGCTTGCTAGTTCCTACTCCAGGTGCCTACAATACCTGGTCTTCCCTGGTGGTTTCCCATCCAAATACTAACCAAGGCCAACCCTGCTTAGCTTCCGAAATCAGGCAGGATCGGATGTGCTTAGGGCATCTAGGCAGCTTCATCCACTAAATAGGAGCTGATAAACATTACAGAGAGAGAGAGAGAGAGAGAGAGAGAGAGAGAGAGAGAGAGAGAGAGAGAGAGAGAGAGAGAGAGAGAGAGAGAGAGAGAGAGGTGGCGTGGAGGAGAGACGGAGGATTCTGGGTTTTTTTAAAGCAGTCTACCTGTCTCAAGAAGGCTTTGAAAGTTTGGATAGGCAGCAGGCAGGCTTTTTAACATGGATGTATTGTTGGCAGCTGTCAACCTCTTGGAAAAACACAATGGGATCTGTGCCTGCTGTGCAGAGATAGAAGATCTTGCCTTCCATTCCAGCATCTCTCTTATTCATGCTCACCTGTCACACTTGCATGCTCTGAGCCTACATTATTAAATTACTCTGCGGAGATTTTTATAATATATGGGGAAGGAGAAATCTTATTTAGGAATTATTTTTCCCCTTGGCTGTCACCATTTTTATCATTAGTTTCATGTGTCACCAGTTTCTGTCTGGGCAGAAATCCCCTTAAGAGAAGCAGATATGAAAATACATAAGAACATAAGAAGAGCCATGCTGGATCAGGCCAAAGGCCCATCTAGTCCAGCTTCCTGTATCTCACAGTGGCCCCACCAGATGCGTTTGGGAGCACATGAGACTAGCACTCCCCTGCATCTGGCCCTTGAAGTGCCCCGGTTTTAAGCCTGGAGATTGCACATCTCCCTCATGGTTTGTAACCTGTGATGGACTTTTCCTCCAGGAATCTGTATGCGGGTCTCCTCCAATGGCTTCCAAATGGGCAGAAATTGCAGTCAGGTTTCCCTCTCCTTTCTTGCCCTCCTGTAGTCTTGTCCACATAAGCAACAGGCAATAGAGGATGTTTAATTCTTCTGGCTGGTCCCACTTGCATCGCCCTCAGGAGCAGCCATTGGCCCAAGCCTAACCAACAATGCCTGTGTAAGCTTTTCTTTTAAATGCAAATAGCAGTTCCGTAAAAAAGAATTTGGCAAAAGTTTTGCTAGTGCTGCCTAGATGCCCTATGCACATTCAATTTGGCCTAATTTCGGAAGCTGAGCAGGGTTGGCCCTGGTTAGTACTTGGGTGGGAGACCACCAGGGAATACCAGGTGCTGTAAGCGCCTGGAATAGGAACTGGCAAACCACTCCAGTATTCCTGCCAAGAAAACTCCATGGACATGGAGTCATGAAGAATTGGTCATGAGTATAACCACACAACACAAAGATTTTGCTGAGATCACCGAAAGTAGAGGAAGAGCCACCAGATCTCCGTATATCACATTTTAAAAGAAACTCATTGCACCAGTCATTTATTTTTTCAGGTACCAGGTTGTTAAAATTGCTCTGGTCAGGAAAGTCATTTATATTACATCACTACTACGCTGTGTTCTTTTGACCAATAGGCCAGAAAAATGCAGAACCAAAAAAAAAATGGCTCCTTTTACGGGTGAATTCTGATATTACAGTGTGCAAATATTCACTAAGATGAACTTTTTAGGAGTGATAAAACATAAAACAACTGTATAATAAATAATATTATGTTAAATGAAGTAATGATAATGATGGTGATGATGATGATGATGATGATGATGATGATCTTCTTCTTCTTCATCATCATCATCTGGTCAGGCTTCCTTTAGAAATGTCTTCAAATAGCCTTTTATTGTACTTTTAAAAAGTAACTTATGTGTTACTTCCCCTTACAATTATTGTTTACCGAAATAAATAGTTATAGGTAATTGCATTAAGGTAAAAGGTAAAGGATCCCCCTGCACATGTGTGCTAGTTGTGTCCAAGTCTAGGAGTGGTGCTCATCTCCATTTTCAAGCCAAAAACCCAGTGTTGCGCAAGTCCATGGCCATGTGGTTGGCATGGCTGCAAGGGAACACTGTTTTACCTTTCCACTTTTTATGCCAGTACCTATTTATCTACTTACATTTTACATGCTTTCAAACTGCTAGATTGGCAGGAGCTCGGGTTAACAGCAGGAGCTCACTTCGCTGCGCAGCACCCAAGATTCGAACCGCTGAGCTGCCAACTTTGTAGCCAACAGTTTTCAGTGCTCTAGCCTGCTGAGCCACTACCCCACCAGGTAATTGCATTACATGTAGCTAATTACCTCCAAGAACTGCTTGCCATCTATCTCATTCTCAAGGCTGCACAGGCTTTCTCACTGATTGATGTCTATATAACAAAAACAATCTGTGTTCTTTGCATTTACACAATCGATGTTGTGTCTTATTTGGCCATAAATCATGCTCTCTAAGAGAAAGACTGCAGAACCTCTATAAAATGTTGGTGCAGCCTTAAGGGATGGGACTAAAAGGGAGCAGGACTGTGAGTAAGAGATTTTTGAATTCAAAATAGCAGGCGAACCAAAGATACCAGAGCTGCTGTTCTAAGCCTGCTGAAACCCTTGTCAACTTGGTTTAGTACAGTATCTCCTATCTGTTTGTGTTGGAGGAGTGAAATCTACATAGTGAATTCATGAATTGCATACAATATTGATATTTTATTTTAGGGTTTTGCCAGTCCTTCCGTGTTATAGATACCCAACCCTGTGGAGGATTTTTGTTCAACTTTGAAATATAAGGGACTCTTGGGCTTGGCCCATTCTACATGCAACTTCTGTATTGTATTCTTGATAGCTGTTGTAAGTTTTTCGGGCCTC
Organism: Phrynocephalus guinanensis; assembly: GCA_037367245.1. Taxonomy (NCBI): domain Eukaryota; kingdom Metazoa; phylum Chordata; class Lepidosauria; order Squamata; family Agamidae; genus Phrynocephalus; species Phrynocephalus guinanensis. The sequence goes on along the minus strand of CM074739.1, from coordinate 13,320,871 downwards.
GGCCCCTTGTTTGGGCTCACCCTCGAAGGCTTCTGGACCCTGATCGGTTTCTGGAGGCCTTCGGGGAGCTTCCTGACGGTCTGGCTGACGATCCGGTCGAAGCCCTGGTGGATAGGCGGTGTGAGGATACCACCCGGGCTGTAGACCAGATTGCCCCTAAGCGCCTTCTTCACTGTGGAGCTCGCTCCTCACTGTGGTACATGGCGGGGTTGAGAGCGGTGAAGCAAGGACGGAGAAGGCTGGAGAGCAGATGGAGGATGGACTGGTTGGCATTTAATAGGGCTGCCGTGTGTGATCTGACCAGGCGCTACATTCGTGTGATCAGGGAGGCTAAAAGATCTTTTGTCTCCCTGAGAATTGGTGGGGCCTCAAACCACCAGGTGGAGTTATTCCGGGTAGTTCTGGTCAGTCTAGGCCTAGTGATTTCACTAGCGAGACATTTGCAGCCTTTTTTAGAACTAAAATTGAGGCCATCCGAACCAGTCTAGACTCTGGTTGCTCTAGCCCCTCCTTTAGCATCCCTGCCGCTGCACCCCCACGGTCTCCTTGTTTGGTTGAGTTTGGGCCTGTTTCCTCTATTGAGGCCTCCAGGGCCCCAGCCCATTGTAGGCCAGCGGCCTCCCCCTTTGATCCTTGCCCATCTTGACTTATTAAATCTGCCAGAGGGAGCGTGCCTGAGTGGGTTTCTGTTATTTCCACTCTTTCCCTCTCGCCTGAAGGAGACAGTGGTGAAGCCCACCCTAAAGAAACTTGGGTTGGCTTCAGACGAATTGGCAAATTACCGTCCGATTGCCAATGTTCCCTTCATGGGCAAGGTTATCGAGAGGGTGGCCGCTGTCCAGCTCCAGTCATTCCTGGAGGAAGAACAAGTCCTTGACCCATTCCAGTCCGGGTTCGGGCCATGTCGGGGGACTGAGACGGTCTAGGTCGCAATGCAAGATGACCTTCTCCGGGAGGCTGACATGGGTTGCTCTACCCTGTTGGTCCTTCTGGATTTGTCAGTGGCCTTTGATACCGTCGACCATGGTATCCTGCTGGACTGGCTCTCCGGGGTGGGGATCGGAGGCACAGCATTCAGCTGGCTCTGGTCCTTCCTAGGGGTCCATTCCCAGCATGTGCAGCCTGCAGGGGAATTGTCAGCTCCTTGAATGCTCCCATGTGGGGTTCCACAGGGGTCGGCTCTCTCTCCCATGCTCTTCAACATCTATGTGAGGCCGTTGGCTGAGGTCATTAGGAGATTTGGAGTCTGCTGTCATCAGTATGCTGATGACATGCAGCTCTATCTCTCCTTTTCCACCTCTGCAGTTGAGGCTGTACAGACCCTCAACTTGTGCCTGGACGCGGTCAGGGAATGGACCAGGACCAACAGACTCAAACTCAACCCGTAAAAGACTGAGGGTATGTTCTTTGGGGGCCCCTCATCCAGATACAGAGGCCCTCTCCCTAATCAGGAGGGTTTTTCCCTCCAGCTGGAGGACAGAGTCCGGAATCTGGGTGTGGTCGTGGACTCGGCTCTCATCATGGAGGCCCAGGTGGCTGCCGTTTCCAGGATCGCCTTCTTCCATCTTTGGCAGATTGCCCAGATCCGGCCGTATCTGGATGAGGACTCCCTGAGAACTGTAGTGCAAGCGCTTGTGATCTCGAGGATAGACTATTGCAACGCTCTCTACGTGGGGTTGCCCTTGACTCTTATTTGGTGACTTCAGTGGGTGCAAAATGCTGCGGCCAGACTGGTGGCGGGTGTGCGTTGATATGACCACATCACCCCAGTACTGGCCCGCTTGCATTGGTTACCCGTTGCGTCCCGAATAAGATGCAAGGTCCTGTTTTTAATTTATAAAACCCTCCACAGCTTGGGACCTGAATACCTGGCAGAGCAAATCTCTCAGAGATCAACTGAGGCCTGACCTAACAGAATTTCACGGGCGCTCTCACTTTGGGTGGCCACGCCCAGGGAGGGTCAGAAAGCGGTGTCACAAAACCGAGCCTTCTCTGTGGCTGGTCCTGTGCTCTGGATCCATCTCCCGAGTGAGTTGTGCCTTGCACAGTCCCTGCCTGCCTTTAAGAAAGCCTTAAAGACCTGGCTTTTTTGCAAGGCATTTGGCAACCGTTAATCTTTTTTGTTTTTGCCCGCCTTCTTGCAAGTGAATTTTTATTGTAGTTTTATTACAATGTTTGCATTATTTTTCTTTCTATTTTATTATTGCTTTTTTCTTTATTATTTTTAATTTGTTATTATTGTTATTCTTATTGTTGTAAATCGCCCGGAGTTCCTTCGGAAGATGGGTGGTATATCCCACTGATAATATCCTCGCCAAACTCCCTCCCAATTCCAAATCCAATCAGAAATTCCAGATCCAATCAGAAAAGAACACACACCAGAACAAAAAAAAAAAAGCAGTGCTCTTTGCTGCGTTCACACTCAGCACAGAAAAACACACACAGGGTGTTATAAAAGAATGGAGGAACTGGTACTGGGAATGATGTCTGGATGGAAGGAATTGTATTTTTTCAAGGGAGACCCTGCCTGATATCCCATTGATAAAACCCTGATAAAAGAACAAGACCAGAAACAGCTGTGCTGTTCAGCACAGAAAAACACAGCTAGTTGGGGGGGGGGGGGAGGATATGATGGGGGACTGGTACAGGTGGGCACTAGACTGGTCTGGGAATAATGTGGGTGGGTGGGAGGTATGTGTACTTTAAGGAAAGAAAAGAAAGAAGAAAGCCTGCCCCAACCCAACCCTCCCAAATATAATATGAAATTAAATTAAATAAGAAAGATGGTGTGGGTGGCACTGGCCGCCACTGGCTGCTCAGTCAGAGACAGTCCAGTGACCTGACCAGTCTCTCTCTCTACACAGAGAGAAAAAAAGTCTCTCTTACATACACTCAAACAAAAACACACACTCAGGGCGTTTATACACGACCCCTAAACTCCGGGGCAAATGGCTCCCAGCTCCGGAGCTTTAAAATGTTTACCCACCAGCTCTGGAGTTTACAGGAAATTAGGTGCGACCACGACCACTTTAGCGCGTCCCAGTGCACCTTTCAAGTACCTGCTCTTCCGTCCTGAAAATTCCTTGATGCGGTGTAAAGATAGTGAGTGCGGGGCTCTCCTCGCTTCTGTTTGTTGTTGTTTTGGCTCCTGCCCCTTTAAGAGCTACTTTACAGACACAGGAATCTTGCCGGCAAGAGTGAGAGCCAGAACGAGAGCCAGAACGGAGGTGAGGTACGATCTTTTCTTCCTTTTTTTCTCCCTCCCCTCACGCAGCCAGCAGCCAGGAAGTGTGGAGGGGTGGGGAAGCAGGAAGAGCGACAAGCCCCTAAGATCTCTGGTCCAAATTTAAGTGGCCAGCGGATCTTAGGGGTCGTGTAAAAGAGCCCTCAGACAGCTTTGCTGCAATCACAGCAGCAGAAGAAAAAAGCCAGTCAGTCACCCAAGCCAAGAGCTCCCACTGTCAGAGAGAGATGTCTCTCCTCCTCTCTAACTCCCAGACAACTCAAAGAACTGAAAGTACTCACCTCTTTATATACCCTGCTGCCATGAGGCGATAGAAGCAAAAACCACTCCCCCATTCCCAAGCCAACAAAAAAAATAAGTATTCCTATGGGCACACTGTTTGGTATTGAATAACTTGGCCCCCCATACCCCAAACCTCTCCAAATTTTGGGTGCTTTGAGGGGAGACTTTCAGGAAGGTCCACAGTAATTTCCATGCTGCTAGGTTACATCAGTATTTTCCAGTACTTTGAAATTGCAAAAGTTTTTCAACTGGGGGCACCCCATTTAGAGTTGAATAACTTGGCCCCTCATTCCTCAAATATCTTCAAACTTGGGGTGCTTAAAGGGGAGAACTTGAGGAAGATCCATAGCTGTGTAAAAGTGCCAATTCATTTTGTAAGTAACTACATGACGCCTTGTCATTTCGTTTCGTTTCATTTTGTTTCATTAGCTAACAAAATGACAAAAGGGTGGGTTATTTTTCATTTGTTGGCCATCCCTAGTAAACAGTAGTATCAGATATTACCTCAGAATGAGCTACAGGTACTTCTTTCATTAAAAAAGAAGGAGAGGGGAATAGTGACCTCATCAAATTGTCAGAATTCCCCTGAACATTAGTTCCACGTGGCATTATTTGTGCTTTATTGAAGATTTCTGAGTGATTAGCAAATCTTTTATGGTATGTGACAGATGTCGGATCTCTTTGTTACTGTCTGCTGCATAAACTGGTAATTCAATTGTTAGCATTAGAATAATATTTCATTCAGAAGCCCTGTATGAGAATTTGTTAATGAATGAGGGCTAGGATTCAGGTTGTCATAACAACATGTTGCTATCAGCGGGCAAAAGGAATATTAAAAGAGTAACTAGCTTTTGCATAAAACAGACTCAGAGAACATTAGCTGATGGTGTGTCAAATAATTTGGGAGTTACAGATAAAAGCGAGAGGAAATCACCCAAGTCTTTGAGATAGCCTTCTGTTTATCAAGTGCTAGTTGGGAGGAGGGATTCAGAGATAGACTTGTTGGGTCTTATAAGGCCTGCATATTTCTATGCATTTTCATTGGAATGGGGCAAATTCTCAACATTTTGAGGCCATCTACAGAGAAAGCACAAGCTCTTGCAAGCATTCTCCTGCTAAGCATTCAACTGTTCCAAAGAGTCATTTTTTCACCCATTTTCTTATTTTTTAAGTTTTTTTTCAATAAAAATATAGAAAGAATATACATAAGAGAAAAAATAGAAAAGAAAAGGATAGAAAAAAAAGAAAAAGAAAAAATAGTACACATATCAAAAAAATTTTTTTTACAATATAACTTATCTCGTTTGGTGATTCTCTGTCATTGACATTATGCTATCTATTCATCCTTCCTCCCACTTTTTATTTTATTTTATGCTACAATGCTTTAGCCTTCCACCAGTTGTAAAAGAGGTCCCAACCAACTAAGATAAAATTTTGATTCTTCTTGTCCCTTTAGTCTTTTAGTTAATTTATCAATTTCTGTACAGTCTAATATAGGGCGTTTATACACGACCCCTAAGCTCCGCCGCAAATGGCTCCCAACTCCGGAGCTTAAAAATGTTTACCCACCAGCTCCGGAGTTAACAGGAAATTAAGTGTGACCCCGCCCACTTTAGCGTGTCCCAGCGCAGCTTTCTTGTCCCTGCTCTGGGACAGTGAAATTTTTTGATGCGGAGAGTGTCAGGCTCTCCTCGCTTCTTTTTTTTTTGCCTCCCGCTCCTTTAAGAGGAACCAGGAAGTAACCAGCGCTCGGAGCAATGTCCGGAGGTAAGAATGCATTCTTTTGTCCCTTTTTAAGGCTTTTCCCCCTCCCTCCCCTCACGCAGATAGAAGCAAGGAAGTGTGGAGTGGTGGGGAGGAAGGAGAGTGACAAACCCTCAAGACCTCTGGTCCGAATTTAAGGGACCAGCGGATCTTAGGGGTCGTGTAAAAAGGCCCATAGTTTTTTAATCATCTCATCATTTGGGGAATTTTCTGATTTCCAGAACTGGGCCCATAATAATCAAGCTGCTGTCAAAAGATGTAGTAATAGATAAGTATTTTGTTTATCCATGGTATTTAGCAATAAACCTAACAAAAATATTTCTGATTTAAACTCTAGTTCCGATTTTAAGATTTGCTTGACCCAAGTATGAATCTTAACCCAGTAAGCTTTTGCTTTAACACAGGTCTACCAAGCATGATAATAAGTTCCTTCTTGAGTTTTGCATTTCCAACACATAATTTTCTGACAATTTGGATAAAGTTGGGCTCAAACAGGTGGGCTTTTTCGTTTCTAAGATGCAAATGCTGTAGTCAGTTAAGCCACCATCAAAGCAACCCAGAGGTCAAAGGGTTAGAGAAGAGGGGTCGGACTTCTCAACACCACACATTAAAAAATGCTCTGTGAAAATAGGAATTGGTTTCATTTTTCACTTGGAGATGACTTTGGAGGTTACACCAAAATGGTCTCCCTTACAGTCCTCCAGAAATAAAATATGAGATTCTGGGAGCAAGAACAGTTATCTTCAGCATTGCGCTCCAGAGAGGGGACTGGAGGTCCTCAACAAGCCCTCGGGTGTATTTTGACCATCCCTGGGTTAAAGCATCTCTCTGTTGAAATGGTGGTGGATTTTAGGAGGATTCGTTCTATACAGCCACCTCTTATGATATCAAATAACTTAGTGTCAATAGTGGAGTCCTTTAAATATTTAGGTACTATTATATCTCAAGATTTAAAATGGTCATCTAATATTGAATGTATTATTAAGAAAGCACAACAAAGAATGTTTTTTCTGCGTCAACTTAGGAAGTTAAGACTGCCAAAAGAACTGTTGATTCAATTCTATAGAGGTGTTATTGAATCTATTATCTGTTCCTCTATAACTGTCTGGTTTAGTTCTGTGACTAAGCATGACAGATATAGACTTCAAAGGATAATTGGAACTGCAGAAAAAATTATTGCTACTAATTTGCCATCTATTGTGGAATTGTATACCACACGAGCTAAAAAGAGGGCGATGAAAATATATACAGATTCCACACATCCTGGACATAACCTGTTTCAATTGTTACCCTCAGGACGCCGTTTTAGGGCATTGCACACTAGGACAACTCGATATAAAGATAGTTTCTTTCCAAGTGCTATCAAAATGTTGAATAATTTTTACTTTTCTTCTTCCTTTTTAAATAATAGGTTATATTGTATTGTTGTACTGTGTTTTTATTGTTGACTGTATGATTCTTATATTTACTTTTATATAGAGAGAGCATATTTTACCAAAACAAATTCTGGGTGTGCCCAACCACACTTGGCCAATAAAAGTATTCTGATTCTGATGTGATATCTGCTCTGTACATGCAATGGTTGGATGTGCAAGGCAGAATCGCAAGAGAGGGGGCAAAAAACAAAGCTTGTATTAAAATCTGCCCCTACATGTTCCTGAACATTTTCTTTACTCATGAAAGAAGCTCCTTATTTCTTCATTTTGTTTGCAGGAAATTCATTTGGAATTTCTCTGGGGGTTGTTCTTAAGGTTGCCATACTGTTCAGGCGAGTATGGAATGGTGTTTTTGTTCCTTCTAAGACATATTTTTCCACTGCTCTTCAACCTCCTTGGTTGCCCCTGCTTCCTGATTTGACAATGTCCAATGTGTGGAAGTATGTCATGACCTCAATTGCCATGGGAATGCAGGAAGGTAGGGGACATCATAGCAATTGAGAAATAAATGAAAGACAGGATTAGAGATGGATATGATCCTCAGTTCAGATTATCACAGTGGTGTGTGCCTCCCCCCCTAGCCTATGACTCACTCATCAGATGGCGTGCACTCCTCTCCTCCTCATCAGCTGTTCCACTAGTCCCTGGTAGGAGCACAGGTTTGCCTGTCCTGCCACTTTGTTTGAGTGGCTGTTCAACCTAGGGGGTGGAGCAGGGATACATTTGGTGGGGCCACCGTGAGATACAGGAAGCTGGACTAGACGGGCCTTTGGCCTGATCCAGCATGGCTCTTCTTATGTTCTTATGTAAGTAGACAACAGTCTCAGTAGCCTTAAGGTGAACAATGGCCTAAGGTGCTGAAACCCATAAAGCATGGGTCGCTAGCTATGGCCTTGGTGGTGAAGGCTTTTTGATTTATCTGGGTATCGTTGAAAGCACAGCCTGATAAATGGCAGATATTTATTTATTTATTATTTATTTATTTATTGTACTTATATCCCGCTTAATATCAGAGATCTCTAAGCGGCTTACAAAGCCAAAGTTGGCACAGATAATCAAACAAACGATACACACTACAACAAACGAACGATATACACTACGAACTAATATAGTAAAAACCGGATAGCGTTCCTGATACTATCCAATAAAAATCTAAATCTAATAAGGATATGATTAGAGACATGGCGATGGCGGGGTGAAAAAAAAAAAAAAAGCCTAGGGATCGCCGAAGGCCTCCCGGAAGAGGTAGGTTTTTAAAGCCTTCCGGAAGGCCAGCAGGGACTCTGCAGAGCGCACTTCAGGAGGGATGGAATTCCAAAGGCTAGGGGCCGCCACTGAGAATGCCCGGGCCCGGGTTCTCGACTTCCGGGCTTCTCGAGGAGTGGCGACCCGCAGCAAGTGCGCTCGCGCCTGCCGAACGGGACGGGCCGAGGTGGTTTGCTGAGCGATACGCTCTGTCAGGTAATCCGGTCCCAAGCCATGGAGGGTTTTATAAACTAAAACCAGGACCTTGAATCTAATCCGGGCTGCAACGGGCAACCAGTGCAAGCGAGCCAGGACTGGCGTGATGTGATCATACCGACGCACGCCGGCCACCAGCCTGGCCGCCGCATTCTGTACCCGCTGCAGCCGTCGGAGAAGAGTCAAGGGCAACCCCATGTAGAGTGCGTTACAGTAGTCCAGCCTCGAGATCACCAGTGCTTGGACCACTGTTCTCAGAGAGTTCGCGTCGAGGTATGGGCGGATCTGGGCGATCCGACGGAGATGGTAATAGGCGGACCTGGTCACCGACGCCACCTGGGATTCCATGGAGAGCGCCGGGTCCAGGAGCACGCCCAGATTCCGCACCCTCTCCGCAAGCTGGAGGGACACTCCCCCCAGACAGGGGAGGGGGCCACCATACCCCGAGGGCGAGCTCCCAAAGAACATAACCTCCGTCTTCTCGGGGTTGAGCTTAAGCCTGTTCGCCCCGGTCCAGGTCAGTACGGCCTCCAGGCACCCATCGAGGACTTCAACAGCTTCCACAGCAGAGGTGGAAAAGGAGAGATAGAGCTGCGTGTCATCAGCGTACTGATGACAGCAGACTCCAAAACTCCTGATGACCCCCGCCAACGGCCTTACGTAGATGTTAAACAGCATGGGGGACAGAGACGACCCCTGTGGAACCCCACAAGGGAGAATCCAAGGGGCCGATAACTCCCCCCCATGCTGGACGTACTGCGGCCGGCCCTCCAGGAAGGAACGGAGCCATCTGCGAGCAGAGCCTCCGATCCCAACCTCAGAGAGCCGGTCCAACAGGATACCGTGGTCGACGGTATCAAAGGCCGCTGACAGATCCAGGAGGACCAACAGGGAAGAGCAACCCCTGTCGGCCGCCCGGATAAGGTCATCTTGCAGGGCGACCAAAGCTGTTTCGGTACCCCGACGGGGCCTGAACCCGGACTGGCATGGGTCGAGGCACTGCCGATCCTCCAGGTATGACTGCAGCCGGACCGCCGCCACCCTCTCGATCACCTTGCCCATAAACGGGACATTGGCAATTGGACGAAAGCTTGTTAAGTCGTCAACTGCAAGGCCGGGTTTTTTCAACATGGGCTTAACCACCGTCTCCTTCAGACGGGAGGGAAAAACCCCCTCACTGAAGGAGGCGGTGGCGATGACCGAAGCCCATTCGGCCATGGTCCCTCTGGCAGCTCTAATTAGCCAGGCAGGGCAAGGGTCGAAAGGGGTGGAGGCAGGCCGGCAATGCGCCATAGCCCTGGAGACCTCGACAGCGGAAACAGGCCCAAGCGCGTCCAACCGAGGCGACGAAGGCGGACCAGCAACTGGTGATGGGGGGGCGGGACCACTGCAACCGGAGTCAAAGCCGGCACGGATGGCCTCTATTTTTGTTCGAAAAAAGGCTGCAAACTGCTCGCTACTGAAATCAGTAGGAGGAGGCCTGGCCAGGCTAGGATTGCTGAGGTCACGAACCACCCGGAAAAGCTCCGCCTGGCGGTTCGCGGCCTCAGCAATTCTCAGGGAGGTAAAAGATGTTCTGGCCTCCCTTATCGCGATGGTATAGCGACTAGACTGGGCATCAACGGCAGCCTTACTCAACGCCGTCCGGGTTTTCCTCCAGCTGCGCTCTAGCCTCCTCCTCTCCTGCTTCATTGCCCTAAGCTCCCCGGTGAACCAAGGGGAAAGCCGGGCTCGGCAACGGAGGATGCGCTTGGGGGCGATCCGGTCTATGGTGTGGGCAGCTGTTTCATGCCAGGTGTTAGTCACGACCTCTGCCGGAGCGCCAGTCAAACCACCAGGGAGTCCCCCGAAGAGCTCACCGAACCGCTGAGGGTCCATGAGCCTCCGGGGGCGGGCCAAAACAGAGGCCCGAAGGTCCCCGCGGGGAGGGGCCGGAATCGCCAGGGAAAAAGAGAGCAGGTGGTGGTCTGTCCATGACACCGGCAGGGAAACAATGTTCCCCACCTCCAGACACGAGTCCCCCGACATGGAGGTAAAAACCAGATCCAGGGTATGACCGGACCTGTGGGTGGGACATAAAACATGCTGGGACAGACCCATGGAAGCCATGGATTCCATGAACTCCAGGGCAGGACCGGAAAGTCCACCGCCGGCGTGCACGTTGAAGTCACCCACCACCAATAGGCGCGGGGACTTCAACAGAGCAGCGGCGATGAACTCCGTAAGCTCTGGAAGGGATTGTCCTGGGTTGCGGGGAGCTCGGTAACCCAGCACAATGCCAAATCTGTCCCGCTGACCCACCAACAGGTGAAGTACTTCCAACCCCTGGCTAACCAATGTCGAGGCCCTGCTGACGTGAACTGCCCCCCCCCACACACACCTCTGTTGAGAGAGGGGTTTTCAATGCTCACATGAATGACTTCCCTGACCCCTCTCTCAAACCACCTCTCTTCTCTGTCTAATATGTGTACATCCTCATCTTTGAATGAGTGCCCTTTGTCCTTCAAGTGGAGGTATACTGCTGAATCTGGTGCTGAGTTGTTACCCCTCCTACTGTATGTCGGGTCATCCTTCTGTTTAATGTTTGTTTAGTAGCCCATGGGACTCAATGATCCGTAGAGTCACCTTCCAGCACTACATTTACAAGCTACCTCTCTAACTGCTGAACAAGAATTCCACTTAATTTTCCAGATGTGGTCACACAATAAATTTATATAAGGCCACTATGATACTGGCATTTTTATTTTGGATTTCCTTCCTCATTGCATGCAACGTGGAGTTTGCCAATTTTATTTAACAGCACCTGCGTGGCAAATCAACACTTTAGCTGAGTTCTCCACCACAACTCTAAGACCCCTCTCTTGATTAGTAACTGCTGTACCTTGGATCTCATCAGTGTACATAAAAAGCTCAGTTAAAATTTGCATGCCCATACTTCCATTTCAATTTGATGGTGCTCTCTCTCTCTCTCTCTCTCTCTCTCTCTCTCTCTCTCTCTCTCTCTCTCTCACACACACACACACACACACACACACACACACACACACACACACACACTGGGCTGTGGTAATGGCACTGGTGAAAAGCTTTACAAAGGTTGTGTCTGCGACCCAAGAAGTGAGAGGGAGAGCACCAGCTAGGGTAAGAAAGAGATGGGATGGAAGGAAAGCTAGATCTGACCCCTTCATCTCGGAACCATTACATAAAATTGTGTGTGTGTGCCGAATAAAATCATTTTAAAACCCAATTACATTTTAAACCAGGCTCTTGAGCACAATATAAACTGAAGCTTTAAAGATAGCAGCCGGTTAACATAAAACACATGCTGTGGTCTGCTTGTCCATCCAGCTTCTTCCCTGAGAGAAAATAAAATACAGTTGCTGAAAGTAGAACATGTTCTGAGCTCAAACAACAGGTCCTTTTCTCGACCAGTTTCTCAAGCATTACAAGAATAAAATGCTTTGAATATGAAGAACGGAACTGACAGGTGCTTCCCCTGGTGTACATTTGCCCACAGTGATGTTTAAATCTGACACAGCTACGGAGCATAGAGAGCTGCCTTATGTCTGATCAGATTACATGTCCATTATGCAACATATTATCTTAGATTGCAACAAAAAGGTATGACCAGAGAGGGCTTTGTCCCTCTGTTTGCTTCAATTTGGGGACAGGCTGGTTTGTTCCTTTTTCTGGAGAATGCAACTGCGGACCACTCCATCTCTCATCCTACCCTTCTTGGGTCTGTCAGGAACTACTAATATTTTTATTCTGAAGATGGCCCCTCCTTCTTCTTGGCAGTACTAACAAAGTCTGCTTCAGTGTCACTGCTGTTGATTGTGAAAGATCCTCTGCCCCGTCACAGCCCTCCAGAGGTTTCTCTGCTCCCATCACATTTCAAATTATCCATTTTCTTCTGTTGATATGACACTTATTCCTGAAGAGGGTTGATGAATCTTAGTCAGGTACCTCAGTGTTGAACATTCAAACCAGGGCTCACTCCTTTAGGTACAATGGCCCCGTCCCTAATCTGGGGGGGGGGGGTTTCCCTCCTGCCTATGGACAGGGCCAAGAATCTGGGTGTGGTCTTCGATTGAGCCCTCTCCCTCGAGGCTCAGGTGATGGCTGTCTCCAAGACCGCTTTTCTCCATCTCTGCAGGATCGTCCAGATCTGTCCGTACGTCGATGAGGCCTCCCTGAGGAGAGTCGTGCAGGCCCTCATGATCTCGAGGATCAATTACTGCAACACCCTCTACATGGGGTTGCCCTTGACCCTTGTCCGGAGGCCCCAACGGGTGCAGAATGCCGCGGCCAGACTGGTGGTGGGTGCTCGTCATTACGAGCACATCACCCCAGTTCTGGCACACCTGCATTGGCTACCCATGGCTCTCTGGATAAGGTTCAAGGTCCTGGTTTTGGTTTACAAAACCCTCCACAGCTTGGGACCTGAATACCTGTCGGAGCGAATCTCCCAATGGTCAACTGAGGCCAGGCCCACAAGAATGCCACAGGCATGCTCACTCAGGGTGGCCACACCCAGGGAGGTGCAGAAGTCGCTTACGCACAACCACGCCTTTTCCGTGGTGGGTCCCTCATTGCGGAATCATCTTCTGAGTGAGCTGCGCCCAGCACAGTCCCTGCCGGCCTTCAAAAAAGCGCTCAAAAACCATGCTTTTTAGGGAGGCATTTGGCGACCTTTAATTCTTAATTCTTTTTTTCCTCCCCCCTCCCACCCTTTTGACGCCTCTTGCTGAAGGTACTCCCTCTTATTGCTTTGCTTTATTTGATTTTGTCATTGTATTGTATTGTCTATTTTAATCTTGTTGTAAACCGCCCTGAGTTCCTGTTGGAAGACGGGTGGTATAGAAATAAATAAATAAATAAATAAATAAATAAATAAATAAATAAATAAATAAATAAATAAGTGAACCCGCCAAGAGTTCCAGCTTGTAAAGGAGTCTAGCATCCTGACAGTACTGGTGTCAGCTTCTCTGACACTCTCAAACCCTCTCACCCCATTAAGCACGGCATCCAAGAAGAAGACATTGGTAAACTGCTGCTGAAGCTTTCTTAAATTGAAAGCCCCATGTTGAGACAAAATGAAACAAGAGATAGTGCTGGAAGATGAGATGCCCAAATTGGAACACATTCAATCAGCTACTGGGGTGTTTATTTATTTTATTTTATTTATCTTTGTACTTGTTAACTGCCCAGTTTTACCCCAGAAGTCTGGGCAGTATACAACAAATTACAAAAGCAAATTGCCCAAAACACAACCCCCATAATAAACAACAATAAATGATAAAACAATAAAAAGAAGTTTCCATCCTAACGTCTAGTGCAGTCCTAATTAGATTAAGTTATGGTAGTCTACTTTAGAGATTACAGCAATTCCTTGGTTTACATACATAATCTGTTCTGGAAACACGCTTGTAAACCAAAATACTCTTATATCAAAGCAAATTTACCCATAAAAATAATAGAAACTCAGATTATTCATTCCGGGGCCCCATAGACCACACACTGTACACACAAAATGCCAAACTCACAAAAGAGGTTGGCTAGAAGTCCCTGCCCACACCATGGTTTAGGTACCTGGCTGTGGAATTTGCTCTGATTGGGACTAAATAGTAAACTGGAGTTTACTCTCTGTTTTTAATGTGGCAATAATAAAATGACATTTGACCACCAGAACGCCGACAAGCATCTCTGAGGCCTCCAACAGGCCTAGAAATGCCCTCGGAGGCCTCAGAAATGCTTTTCAGTGATCCGGAGGTCAATTCCGGTTAACCAGAGGTCACTTCCGGTTTCTGCAGAAGCTCTTTTAGGGCATCCGACAGGCCCGGGAAGGCCCTCACAGGCCTGTTCGGGGGCAGCGCCAGTCCTGGGGTAAGTACAGGAGGCCTGAAACAGGCCTTTCCCCCTTACCCCAGGGGGAGCTTTTTTTATATACTGCGGTCCCGCGATATAGCAGGACTGCAGTATGTGAACCGCGAAAGGGTGGGGGGTTACTGTACCGTAATACCAATGAACTCGGCTTTGCGTTCAGCAATGCATCCTTACTTTTAAGGATGTTTTCCGGTCCCTTCATAGCTGCCTCTTTAAGCTTCCACCTTCTTCTGGTTTCCTGCCGCAGTCTCCATTTGGATCAAATCGCGGCCTAGAAAATCTCCTCACATTTCAACATTCCCCACTGCCCACATTGAAGTGGCATAATTTGTATCCTACAAAGAACGATGAATGGGGAAATCCTGTCATTTCAGCCAGTGGTATGGGCAGTCTGAAAATGTGCCCTCATTTGGCGTGGAAGTTAATAATTACTATTTCCAATTTTGATGGAGGGAACAAACTGATTTCCCAGTAACTTTTTCAGAAAAATAAAGAAGTGCAGTAAAGAGCAGTACTTTCCTTTTCCTTTAATCCTTCAGCTCACAGAACTGACGCGTGGGAAGCCTGGCAAGCTTAGTGATAAGAGACCTAATATATGTATACACCACAGCTAAGTCTTGGAGGGGGGAAAATTAAATTTTTCTTGCTTCCTTTTAGAATGTTACCAGGCTCCAGCTACCAACCCTGGATGACATCTTCACATCTCGCTGTTTGAGGAAGTCACACAACATTCTGAGAGACTCTACTCATCCTGCTCACAATTTCTTCGAACTGTTGCCTTCTGGTAGAAGATACAGAACAATTAAAACTCGGACCACACGTCTTCTGAACAGTTTTTATCCCAGAGCTATAATTGCACTTAATAATGAACTCAAGGACCACCAGCAGTGAGAACTTGGACAGGATTACCTAGCCTGTAGTGTAGATGCTTGTGTTTTTAGGGGTGGGGGGTTGGTGGGTGGGGTAGTTTTCAGGGATTTTTATGTGTGTGTGTTGAAGGTTTTTTTTAATGTGTGTGAGAGTGTTTGGGGATTTGTGTGTGTGTGTGTGTGTTGAATCTGGTCTCTGGGTGTCTGAATTTTGTTGTATGTGTATACTGTGTATATACACACAATCAGGGCCAGCGCGTCCATTAAGGCAAACTAGGGCGCCAAAATGGAGAGGGGGTGCTGGCCAGCCTGCTACCCCCCGCCGCCCACAGCCTGCTGCCCACCGCTGTCCGTCCGCCCACTGCCCGTCGCCGTCTGCTGCCCCTGCGCCCATCGCCACCCCCCACCCCCATCACCACCCCCCACCCCCACCGCCACCCTGCCCCACCCCGCCGCTCCCTGCCCCCACTTGCCTAGGTCTCAAAAACACCTAGCGCTGGCCCTGCACACAATGACAATAAATTTTATTATTATTATTATTATTATTATTATTATTATTATTATTATTATTATTATTATTATTATTATTATTATTATTATTATTCCCCAGTAACTCGGCTATGTTTGTACTAGAGATACAATTAATATAGAATTTAAAACTTGATTTTATGCAGAATACAATGAAGGCCTGCAGAAAAACGTCGCAAGCTTCACATGTCCCAGAATTACAGCCTGAGATATTTCATAGCCCATAATACCCGTGGGATTGGTGCCTGACTCATAGCTCTGTTACAAATCTTGCTCTGTTTCAATCTGTCCTCCTTTCTTTTCTGGTTTCTACATAGGAACTTTGAAAATAGTTTTAGAATGGTTCTTAGGACTCTCCTCCAGAAAGAATTTGCTGAGGCTTTGAGTACCAGTTTGTGAAAAAGGGGTGGACTATCTGGAGAACTTGAAACTGTTTGTTCCTGAGTCACTACTGTACACTTCTGCTGCATTGCACAAAAAATCTTACCAGAAATTCAAAACTCTTCAACACTGAATGTCTCCTGAATTTTCTTCCTGTCTCTGGAGACTGGACTAGCAGTTTGAGTTCCTAGTGCAGCCTGAGATCACTTGGCATGTGTGTGGATGATGGGGCTCCATGCAATGGGGGGCTGAACCCTGTGGAGGTGAGGCAGCGGAAGGGGTGCCATCACCAAGCCTTAGGGGAAAGGATGACTGCTGGGTGGTGGGAGGGTGCATGGCTTCCTCCTGCTGCTCCCCCTCCAGGCGCCCCCAGATTGCTGTGCCCGGGGCAGAGCGACTCTTCACCCCTCCGATACACCCTGACCTCCCTCTTTTCCTCCACAGTAGGAATTAACTAAAAAGTTTCATTGCTTACCACTGAACAGATCAAACAGCATATTGACAAACATGACCGATGTCACCAACAGGCTTCAGCAAACTACTAAATGCCAACAGATAACGTAAGAACATAAGAAGAGCCATGCTGGATCAGGCCAAGGGCCCATCTAGTCCAGTTTCCTGTATCTCACAGTGGCCCTGCCAAATGCCTCTGGGAGCGCACGAGACTACATATCTATTTCCTGATACCACTCCCCTGCATCTGGCCTTTGAAGTACCCTGTTTTTTAATCCTGGAGATTACACATGCCCATCATGGTTTGTAACCTGTGATGGACTTTTCCTCTAGGAATCTGTCCAATCCCCTTTTGAAGGCATCCAGGCCAGATGCCATCACCATATTTTGTAGCAGAGAGTTCCACAGACTAACAACACAGAGACAGCAAAAAGCACTGAGCAGAGGGGTGGGGAAATGTTTAGTGCAAGATAGACTGACAACTTTGTAAGCTCAGAAAGGCCCCTCCTAGCCACACCTTCTCCAAGCAGCATGCAAGTTTATTAAAACCCCATCAGTGTCCTTATAAACTTAGCAGTTCTGCTTCTTTGCTAAAACCAGCATATTTTTGTATCATCCATCTTCTAATCAAAGGATCTGACTTTGAACTGGAACTGTTGAAACAATGGCCATGCTTTTATTTTTATTTTATTTTATCTTTCTGAAAACGACATGGTTCTTTTCATTCTCCAAGTGCAAACCAGAAGAAAAGGTTATTGCCTGATGGCACCATATATGAATTCAAGCAAATTTGTATTGCAATTAGAGATGGGCACGAAACGAACTTTTTTCATTTCCGTTATTCATTATTTGTTTTGTTACGTAACGAAATGAATAACGAACACTGTGATGAAATTGGAACTAACCGAACAGAACCACGAAAATTAGGTTCGTTATGTTTCGTTTTTCGTTAAGTGCAATGCACAATGAAATGAGCAGTTTTAAATGTTAAAAAACACCCTGGACATCCATAAAAATCCAGCGATAATTATTTATACTGTCTGATATTACCTACCGGGGGGTAGGGTCCTTAAAACGTTTGTTTTTGTCTTCTCCCATCGCGGTGTATTTTTCGTTTCCTTTAAAGAATAACAAAATGGATGTCGCCAGCCACAAAATGGAGGCAAGCCATGTGATGGGATCATGTTCAACCAATAGCATGCCCAGGTTGCAGACTGGGCAGGTCTGGCAGCCACAGAGGGCATAAAAAGCTCTGGAAGCCCCCATCCTCCTTGCAGTCTCCGGTGGGAGTTAGGATGGGATTGCTATCTCTGCGACTCATTATTTTCACTTTAAGCCAGGCAGGCAGGTGTGTTTCTCTGTGTTCCTGCCAGCTGCAGCCTGGCTCTTAGGGGAGAGAAAGAAGAGATTTCTCTCTAGTCTCAGTCCTGCAGCCTCCCTGTGTGCGTGGTTCGTACTTCTCGGTGAGTACCCTCTCCTGCCCTGCAGTGCAGTCACTCTGCGGCTGCCTTGCATCCTAGGCAACACCCGCCACTGCCTTTGCAGCCTCCCTGCATACCTAGTCTACACTGTGTCTCTGCCAGCATCAATTTTTTTTTTAGTGTTTTCTCTCTGGTCTGGGGCATTGGGGGACGCCCGCACACAGAAATGCTTTAAAAATCGTGCAAAAAGCAGGAGAAATGAAAAATGAAAAACGAATAAACAAAAACAATTTTTTTCAAAAAATTCACGAAAAATGAAAATGAACCGAAACGGATCCCTTAATGAAAAATGAAAAACCAAAACAACATTTTTTCGATTCGTGCCCATCTCTAATTGCAATAGTACAACATATAGATTACAAAAGAGATTGACATAGCCAAAAAAAATGTTTCATTTACACTTGCAAAGATGAATGGGTGTACTGAAAAGAAAAAAAGAATGAAAGGCAATGACTGTTTCCTTTCTGCTTAAAAAGGAAGTGTGCTATGGAGGACAGGAGGGAAGGAGCTCTTTGATAATCTGAATAAAAGCAAAGTCTCCTGGATAAATGCAGCCCGCCAAATTGACTGAGCACATAAATACAAGACTGAAGGCTAAACAATTAAGTTAATAATTATTGAAGCAATGCAGAAAAATGAACCAAGGAAAAGGGCAGAGTCTGAATGGAATTAAAAACTAACTCAGTAAACTGGATTTTTAAAAAATTCTCATTATTAGAGTAATAAATCATGTCAGCTGAAAGCTGGACAACAGAACCAAGCAATGATTAATCCCATCCTGTCTATCTCATGGACAGTGTACCCAGTTCTTATGTATGATCAGATCTGGCAGGCTTACCTTACCCTTTTATTTTCACCTCATCTTTCTTCAGAGGAGCTCAGCAAGAGATGTAAGGCTTTCAGGACACGTTTGATTAAAATGAGTAGGGCCAGCGCACCCATTAGGGCGAACTAGGCAGTTGCCTAGGGCGCCAAAATGAAGAGGGGGCGCTGGCCAGCCTGCTGCCCCCCGCCCCCACCATCCGTCCCCCCTGCCCGTCACCATCTGCCATCCGCCCCCCGTGCCCATTGCCGCCCACCCCCATGCGCATTGCCATCCGCCCCCAGGCCCGTCGCCGTCCCCCCGTCATCCACCGCCCCCCTGCCGCCATTGCCACTGCCGCCCCATCCCCCCACTGCTGCCGCCGCCCACCGCCCCTCGCCTATGGCGCAAAAAAACCTAGTGCTGGCCCTGAAAATGAGACATTCTGCCCAGAGAAAGAGATATAACCCAGACTTTATGGTCCATATATTACTTTTGTGTGCCTAGAACCGCTCCTTTCTCCTTTGGATCAACAAAAACCTGCTGTAGGAGCAGTATAGTACTCCCCATAACTGGAAACTTGTTGCAACTGTATGGCTTGCATATCACACAAGCTCACCTGCACAGTGAAAGGAAAGGTGAGTGAGTTGTGCTGCTTATGCATATATTGGCCGAAATCCTATTGCAGACTCAGCATAAGGGAAAATGCACCAATGCTTTTTTGTCAAGTTTTGGCCATTTATCACATGATGGGTCAGACGCCCAAGTGCACAAGCAAGTTTATGAGTTAGATATGTCTGACTGTAATAGACAGCTGAAAACAATTGCACATACTCTTTTTACAGTTTCCATGTATGGATTCATGGAATCAGAATCACAGAATCATAGAATAGTGAAGTTGGAAGGGGCCTATAAGGCCATCAAGTCCAACTCCCTGCTCCATGCAGGAATACAGAACAGAGGATATATAGTGGTACCTTGTATAAAGGAATTAATTCGTTCCAAATGAAATTATGTTAAGCAAATTTTCCTTTATACAAATTTCCCATAGGATTTCATTGAAAACGGAGTAATCCCATTTTTATGTTGTACGGATTTGACCCATAGGCAATTCTGTTAAGCAAATTTTCCCAATCTCCAGAACATTTTATGTTGTACAAATTTTATGTTATACAAACTGTTTGTTATACAAGGGTCCACTGTATTGCAGGTGGTTGTCCAAATTTCTCTGGAATGCCTCCAGTGTTAGAAGACTCATGACCCCTCAAGGTAATGCATTCCACTGCTGTACTGCTCTAACAGTTAGGGAGTCCCCCCCCCACGATACTCCGCAGAAATCTGGGTTCTCTTAACTTGAGCCGATTGTTGCGTGTCCTTCGCTCTGGCATGATGTAGAACAGATCCTGCCCTTCCTCTGCATGACAGCCCTTCAGATATTTGAAAAGTGTTGAATCCCAGGTCGTGAACACATGCCCTATTCTTTCAGTCTTTCTTCATTAGGAATGTATGGGACCATTATTAAAAAGGCTTCACCTCTTGCGTTTATTGGGGATACTACCAACAACAAGAAATAGGGAAGATACTTATATGATGATTCGTGTATTAACAGCGGCTAGATTAGCATGGGCACAATGATGGAAAGCAGATAAAAGGTCAAACGATGAAGTGGTAATAAATAAAATACTTGAATGCGCCAAAATGGATAAACTGACCTATAAATTAAAGGGAAAGGAAGAAAGCCAATTTGCACTTTTATGGGAGAAATTCTACACGTGGTTAGATCGCAGAAATGAAAAATCATGTTTGTCTCTCCTTTAAGTGTCCAGCAGACTACTCATTTCTATTAGAAATGGGCACGAATCGAAAAAATGGTGTTTCGTTTCATTTCATTTCGTTAAGGAGTTTGTTTTGTTTCATTTTGTTTTTCGTGAATTTAAATGAAAAAAATCATTTCATTGTTTCATTAATTCGTTATTTGATTTTACCCACTTTTTTTTCAGCACCCACTGCACGGCCCCTGGGGCCCGGTCGGAGCTGGGGGGTGCGTATGAATGGGTGTGGGAGGATTAAAGAGGGGAAGCCTGTGATAACGGGCTGTGGGAGGGAGGCACAAGGGGGGTGGCTTTGAAGCCGTGCTGCTCTGGCCGCCTAAGCACAGCCTCCTTAACTCCCCTCCCGATCAGCCCCATGATAACGGGCCACACGAGGGAGGTGCAAGGGGGCGGCTTCAAAGCTGTGCTGCTCTGGCCACCTAAGCACAGCCTCCTTATCTCCCCTCCCAATTGGCCTCAAGATAACGGGCCACAGGAGGGAGGTGCAAGGGGGCGGCTTCAAAACTGTGCTGCTCTGGCCACCTAAGCACAGCCTCCTTATCTCCCCTCCCAATTGGCCTCGAGATAACGGGCCACAGGAGGGAGGTGCAAGGGGGCGGCTTCGAAGCTGTGCTGCTCTGGCCGCCTAAACACGGCCTGCTTCTTATCTCTCCTCCCGGGGCTGGGTTGAGGTTCAAGCCCGCCACCTCCCTTGATGGCACCAAGGAAGTGCGTGCTCCCTCCATGCAGCTCGGCATGAAAGGACCTCTGGGCCAGCACCAGGTAGGAGACATCTCCACCCCCCCATTAACGAAACGAACCTAACCAAACCAATTTTTCTCAGTTCATTTCATTTCGTGCTAAATTTGCCCCTAGGGTCATTATTCGTTTCATTACGTAACAAAATGAATAACGAACAAAAAAAAATCATTTCGTGCCCATCTCTAGTTTCTATGCTCGTGTAGAGTCCCAGGCTTTATGGGTTTCAGCACTTTAGGCAATTGTTCAACTTAAGGCTATTGAGACCTTGTCAGACCAGGATGGCATGAGGTCAAAGTGAACTATAAAATGGAGGACTCTCAACTAGCTTTCTTCCTACTGACGAAGCTGCTTGGATGAGCAGCGAAACATTGCAATCTCTCAAGAAAAAGAGGTCCCGTTGCCCTGACTCAACTTCCAGATAAGCTCACCTGGATGATCGAGAATCTTCACAGATACCCCATCTCAAGCACAGAGCCTCCCCAGTGGAGTAAGCACAGTAGGTTGAGATTTTGAACAAAAAAAATGCAAAGAGCATTAGCTTGACATTTATAGAGAAATTCATTTCATAAAAAAGGACCCCACTGTTTATGAATGTGGGATACTGTGTTTTTGTACCCACAGTTCGAAAAAACAGGAAATTACCTCATATTACTGCACAACATGGTGTCCCCGTTGCCAGCTGGAAAAAGTATGCCAAGTTTTAAATAGCCAAAGGCACCCTGAACTTTGACAGCACCAAAGACAACAGTCAATATGGCCTTCACGATACCCTCTTCTGCTGACTGCCATTCACCAAGTGACATCCCAGAAGCTGACTCCTTTTCCCCTCAGCCATCCACTTCTCACCCAAACAAAGCAATCGGGTCTGCTTTTCAACATGTTTGAATGGAAGTGAGCAAAACAGGACATTTTGGAATTGCCTTGTGGAATGTTGATTTGCTATGCCAGCACAATATCATCACTGCACTCTTGTGTGTGTGTTGTGTCGTTACAGTTGTGACCAACTCTCCATGACCCACGTCCATGGAGTTTTCTTGGCAGGAATACTGGAGTGGTGTGCCAGTTCCTACAGCATCTGGTATTCCCTGGTGGCCACCCATCCAAGTACTAACCAGGGCCGACCCTGCTTAGCTTCCGAAATCAGGCGAGATTGGATGTGTGTAGTGATAATTAATTTCACTCTTCTGCACCCCATGGCTGCAGTCTCCATTTGGGTTGATGGCTGAAGCAAACTATGGAAAATGCTTAGCAAATTTGATGTTGATTCCTTCACCAGGACGATCAGAGAGGTGAGTCTAAAATCAGCAGGGCTTCTATTGTGTATTTGGTGGCTCATCATCATGCCTTTCTCTCCCTGCCCCCTCCCCAATCTGTGCAGGGGGCCCAATGTGGCCTGTTTTCAAATTTCAAGCAGCCCGCAGCCTCTTCTCCCCTCCGGCTAAGCCTGTCACGCATCCCTGCCAGGTGGCCCCTCCCAATACTGGATGGAGACGTCAGCTTGCAATTTTATGGTTTGCCTGCCCTCCCTGCCTCCATTCGTTCTCCCAGCCACTTGCCCAGGCTACCCGCCCCTGGCTCCATTGCTGTAGTGTCCTCCCTGCCTCCTTGCACGTCCTAGAGCAGACATGTCCAAACTTCGGCCCTCCTGATGTTTTGGACCACAACTCCCAGAATTCTAAGCTTAGACTGCCAATGGCAAAGGACTGTGGGAGGTGCGGTCCAAAACATCTGGAGGGCCGAAGTTTGGGCATGCCTGTCCTAGAGGCTAGCCCAAAGTCCAGCCCAGGGGCCAAATGTGGCTGAATGGTCGGCCCCCACACATTTTCACCCCACCAAATCTGGCCCTTATTGCAAAAGGTTTGGACACCCCTGCACTAGAAGAATGTTAGAGATGCAGTTCAACATCCAAATTACCACTGCTGCCCTCCTGCCCCAGCTCCAAAAAACAGCTCTTCTGCAGGTCATGAAGAGGGACAAATTCACCCCCAAAGGCATCAAATGTTTATATATTAGTGGATTCATTTCATTTGTTGGTGGATTTTTGTCCTTCCAAAAACTAGGACTCATAACAATTTATGTTATAACTTTTGCAGTCACTTATGAAAACTTATCTGTCTGATCAAATATAAAGAGCCACCATTCAACCCAGGAACCAAAACTGGTCTTTATCATGCAAGTTGCAGAAATCTATATTATTTTAGGAATAATATAGGTAGGGAGCATGTAGAGACCTCCTTAATGAAATAGGTCCATCTGCTGCTGGGCCCCATCGATATTCCCAATCCTATCCTTGCTGCATTTTGGCCAGATATTTGATTTTGATGTAAACATTAACATCCTGACCCGCCCTACCACCCATTAGGGTTGTTTAGACAGAGATAATTGCTACCTCAGCTGGAAATGAGCCTTCACTTTGAGCATTATGTGCCTTTGATGGCAACCAAAGAGACAAAGGCCATTTGTATGTCATTTTCCACTGACCTCTTGCGTTTTGCATGAGTCAACTCCTGTGATATAATTTCCTGGATTCAACTTGGTGCGTCTGCCAGTGATGAGGTAAAAATAAATAGGTATGGGCATACTTCATTTAGGTTAAGCAAACAGGGGAGCCAGACATGGCACTTGACTACGAACAAGCATTTTGACAGAAATGCCAGCTCAAGAACCAACACACAAAAAGAAAATGCATCACCGCAAAGAAGATATGATTGGGTCTCTTTAGTCTGGAAGAAAAGGTGCCTGAGGGGTGATATATATGATTAGATGTACAAAATAATGCACGGCATGAGTAAAGTGGATAGAAGGATGCTCTTCTCCCTCTCACAAAATACCAGAACTAGGGGACATACACTTAAATTGAGGGCTGGGAGAGTGAGAACAGACAAAAGAAAATATATTTTCACCCAGTGCATTGTTAGTCTGTGGGACTCCTTGCCACAGGATGTGGTGATGGCATCTGGCCCGGATGCCTTCAAAAGGGGATTGGACAGATTCCTGGAGGAAAAGTCCATCACAGGCTACAAACCATGCTGGAGATGTGTAATCTGCAGGCTTAAAACCAGGGTACTTCAAGGGCCAGATGCAGGGGAGTGGTATCAGGAGACAGATATCTACTCTTGTGCACTCCCAGACACATTTGGTGGGGCCACTGTGAAATACAGGAAGCTGGACTAGATGGGCCTTTGGCCTGATCCAGCATGGCTCTTCTTATATTCTTATGTTCTTATGTAGGATAAAAAGAGACAATGGCTTGTTCAAAAGACTTATATAAACGTGCATCTGCTAATCGTCATCAGCAGATGCACAAATGGAAAAAGAACTGCTATAATATAACTAGATTATAACATTCATCTAGAAAGAGCATGGGTACTGTGAGTAGGTGACTGGCGCAGTTCACAGGTATTCATAGTGGTGTGGCTACATTTTTGGTCCCCTGGATCCCTTCACAACAATGATTGTTTTACCACAGTGATCTTCTTCAGTAGGGTGTTCCATGCCAGATCACCACAATTTTTTTTAAAAAAAAGAAGATGTGGGCTAAGAATTCAAGCTGGCCATTGACTGGGAGAACACATGATTCCCAGCAGCCAATCATATATCACGGTCAGGTATAAAAAGCCCAAGCACTATTGCTTTCCCTCAGTCTGCATAACTCACAGGTGGAGAAACATGTCCTTGCACTGTGACATCAATTCACTTCTGCATATGGTGACTTTCATAGCGTTATTGAAGCGTGTGAAATATTCAAGGAGCAGTTCACCATTGCCACTCCTCAGTCGGTTTCTACAGCTGAAGGGATTTTGAACCCAGGTCTCCTGGATCCTAGAGCAACATGATCATCTATCACACACTGGTTGTCGTGTGAAGACAACTATCTATAATGTAGGGAAGGTCAAACCATAACTCAAAATAAACTCAGCAGTCATAAAAAAGAGAATATGTCCCCTTAGGGAGGGACATTTGTTTGTTTGTTTGTTTGTTTGTTTGTTTGTTTACAGTCCATCATGCCAATCAGTACTTTGGGTGGTGTATGACAAAAATATGAAACATGTGCTATATAATCGCTAAGGGAATCTTGGGTTTTCCAAGTAGTTAAGCCTATGAATCAGCCTCACCCAGTAAGCCCCGGGTAGTGCAGCAAATAAATAAATAAATAAATAAATAAATAAATAAATAAATAAATAAATAAATAAATAAGGCTAATGATAAGAGTCTGTGAAAACCATTGCCCAAAGACTAAGAGAAGCCAAAGGTCCCCCATAGAGATGGGCACGAAACAGAAAAATGGCGTTTCGGTTTTTCGTTTGTCATTGAGAGGTCTATTTCAGTTCGTTTCCATTTGTCGGGAATTTTTTGAAAAATTTCGTTACTGTTTTTCATTTTTTGTTTGTCGTTTCTACCCGCTTTTTGCGTGATTTTTAAAGCATTTCCGTGCGCAGCCATCCCCCAATGCCCCAGACCAGAGGGAAAACACAAAAAAAAATTGATGCTGGCAGAGACACAGTATAGACTAGGTATGCAGGGAGGCTGCAAAGGCAGCGGAGGGCGTTGCCCAGGGTGCAAAGCAACCGCAGAGTGACTGCACTGCGGGGCAAGGGAGGGTACTCACTGAGAGGTACGCAGCACGCACGCACACAGGGAGGCTGCAGGACTGAAGCTAGAGTCGCAGCAGAGACAGCAATCCCACCCTAACTCCCACCAGAGACTGCAAGGAGGACGGGGGCTGCCAGAGCTTTTTATGCCCTCTGTGGCTGCCAGACCTGCCCGCTCAGTCTGCAACCTGGGCATGCTATTGGTTGAACATGATCCCACATCACATGGCTTGCCTCCATTTTGTGGCTGGTGTGACATCCATTTTAAAGGGAAAAGAAAAATACATCGCAATGGGAGAAGACTAAAACAAATGTTTTAAGGACCCAACCCCCCTGGTAGGTATTATCAGACAATACAAATAATTATCGCTGCATTTTTACGGATGTCCAGGGCGTTCTTTAACATTTAAAACAGCTCATTTCATTGCGTGTCGCCATTAACGGAAACGAAACGTAACGACCACAATTTTCGTGGTTCTGTTCATTTTGTTCCATTTTCATCACAATTTTTGTTTGTCATTTCGTTATGTAATGGAAACGACAAACGGTAATGGAAACGAAAAAATGTTCGTTCCGTGTCCATCTCTAGTCCCCCACCCTCCATGTGAGACAGTAAGCCGAGAGGAGAAATATTATATGTGGAACAAGCAAAGAAAAAAATATTTGCTCTTGGTCAATGGGGAAGGGAGAGAGAGGGTGGCTGTTTCCCCTCCCCTCCCCTTGTCTTCAGGAAATGCAATCTCTCAAACGATTTCCAGTGTGATTCCACCATGGGTAATCGGTGATGAATTAAGCATGAAATATCTGATCTGAGATCGCAGCGCAATCTAAAAATAGACAGAGTCAAAGACACTGGGAAAAAGCCTTGATGTGCATAACGAGATTGGTTGTTGTCTGTAAGGATCAGAAACAGAGGTGCAATCCGTACATATCTGATCTGTGCCCACTCCGGTAGGCACGCAAAGCATACAACCAGCTGTGTCTAAGCTGATTTGGCTGCAGCATCTTGATAGCAAATAAACTAGAGCAGAGCCAAAAATCTACACAGATTCTGACCAACTTCAAAGAAGCCCTGTGTATTGAACTTGTCTTCCGCTCTCTTCCCCAGAAGCACATTGAACTTGTGTAGCTACTGTTCTTCAGTTCTTTTCAGCTTCACAATTGCAAGCACTCCTTTTGGGTACAAAAAATATCCAGCATTAAAGTCACCAGGGCTTGTGATGTATGCAGAGATGTCGTGGACTCCAGTGGTTCCTAACGTTTATTTCTTTAAAATATTTATATGTTCCCTTCCCCCACCAGCAAGGATCCAAGACAGCTTACCGCATTGACAGGAAAGAGTGTTAAAAGCCAAATGAGAAATGATGACAATATTTTAAAAAACATTAAACAGTGATCATATTAAAACTCACAATAAGGTCAGGCAAAGACCTTTCTCTTCAGGTAAGCTTTCCCTGAATGATGGACTACCATGTATATTTTACAGGAATCTGTGGGTTCACATAGACGTTGTGTTTATAACTACTTATAACCGTGTTGCTTTTATGTAAGGTTGTCTATTAATGCTGGAAGATGTCCTTCAATTCCTTGTTCTCAAATACTGGAACATGTCATAATTGTACTAGACTGTATATTATCCCTCATTACTGTACACTGCCTTGGGTCCTTTTCCAAGGAGAAAGGTGGGGTAAAATACTCTGAAATAAAATAAAATAAAATAAAATAAAATAAAATAAAATAAAATAAAATAAAATAAAAAGTAAAGCACAGAATATCTTGTTCACTTTTTAAAAAATCCCCTTGGTCAACCAGACATTAAAAGGAAAGCTTGCCTGAAGAGAAAAGTCTTCATGTGCTTATGGAAGGGCACCAAAGATTGGGCCAAAATGGTCTCCCATTGGGTGGTGGGGGAAGCATCTGTAATCTGGGTGCAACAACAGACAAAGGTTCTCTTTAATGTTCCCCATCAAATGTGCCTGTGACGATAGAGGGACCAAGAGGAAGGCCTCTCCTGGTGATCTTAATATGTGTAGCCTCAAATGGGAAACATGAGTTCTGAACTGCTTGGATCTAAGGCTTCAGGGGTTAGAACCATGGTTTTGAACTGTGCCCCAAAATAGCTTGGCAGCCAGAGGAACTGCTGTAGCAGGGGAGTTATGCATTCCCTATAACCGGTCCCAGTTAACAACCTGGTTGTAAAGTTTTGGAAACACATTGAGAGAGTTTCCGAGCACTTCCCGAAGATGCAAAATAAGTAACAGTGATCCAGCCAGGCCAGTGAGAAGAAAATATATGTTTTTTAAAGAAAATATCTTTTTTTTTATCCAGCGTGTTGTTAATCTGTGGAACTCCCTGCCACGGGATGTGGTGATGGCATCTGGCCTGGATGCCTTCAAAAGGGGATTGGACAGGTTCCTGGAGGAAAAGTCCACCACAGGTTACAAACCATGATGGAGATGGCAGCGAATTATATTTATTTATTTATTGGATTTCTCTACCACCGATCTGGCAATGGGACCACTCTGGTTGGTTTACAGCAATAACATCAATAGACAAAGGAACAAGACATAATGCAAACAAAAAAAAAACCTACAAAGAAATAAAATGATAGCAAACTTAAAAGACCATTAAGGATGGCTGAGATTCCACGTTGACTGATAGGAGACAAAATGTTCCTCCTCAACTTAAGGCAGGTTGGCACCTCAGTGCTTAATCACATAGGTGGCTCTCCTGGATGCGAGCAGAGCACGGAATGCAATAGTAGAAGAAAGGGAAAGATGGGTTTTGCACATTGCCTGTGGGCAGATTGCATTTTTTGCCATGGTCGGTAGCAAAATGCTCAGAGCAGCCACTGCGCCTGAAGTCTGGCGTTTGCAGTCAAGAGATAAACAAAGCCACTCTGGCCCTGGAGAGTTGATGGATTGTGAAAGACACCGGAGCCTGTCAATAGCCTCTCCACCTTGAATAGCTTTTGTGCTAAATTTACAACCATTACATAATATTAGAGGGTGCTGCGGTCTAGCAGAGAAGAACCCCTGCAGGTTTCCCTTTCAGAGGGAATTGTTCGCTTTTCTCTTCGACCTCTTTTATTCCTCATTGTGTCCGTTCTTTGACTTTCATGGAAGCAATTGGCGATGCTGGACAATTTTCGCTATTTAGCCTTATTAAATTACCACCGTGTATTTCCACAGCAGTAGACTCTTTTTCCCCCCATGAAAGTAGCTGTCGGTCAGATATTGACACCACAAAAGAAGTATTTAAAGCAGAAAAGGGCATGTCCTGGTGGGAAGATCTTCTCAGGGTCTCTTTTGTGTGCCTCCAATCCATAGAATCGTAGAATTATTGGGTTTTATTGATTGTTAATGATCATCTAGTCCCAACCCCTACTGATGAAGCAAATCTGGACCTGGAGCATACCTCCCTCCCTCCCTTCCTTATTTGTATCAGTATTGCAAAATTTAAATTTCTGCATGTGAAATATAGTTTAAAGTTAAAAACAAATGCAGATGTTCAGATAATTACACTGTTTTTGATCAGAAGCAGGCTACTTCATTAGAGTCACCTTGGCCGTTTCCTAGATCTTCTTTCATACACATGATGGGGCGTACACATGACAGGGGCATTGGTCGAAATTTCTCTACCGTCAGGGAAAACTTGTCCTATAACCAAGCAGCCCCTTCCTACTTGATCATGCTTTGATCTTCCTACTTTGCTTTGAAGTCTGTTAAGTAGAGGTGGAAATGAATTGCACTTTGAAATTTCAGCCCAGTTTGATGCAGCGCCTATATAGGTGTTTTTCGGGAGCTGTGCTATTCCTCCCACTCACCAGAAATAGCACATTTCCCTGCTCTCTCTCTCTTCTGGGCAACCACCCACGTAGAGGCAGTGTCAAGTGTTTCCATCCTCTAAGTCCTCAGTGGTCACCACCTCATAAGAACATAACGTAAGAACATAAGAAGAGCTATGCTGGATCAGGCCAAAGGCCCATCTAGTCCAGCTTCCTGTATCTCACAGTGGCCCCACCAGATGCGTTTGGGAGCGCATGAGACTAGATATCTGTCTCCTGATACTACTCCCCTACATCTGGACCTTGAAGTACCCTGGGTTTTAAGCCTGGAGATTACACATCTCCATCATGGTTTGTAACCTGTGATGGACTTTTCCTCCAGGAATCTGTCCAATCCCCTTTTGAAGGCATCCAGGCCAGATGCCATCACCACATCCTGTGGCAGGGAGTTCCATAGACTAACAACGCGCTGGGTGAAAAAATATTTTCTTTTGTCTGTTCTTACTCTCCCAGCCCTCAATTTGAGTGTATGTCCCCTAGTTCAGGTATTTTGTGAGAGGGAGGAGAGCTTCCCTCTATCCACTTTACTCATGCCCTGCATTATTTTGTACGTCTCAATCATATCCCCCCTCAGGCGCCTTTTTTCCAGACTAAAGAGCCCCAAATGTTTTAGCCTTTCCTCATAAGGGAGGTGCCCCAGCCCAGTAATCATTTTAGTCGCTCTCTTCTGCACCTTTTCCAGTTCCACTATGTCTTTCTTGAGATGCGGTGACCAGAATTGTACACAATACTCCAGGTGCGGCCTTACTATTGTTTTGTATAATGGCATTATAATGTTGGCTGTTTTATTTTCAATCCCCTTTTTGATAATCCCTAGCATGGAATTGGCCTTCTTCACTGCTGCCACACATTGGGGAGACACCTTCATGGAGCTGTCCACCAACACACCAAGATCTCTTTCCTGATCCGTCACGGATAACTCAGAGCCCATGAGTTGATAGATAAAATTTTGATTTTTTGCCCCAATATGCATTACTTTACATTTGGCTACATTAAAACACATTTGCCATTTTGCAGCCCATTCCCCCAGTTTGGAGAGATCCTTTTGGAGCGCTTCACAATCTTCTCTGGTTTTTACCACACGGAAAAGTTTTGTGTCATCTGCAAACTTGGCCACCTCACTGCTTATCCCTGTCTCCAGGTCATTTATGAACAGATTGAAAAGCACTGGTCCCAGGACAGAGCCCTGGGGCACACCGCTTTTCACCTCTCTCCATTGTGAAAATTTCCCATTGACACCTACTCTTTGTTTCCTGGATCTCAACCAGTTCTCAATCCATAGGAGGACCTGCCCTCTTATCCCCTGACTGTGCAATTTTCTCAGCAGCCTCTGGTGAGGGACTGTGTCAAAAGCCTTTTGAAAATCCAGATACACTATATTCACCGGTTCACCCAAATCTACATGCCTGTTCATCTTTTCAAAAAATTCTAAAAGATTTGTCAGACAAGGCTTACCCTTGCAGAAGCCGTGCTGATTTTCTCTCAGCAAGGTTTGTTCTTCTATGTGTTTTAAGATTTTCTCTTGGATGAGGCTTTCCACCATCTTCCCTGGGACAGATGTAAGGCTAACTGGCCTGTAGTTTCCCGGGTCCCCCCTCCTTCCTTTTTTAAAAATTGGTGTGACATCTGCTATCCTCCAGTCCCCCGGCACTGTGGCTGTTTTAAGAGACAAGTTGCATATTACCGTTAAGAGATCTGCAAGTTCATTTCTCAGTTCCCTAATAACCCTTGGGTGGATGCCATCTGGGCCCGGGGACTTGTTAATCTTCAATTTATCAATTAGTCCTAAGACATCCTCTCTTTTAAACTGTAACAGAGGCCCAGCACAAGTGCATACCACAAAGAAAGAAGAGCTCATTTAAGTCCAAGAGGACACTGGCATGGTTAACAAGTGGAGTTAGAGAGGCTCTAAAGCACAAGGAGAGGTCTTTCTGTAAATGGAAATCCTCCCCAAATGAGGAAAATAAAAAGGAACACAAACTCTGGCAAAAGAAATGTAAGAAGATGATAAGAGAGGCAAAGAAAGATTTTGAGGAACGCATGGCTAGCAATATAAAGGGTAATAATAAAAGCTTCTTTAAATATGTTAGAAGTAGAAAACCTGCCAGAGAACCAGTTGGCCCTCTGGATGGTGAGGGAGGAAAAGGGGAGATTAAGGAGGACTTGGAAATTGCAGAGAAATTAAATGAGTTCTTTGCTTCTGTCTTCACGACAGAAGACCTTGAGCAGGAATTGCACTAGCTGTATTCAGACTGATGAAGCTGTTTGGATGAACAGCGAAACGTTTCTATCTCTCAAAAAAGAAGTCCAGTAGCCATGGCTCAACTTCCAGATCTCTGCTATTATGTGGTTGCCGGGTGGTCCAGCTGGAGTCTTCTCCTGGATGGAGACAAGACTGCATCCATCTGGTCAGCAAGGTGGGTTGATTTTGTCCTTCATTGTTCCTCAGCTTATAATATCTAGAGTTTGACAGGTGTGCAGAAAACCTTCCCACAACTTTAGTCATCATCTAGGGAGTTGGTGTAACCTTTAAGTAAGCAGACTTGGTGCTGTATAAAGCAAAAACAAAACAAAACATGCTGCTTATGTACCACCCCCACAACATTTAAAGCACTTTCTGGGCAGTTTACAAGCAATTATGCAGGCTACACATTGCCCACTCACCCTCCTGAAACATGGGTACAGCTTTTACCAAACTCAGAAAGATGGAAGGCAGAGTGAACCTTGAGCCTGTTACCTGGGATTGAATCCCAAGTCATGAGCACAGTTATAGCTGCAGGACAGCCATTTTACCACTGCGCCATGAGGTTTTTTTTTGTATAACCCTGTTTCATTCATTAAGACATGGCTGTTAAACTTATGTTTTAAAGTTCTCAACAAACATGGGCTACAATCTTCTTTCATTGACCAACAACTCTTACAATTCCATTTCTTCCTAATCGACAACAGAGGAGCTTTTGCAGAGTAAAAATTAAATAGTGTGACATCTTGCCTGGGAAAGTTGTTCTTACTGTGACATCAGTGGCTTTCTGGCCCCATGGAAAAGTGATTCCTTTCCCGGTTTGAACTGGTGCTTCTTTTATTGACCAATTTCTCCTCCAAACACATCTATCGATCCTGCTGCATGTCTTGATCTTTTAAACTGTGTTTTAAGAGTATCTGGCAAATTTTCTTCGCATTGCAGTTTTAACATTTGTTGATAGGTGCATGTCACAGCATTTTGAAAGGTTAAATAAATAACAGGATACAGGAAATGTTTCCTGCTATCCAAGAAATTTTAGATTGGGTTTCTTGCTAAAGCATATGCTGTAGGGCAGGCTGTGATGGAGGTCATGTGAAATACATCAAGAAGTGATGAGCAATGTATTATCACTACCACATGGCTTTCAGAGCTAATCAGAGCTGCAGGGTGGAATTGTTTCTCTGAATTTCAACTCTTCAATCTGCCAATTGAAGAGCAGCCAGTGTTCCAAAGCTGAAATTTTCCCAAGCTTGGCTCTTTATATTAGAGATGGGCACGAATCGAAAAAATGACATTTCGGTTTTTCATTTTTCGTTGTGGATCCATTTCATTTCGTTTTCATTTTTGTGTATTTTTTTGAAAAATTTCATTTCATTTATTTGTTTTTCGTTTTTCGTTTTTACCCGCTTTTTTGCGCAATTTAAAGCATTTCCGTGTGCGGACG
Source organism: Phrynocephalus guinanensis (assembly GCA_037367245.1). Lineage (NCBI taxonomy): Eukaryota > Metazoa > Chordata > Lepidosauria > Squamata > Agamidae > Phrynocephalus > Phrynocephalus guinanensis. The sequence goes on along the minus strand of CM074739.1, from coordinate 13,287,586 downwards.
TCCCCCAACGCCCCAGACCAGAGGGAACACACTAAAAAAATGATGCTGGCAGAGACAGAGTATAGACTAGCTATGCAGGGAGGCTGCAAAGGCAGCGGCGGGCGTTGCCCAGGGTGTAAGGCAGCCGCAGAATGAATGCACTGCAGGGCAGGGAAGGGTACTCACCGAGAGGTACGCATACACACAGGGAGGCTGCAAGAGAAATCTTTTCTTTCTCTCCCCTGAGAGCCAGTCTGCAGCTAGCAGGAACACAGAGACACACACCTGCCTGGCTGGCCTAAAGTAACGAGTCGCAGAGACAGCAATCCCACCCTAACTCCCACCGCAGACTGCAAGGAGGACGGGGGTTGCCAAAGCTTTTTATGCCCTCTGTGGCTGCCACACCTACCCAGTCTGCAACCTGGGCATGCTGTTGGTTGAAATTGTCCAAGAATTTACATGATCCCATCACATGGCTTGCATCCACCATGTGGCTGGATTTTGTGTCATCCTTAAAGGGAAAAGAAAAAATACATCACGATGGGAGAAAGACAAAAATAAACAAACACTTTAAGGACCACACCCCCCTGGTAGGTAATAATTTCAAATAATTATTGCTGCATTTTTACAGATGTCCAGGGCATTTTAATACCCAAGAAATCAATATTAGGCATTTGGGAGCCATTTTGGGTCGATGTCCCCTAACTCCCCCTAAAGGAAAAAATACAGCGATCTGAGAAAAGACACGTTTTAAGGACCCCAACCCCCTGGTAGGTATTATCAAGCAGAATAAATAATTATTGTTGGGTTTTTACGGATATTCAGGACGTTTTTTAACATTTAAAAACAGCTCATTTCATTGTGCGTCGCCATTAATGAAAAACGAAGCGTAACAAACCCAATTTTTGTGGTTCTGTTCGGTTTGTTCCAATTTCATCACAATTTTCGTTATTCATTTCGTTACATAACGAAATGAATAACGAATAACAGAACATTTTTTTCCATTTCGTGCCCATCTCTAGTTTATATACAAGTCTAAATAATTCTCCTCCTGCATCCCCAACAATATTTGGGGGTTTCACCTAACCTGAAACATATTCACTGATATTTGGCATTCTTGATTTTCTGTGCAATTTAGTTAGTTATGTGTCATTGAGTCAGTGCCCATTAACTGCAAGCCTAATAAGACCTTCAAGATAAGTGAGATAGTTAAGGAGTGGTTTTACCAGCCCAACTTCCCCAGTGAATTTCTGTGGGCAAGTGGGGATTTGAACCTTGTTACCGAGAGTCAGAGTCCACCATTCTATCAACACCATATCGGGTATACCCTTCTGTGCAACGTATGCTCTGCTTATGTACAGTCAAACCCAGATCTGAGCTGAATCATATCACACAGCCCATTTCTTATCACTGATATGTACTGTACAATGTCTTTGAAGCCAGTCAATAATTCTGTAGGTTAGCAGGATATAATTTCTATAACAAATCATAGACTCATAGAATCATAGAGTTGGAAAAGACCTCAAGGGCCATCTAGTCCAGCCGCCTGCCAAGCAGGAACCCCCATCACAGGACTCCCGGCAGATGGCCATCCATCCTTTGCTTAAAAACCTCCAAAGAAGGAGACTCCACCACCCTCTGTGGCAGCATATTGCCCTGCCGAACAGCTCGAACTGTCATGAAGTTCTTCCTAATGTTTAAATTGAATATATTTCCCTGTAGTTTGAGACCATTGCCCCGCATCCTAGTCTCTGAAGCCATGGAAAATAAACCAGTCCCTTTTTCAATGTGACGTCCTTTCAAATGTAAGGTAAAGGTAAAGGTTCCCCCTGCACATGTGTGCTAATCGTGTCTAGGGGTGGTGCTCATCTCCGTATTCAAGCCAAAGAGCCAGTGTTGTGCAAGTCTGTGGCCATGTGGCCAACATGGCTGCAAGGAAACACTGTTTCACCTTCCTGCATTTTATGGTAGTGCCTATTTATCTACTTGCATTTACATGCTTTCAAACTGCTAGGTTGGCAGGAGCTGGGGTTAATAGCGGGAGTTCACTCCACTATATGGCACCCCGGTTTCGAACTGCCGAGCTGCCGACTTTGCAGCCGACAGTTTTCAGAAGCATTAGTCCAACAAATGTATAGCAAATATATTATCTGGCAAAGTCTGTTTGCTGTATTGAAGGATCTACATCCATCAAGATCTGTGTACCACCGCTTGGGCCTGGAAATGCATTGAACTAGATGGCCCCATTGTCTTCCCAGGAATTTGAAAAGTTACTTGTTTTGGACTACTGTCGGGACAGAATGACTTATGAACGCTCTCAATCTCAAAGCAACCTTGTTTTCCTTGTTGATGACTTGTCATTTTCTCTCCATCCTAGCAGGTGTTGCTCTCTGCATTTACACTTTTGCAGCCACAATGCCTGTTCAAACCCTTGTCCTCTGCTTTTCTCCCCACTCCCTATAGCACCCTATGCCATTGCAGGGCTCTGTAGAAGCCATGAGCTTGCATACTACTGTTGAATTATATGTAGGTCTGTTAGAATTACAGCAGGACCCCCGTATCCACTGATTCATTATCCACTGATTCAGTTATCCACGGTTGGCAGAGGAAAAAATTAAATAATTCAGCAGCCACAAAGCAAGCTGTTGTCACAAACAGCAGCTGTAAAACAAGCTATTGTCACAAATAGCATATGTAAAACAAGCTACTGTCACAAACAGTGGCCATAAAGCAAGCTACTGTCTCAAAACACCAGTCATAAAGGAAGCTACTGTCAGGAAACAGCAGTTGGGGGTGGGTGAGCAGGCGTTCTCTCTTATCCATGGTTTTCATTATCCATGGGAAGGCCTGGAACCAATCCCCAGCAGTTACTGGGGTCCTACTGTATTCTCTACCTCTGGATTTAATGCAGAGCAGTTCCATTTAAGTGTGTCCATTTAATGTTCTTAAAGGCACGATCCACTAAGGAGCCCTACAGCAATGCAAGCTTTTTTAATTGGCTGGTCTCAGGTGGGTGCCCCACACAGTGTTTGCATCCACAAATCTTCCCTCTGCAAAATAACAGTGTACAGCTTGATGCATGATTTGGATATTCTGAGAAACTTGTCTGCCCAGGAGCTAAGTTGGTGTGATTCTCAGCTGTTCATAATCTGCAACCGAGCTTTTAAGAGCAGACTGCAGGACTTCTTAATGCCACCTGCACAAAATAAATGACACATGCTTTACGCAGGCAGCGTGTGGTGGCAGAGGAAGTTAGAGGCTGTTAATGACCGTCTAAATATTTTATCAGGTTAATGGTGTTCTCTTTTCTGACAAGCATCATTTACCTCTTCACTCTGTACCATCAGGTTAAGGCCTTACCACACTCTCTTCATTTATGGCCAATGTGGCAGGAAAGCATTAATGTTCCATTTGGAATTAAGAAAAACAGGAAGTAATGGGAAAAGATAGGGACTGGAGATGAGGAATCTTTAGCTCTTGACTGCAAATCTAAGAGGGAGCTGCTCCATATTGTATTCCCCCATATGCCCTATCCCACATCCCTTTAAATGCAGATTAAATTTTTAGATAAATTGTGTCCAAAAATGCCTTCCCCATGGCCACCGGGCTTTTTGGAAGGAAAAAAAAAACATTAAGCGAGGTTTCCAAGACTTATCGGAGAGGTAGGGCATATTTTGCCTTGCTTAAAAAATCCACCTTTTAAAGAGGCAGACATCGTGGGACTGCATAGATGATCCAGTTTTCTTTCTGTCTTTTTCCTCATAGTGCAACCGGCTGTTCCTGGGGCCCATCAACACTGTTTTTTATTTTTATTTTTTTTATTCCCCACCCCCTCCGAGTACCAGGAAGCTGGATTGGGTGTTTTTTTTTTAATTTCCCCAAGCTCTACTGCCAGCCAGCTGGTCCTTTTTTTAAAATCCTAGCACCACCTGCTGGCCATGGGGGCTGAACTGTGCTTTTAAAAAACACCTTGCACGTGGGAACTGCTATCCCACATCTTCAGTCACGTGACAGAAGGAAGAGGAAAAGCCAGATCTTCAGAAGATTAGAGTCTTCCCCAGGTGAGATAGCAGCCTCAGACCAGTTCTACCAAACTTGGTAGGTATGTTCCTCCTTTGACAAGCAAGGATATGAGCCACATGGGATCCATTTGGTTCCATTGTCATTTCGTTGCTCACAACGACTGTGAATCACGTACAAATTGGGAAGGATGTTCATGTTTGTTATCCCATCCTTGAACAGTTACTACCAGTGGAAACATATACAGTACAGTAATACCTTAGTTTACGAGCATAATTCATTCTGGAAACATGCTTGTAAACCAAAGCACTCGTATATCAAAGCAAATTTCCCCTACTTCCAGAAATTTTTATGTTGTGCAGATTTTATGTTATACAAACTGTTTGTTATATGAGGGTCCACTGTATCTATCTATCTAAAGCTGCCTGCAATAGACTGTGCAACCTCGTTTTTATTTTGCTGCTCAGTGCTCATCATTTTTCTGGATCTAAATACCTGAGACCTGCAGGGCATCCTTTCCCCCCCTGATTTTAGGATTGCTGTATTCTCAATGCTTTCTTGGTCTCCTCACCGGCTAATCTTTTTTCCTCCTCTTTTGCTGAGACCAGCATACACCATCTCTTTCTAAAGGACAGCTGGGTCAAATATTTGTAGAGCAACTTATGGCTTGGGGGTGGTGGGGTGGAGGGAGGAAGGAAGGAAAGAAATGATCTGAAACCCAAACAGAGACATCATTTTGCAGCCACTGGAGCCTTGAGAGACAGCCTCTGTGCTTCCCCAGCACCAAAGGTGTCTCAACAAGCTGTTTTTTATTTTAGCATCTTCTCTTCGCAACTACAAGTAAGAAAACAGCTGCAGAGAGAGGGGTAGGGGTGGGACTCATTTTAACATCACCGCGATAAATGTAAATTGATTTTGACTCTGCATATTGTGCTCATTCTGGGTCAAAGTCCATCAATAATAGATTTCTGACCTGAGAGAGGGTTTTATTAGTGATGGCATCAGCAAGGATACACGTTCTGGATCTGAGAAAGTAGACATGAATTCACTTGTGTACACCACATGGAGGTATAGATTAACAAAGAGCTGGCTACAAATTATTTTCATTTCCCAATAATAAAGATAGGTTGGTAAAGAATCCGTAAGCGATTGCTCGTTCTTAATTAAACAGGCTATCTTGGCAAGTTATGGCAGCCTATCAAAATAGGTAACAACAATTGCACAATTTATTGCCTCCAGTCTAAGAAGGAGTGAAAGAGGCACTCCCCCCCCATTTCTTTCAATAGTGATTTCCACTGAACGTGTCTGTCTTCCTTTCGTTTGTAAAGTACATAAGAACATAAGAAGAGCCATGCTGGATCAGGCCAAGGGCCCATCTAGTCCAGCTTCCTATATCTCACAATGACCCCGCCAAATGCCTCTGGGAGCGCACAAGACTAGATATATGTCTCCTAATACCAATCCCCTGCATCTGGCCCTCAAAGTACCCCCGTTTTAAGCCTGGAGATTACACATCTCCATCATGGTTTGTAACCTGTGATGGACTTTATCTCCAAGAACCTGTCCAATCCGCTTTTGAAGGCATCCAGGCCAGACGCCATCACCACATCCTGTGGCAGGGAGTTCCACAGACTAACACACTGCATAATTTTTTTTCTTTTGTCTGTTCGTACTGTCCCAGCCTTCAATTTGAATGGATGTCCCCTAGTTCTAGTATTTTGTGAGAGGGGAAAAAGTGTCCCTCTATCCACTTTATTCATACCCTGCATTATTTTGTACTTCTCAATCATATAGCCCCTCAGGCACCTTTTTTCCAGACTAAAGAGCCCCAAGTGTATAAGCATGCACAGAGAGATTGAGAGATTGAGAGAGGAAGTCAGGCAAAGATAGTTGGCCTATTGATCAAAAAGATACAAACAAACCACTTCGTGCTTCTAATTTCCAAAAGTCCACCAGGACTGTAGTTTTATTCCATTGCTCAATTTGGACAAAAGAAATTCAAGAAGTGTCATTGACAGTGACAGAAAATACCTCATTATCATTGCAGGCATAATTATTGGCTAGTTACTCTCAAGAAAGATGAAGTTTATAATTAAGTGCTCTAAGAAAATTCTGTTAACTATGTAAATTTTTTATAAAAAATATTGTTTTAGGTTCACTTTATATAATTTTCTGTGGTTGAATATTTAGCCACTTATCTCACAACAGATGTGTCAACAGAAGTATGATGTCCAGATCAAGGGAAGTAATAAAGGTAAAAGTAAATGTTCCCGCTGCACATGCGTGCTAGTCATGTCCGACTCTAGGGGCGGTGCTCATCTCCGTATTCAAGCCAAAGAGCCAGTGTTGTGCAAGTCTATGGACATGTGGCCGGCATGGCTGCAAGGAAACACTGTTTTGCCTGCCCGCTTTTTACGGCAGTACCTATTTATCTACTTGCATTGACATGCTTTTGAACTGCTAGGTTGGCAGGAGCTGGGGTGAACAGCAGCAGCCCACTCCACTGCATGGCACCCGGGATTCGAACTGCTGAGCTGCTGACTTGGTAGCCGACAGTTTTCAGTGCTCTAGCCCGCTGAGCCCCTACGCCGCCACCACCAAGGGAAATAATAGTGCCAGTCTAAACTGCTTTCATCCGATCTCGCCTGATTTCGGAAGCTAAGCAGGATCGGCCCTGGTTAGTACTTGGATGGGCGACCACCAGGGAATACCAGATGCTATAGGTGCCTGGAGTAGGAACTGACAAACCACTCCAGTATTCCTGCCAAGAAAACTCCATGGACGTGGAGTCACAAAGAGTCAGTAATGACTGTAATGACGCAACACACACACAAACTGCTTTAGCCAGATCTCACCTAGAGTGTGGTTTCCAGTTCTGGATAGCTTTCCCAGTTCTAGACACCACTGCCTACAAGGAATATCAAGAAGTAGGATGGAGGAGGACAACCAGAATGGTTGTCTTTTCGTTTGGGAAAAGAGCTTGATGGAGAAAACTTGAGGGAGTTGACCATATTGAGTCCAGAGAAGAGGGGGCTGAGAGACAACATGATAACCATCTTAAAGTAGGTGAAATGCTGTCATGTGGAAGACCACCATTATCACCACCACCATCCTCTTAGGACTGCAGAGTTGGAAGGTACCTAGGAGATCATCAAGTCCATCCCCTGTGAAGGAGGCACAGTGGGGAATGGAACGTCCAACCTCTGCCTCCTCAGTCAGTTGCCTAAACCACTGAGCTATGGGGCCGGCTTGTTCTTTTTGCAGCTCAAGGGGATAGGATAGGAGGACTGGAAGTAATAGATCCAAATTACATGAAAGGAGATACTGACTTAACATTACAAACATCCTAATAGTGAGAGACATTTGGCAATGGGGTCGCCTGCTTTGGAAGGTGATCGACATTCCTCCCCTGGAGATTTATAAAGCAGAATTTGGATGGCAACCTATTAGAGACGCTGAGGACTTACTGGATTGGAAAGAGGCTGGACTCTCTGATCCTTTGGGCTTCCTTCCAGTGTTACATTTCTGCTATTCTTTGACATATGGATAATCAAGTTAACCCAGCCTTCCATAGAATTGTGTCAAGCGTGAGTAGGATACTGCAAACCAGAGGGATGACTGACATACCCATTGTGTATGTGTGTGTTCTGTCGTTACAGTCGTAACCGACTCTTCATGACCCCATGTCCATGGAGTTTTCTTGGCAGGAGTGGTTTGCCAGTTCCTACTCCAGGTGCCTACAGCACCTGGTATTCCCTGGTGGCATCCCATCCAACTACTAACCAGGGCCGACCCTGCTTAGCTTCCGAAATCAGGCAGGACCGGATGTGCTTAGGGCATCTATAATATTAAAACTTCCGTTCCATTCATTTGATACCTTACCCAGTGCATAAGTGGTTGGAAAAGATTCGTTTCACTAAGATTTTTTAAAAAGTCAGACATCATATTTATCCAATTTTGCAGGGCTTCATTTTAACATCATGAAATTTCAAGGTTTCCTTCAGTGTTTCTGCTTGTTGCCTCCTTCTGAAGAAAGATAGCTTGTTGCTTTGATCAAAGTGCAGTTGGTTGACACAGATAATCTGATGCTCATTTTCATCTCCCTGATAGAGCATTCCTATATTTTCCAGATTTGGAAGAATGCAATGGCTCCCTAAGCCGGTCACTTCATGTCCTTCCTTGTTCCATGACTAGTTTTGTACCATGACAGCATTGGTCGTGATCACGTGGTTTTGTCCCAGTTTTGTCCCTGTTTCTGTTTTCTCACAGTCATGATTAGAGATGGGCACGACTCAGTGAAATTTTCGTTTTTGTTTTCGTTTTTTCTTTTTGTTTCGCAACAAAAACGAAAATGAAAAATTTTTCAGAAGCAAAACGACAAGGGAAACAAAATGAAAAATTTTGCCGTGTTTTTCGTTTTCGTTACGGCAGACACATTGCATTGAAAAGAATGCTAATGAAATGAAAAATTTTCATTTTTGTTTTGTTTTTTCGTTTCGTTTCGTAACAAAAACGAAAACGAAAAATGTGCAAACCCCCCCCCCCCGAAAAACGAAAACGAACCGAAATGGACCCCTAAATGAAAAACGAAAAACGAAAAATTATTTTTTTGAGTCGTGCCCATCTCTAGTCATGATAACTTGTCTCGTGACAACTGTTACTTCATGGTCTTGTTCCGTGACAAATTCTGAATGTGTCTTGCTTTCTTACCACTTTTTTAAAATATCGTAAATAAAACTTTTTCAATATTTTGATTTACTGGTCTTCTGGGATTTACACATCAATGCTACAGAGTTTTCAGTACTTTCTTTAATAAACATTTGCGCTGCATGGTGTTTTGCATAGGGAAACTAATGTTGAATGTTGCTTCAGCCACTGACCACTAGGTGGACACTGGTTGTTGCGTGACAGTTGTTACCACATGGTCCCTTGTCTCAGAACAGGAACCGGGAAGATACTGTGACAAGAGAATACCCCAACCAAACATCAGAGTATTGTCACGCTTTGATCCCGCTCCGGGGGCATGATCGAGACAAATTTCAGCTGGTGTGCGACGGATGTGAAGTAAGATTTTTTTTTTGTACTGGTCCACAGTGCAACACTTACAGAGACAAAATGGATGTGAAGTAACCATCTAAGTCACTTGTTTTGCATATTTGTTTATTCACCTGTAAGTGAGGAAGAGCTACTCATTCACATGATGGATATGTTTATTTATTCATTTATTTTCAATATTTCTACCCCACCTTTCTCCTTGTAAAAGGACCCAAGGTGGCTTACAATAATGAGGGACAATATACAGCCCAGAATTAACATATTCAGGTTAAGAACATTAAAACCTGTGTCAAAAATGAGTGATTCCAGGGAGATGCCAGGGCATAATAAATCCTGTGATGGCTTTGATCCTGTGGCACATATATCCTATTTATAAGTTATCCTCTCCCCACTTGATTTCTCAGTTCTTCAGTCTGATACCAAACTATCATCAGCCACAGTTCAGAGCTCACTTGCTGGTATTGATTTTTGCATGGTGTCTGTGAAGAGTCTTGGTCATCCAGGTGAGGTTTTCTGGAAGCTGAGTCATGGCAACTGGATTTCTTTTCATGAGTGATCAAAAATGTTTCACTATTCATCTAAGCAGAGAGACGAAGCTGCTTGGATGAGTAGCGAAATGCTTCAATCGCTCAAGAAAAGAAGTCCAGTTGCCAAGAAATCAATTTCCAGATTTCTTGCATGGCATTCCCAAATAACGCATTGCAAATAATGCATAGGTAGCTACCAAATTAAGAAGTCTGGGATTCTAGATAGTTTTCTGTACATGATTCACCGGTGTTCCCCATGAAAATCCACAGCGCTGATATTAAAAAGAGATCAGCACAATTCATTTGCATGCTGGACTCTGTAATCATTCATAGCAAGTAATTAGACTTTGACTATAGCATCTGTTGGCTGCTCATCTTAATCATGCATTAGCTTTTGTTTATATAGCCTGGCTGTTTACCTCAGTGGTTTAGGTGCCTGACTGTGGAGACCAGGCATTGGATGTTTGATTCACCACTTTGCTCCCTAGATGTCGAGCCACTCTGTGTGGTTTTGGGCAAACAGTCCCGGGAATGTCCTCAGAAGAAGGAAATGGTGAAACATATTTTATTTATTTATTTATTTATTTATTTATTTATTTATTTATTTATATACTGCACCAATTTTCCCAGGGAAACTCTGGGCAGTTTACAAATGAAAGAACAAAAGTATTAAAACCCCACAGATACAAATAAAATGGAACACAACAAAAGAAAAAACAGAAGAGTCCGGCAAGGGGCACAAGCTCTTAACACAAAGGAAAACAAATAACAAGGGGCATAAAACAGACATTGGCGATCGCCATATGCTTCTTTGAAAGCCCCCCTTTTCTGAAAAGTTTCTTAAAAGCTGTGAGGGAAGGAGCCAGGCGCAACTCGCAGGGCAGTTTGGGCCAGCCACTGACAAGGCCCAATTACGAGTTGCAACTTTACGGGTCTCACTAGGGGTAGCCACCAGAAGCGAGAAAGCCCGCATGAACAAAAAGTTAGAAATCCTCAATACGAGTAAAGAGAAGAAAATTGCAATGAGAAATACCCTCTGCTGCAAGTTATCCTTCAAGGAAAATAGATGGGAAGCATGGCCAGAGGCAAAGAAGAACATTCTGGTTTGAGAATTTAAGCCAATGATCTGCAGTGAGCACGGCTGCTCTGTTTAGGATAGCTTTAGATAGAAACCAGTTCAGGCTACGGATTGCCAATGTTCTACAAGGACATGGCACTTGAAGAAGGAGGAGGAGGAGGAGGAGGAGGAGCAGGATGCTACCTCCAAAAGCATGACATGGTATATGAGGAAAGGCTGAAAGAACTGGGGATATTTAGCCTAGACTCTAGGCCCTAGAGAAAAGAAGACTGAGAGGTGATAGGATGGCACTTTTCAAATTTATTTATTTATTTATTTATTTATTAACAAGATTTTTTAGCCGCCCCACTACCAAGAGGTCTCTGGGCGGCATACAACAAGTATTCAAAACTATAAAACAATAAAATTACTAAAACTATACAATACAATTACAGCAACATACAATACCAATTATAAATTATACAACCCTGCTGCTCATGCATCCAACCGAGTAATTTATTTAAAATGCTGGCCAAACAGGAAAGTTTTTGCCTGGCACCGAAAAGCCAAAAGTGTTGGCGCCAGGCGGATCTCTGTAGGGAGGGCATTCCAGAGTTGGAATATCTGAAGGGCTGTCATACAGAGGAGGGGCAGGATCTGTTCTCAATCATTCCAGAGTGTAGGTCACATAACAATGAGCTCAAGTTAAGAAACCCAGCTTTCAGCAGAATACAGTAAACCCCCCCCCGCCTATCGCGGGGGTTAGGGACCCACCCGACCCATGATACATGACAATCCGTGATATGCGGAAGCGGGGTGGGTGGGGTGGGGGCGATCAGAGGGGTGGGTGGGTGGTGGTGGGGAGTGATGTGATCGATCCCTCCCCCCCCACCCCCACCCCCCGTGCGGCTCTGAGGCCTCCCGGACGGGTCTGGGGGGGTGGCAGGGAGTGATTTGATCCCTACCAGCCGCCGCTCCCCCCCCGCAGCTCTGAGGCCTCCAGGAGGGGGCAGTGGCGGTGGGGAGCGATGTGATTGCTCCCCGCTGCCTCCCCGCAGCTACAGCAATCCCGCAATATAGTGGGACCACAGTACCTGAACCGCGAAATGGCAGGGGGTGACTGTACCAGGAAAAAAGTCCTGTTAGAGCAGTACAGCAATGCAACCAATGACCATGGGAGGTGCTGAGTGGTCCAACACTGGAGGCATTCAGTAACTACTGGGACAACCAGCTGGCAGATATCCTTTGATTTGTTTTCCTGCACGGATCAGGGGGTTGCACTTGATGGCCTTGCAGGCCCTTTCCATCTCCACTATTCTGTAATTCTATGATTCTATATCTTGCCGGCAGGAACTCAAAAAAGAAAGCATCACCTTAGAAGGTGAGGTTACGGTACCACATTTTCTTACAAGTGCCGACCTGTAAATATATGGATTCAAATCTTGAGCCACCCGTGGGAATCCTCTCCATTTTTACCCACAAAACTGCATGCCAGTTGCTCCTTTCAGAAATCATCACAGGCATTAAAAGCATTGCTCTTTTCCTCCTTTCTGTTGATTCGTTCAGAGTCCAAAGGGGACAAATGCTTGCTTCTCCCATGATCTGTAGTTGGAACATTTAGCAAGATTTACATTTCAGCCATTACAGGGTTAATGTGAAGAGCAAAGCCTATTGGTTGTTCAGATCACACCACTTGGAATGTTCTGGTAGAAGTACGACCCCTTTTGTCTTTATAGGGTGTGCCTCGTATTCTTAGAAAGTTTAGAAGCATGTTCCTAGCCTAGCAAGATGGCCGTTAGAATTGTTATTGTTCTAAAACCTCCTGTGTACCTTTCCCTTCTAGTTAAATAAATAGTTTTTCATATAGTAACACAAGAGGTGTCTCTCTCATTAAAGCAACTAAAGATCATCTGCAACCACCGATCCAACAAAGATCTCCAACATCTGTCCTATCCAGAGGTGCAGCGTGATGGTAATCTGCATTTCAAGCAATGCCCCCAAACTCTGGTGTGGTCATAAGGAAATTTGCCTCGGCTCTCAGCAAAGAAAAGACCCCACAGGGATGAATTTCATTTATTAGCAGATTAACTTGAGCTCTTGGAGATGAACGTGTGAATGAAGATCTATAAATAGTAGGGATGTGCAAGAGACATTGCTTAGCTCTTTGAGACATGTGAAAAACGGTGACGGTGCTACTTTCACCTCCCCCCTCTAAATGAGAGCAATCCTGGATGATTAATTGTTTCTATAATTGGACTCATCACTAAAATGTTTTGAACATAAGAACAGTTTAGAGATGGGCATGAACCACTGGTTTGGCTGTTCAACCTGGTTTTGTTGAGTGCCAGAGCAGGTGTTTGGTGGTTCAGTGCCTTGCCGTGCCCCCCTATGGTAGGAGCCCCATCAGAGGTGGTACCATAAGAGCGGGCAGGGAATCCAGGATGCTGCCTCTGAGTGGGCACCTGCCAGAAGGGCCAGGGCACCAGACAACTTCTGGCACTCAACAAACCAGGTCAAATGGCCAAGCCTTTCTCTAGGACAGTGGTTCTCAACCTGGGGGGTCGGGACCCCTTTTGGGGGTCCAATGACCATTTCACAGAGGTTGTAATGAGTCAGTGAAGGAAAAAGGCACAAACGGCTTGGGTCTGGAGGAGGAAGGGGAGGAAGGAGGGGAAAAGAGTGAGTTACAGCTTGATAGGTTGGAGGGGATGTCAGTCAATGGCACCGGAGGCTGCAATTGGCTGAGGGTGTCTGTAGAGGGAAGTTCTCTATGCGGCACCTGCAGCAGTGGCCTGCCAAAGGGGGCTACTGGCCTCTACCGAGCAGGGCAAGGGGTCACCACAACATGAGGAACTGTATTAAAGGGTCACGGTATTAGGAAGTATGACTTCCTAATATACCAATGCTCTAGGAGAAAAACAGTCTGTAAGATCTATTTCCATTCCATCTTTTTTCAGAAAATACTTTTGTCCACCAAAACGGCGCAAACTCTTAATTAGGCTCAGTGGACATTGGTGAAGGGAGAAGAAAGAAACTTCTTTTCAAAAGCCCTGGATGGGTTGTTTGTGTCTAGTTCACTCAGCCCCTCCTTTTGTGCTTTGCTTTACGTGTGAGTGCGTACGTCGACTAACGGGGGGGGGATATACCCCATTTGCACCGAGTCATTCAGGACAAAACACAGAAAACACAGTGAGGTAAACGTTTGGGGTGTTTTGCTGCCGTGTGGAAGTGTGAACTTTCAGGACCGAAGGCTGCCAATTTTTCAGCAAGTCGTATTACTCTATTGGGGTGGGTGTTGTGCAACCAAAATGGAGACAACGGTAAGACTCCCACCCATGCCCCTAGCATCCTGTGGCTGTTGTTGTTGCTCTGCTGTGGAGCTGTGCAATATGTAACCCCCCTGAGGTCCAAAGTGTGGCTGCTAGCACCCTTGCACCCCAATATTATGTTTAATTTATAAAAGAATATAACGGAAAGCTTGCTTCTACTCTTCAAGATTCATGGGGACAGTTCTGCTACATTTTAAGGACTTCCCACACCCCTCCTGCCAAGTTTAATAATAAAAATAAACATACTGTGTATACTCGAATATAAACCTAGTTTTTCAGCCCTAATTTTGGGCTGAAAAAAGGGGCCCTCGGCGTATATTTGGGTCAATACTTTTAGCCACTGAGGCAAGTCATCTGTGCCTAAAAGTCATTTTAAACATTGCATGCCGCTTCTCATGACCCCCCTCTACTTCACAGGGGAGTGGAACACAATGTTTTAAATGACTTTCAGCCACTGACCCCAGCACTTGCATCAGTGGCTAAAAGTTATTTTAAACATCACACACCAGCTCACAAAGAAAGAGCTGCCAGGTCCTGCTGCATTTCCCACCCTAGACTTATACTTGAGTCAATACATTTCCCCAGTTTTGGGGGGTTAAATTAGGGGCCTCGACTTATACTCGGGTCGACTTATACTTGAGTATATACGCTATGTTCCGCAGTTAGAGGATTTTTGCAAATCTAAAGTAAATGGGGGCACAGAAGTAAGTGTGGACCTCCAATGACTGAGGATGGAACTATAGAGCCTCCCCCCACCCAAAAAAACCCTCTTGAAGTTTCTTGCCACTCAAATACTGATTTAAGATCACAGATAAAATTGAGAATTATGTAAAAAAAGTACCATGTTGCTGTTTTTCTTCCTTACTTGTCCATTCTTGTCCCCTGTTTGAACAATCTGTGACCAATATCTCACATAGTTTTAAAAATATTCTTTGGATGGACTCGATTACACCCTTCTGTGCTGTGAAACTGGGAATAGCTATTGTTCTTGCAGTTATTTTTATTTTTCTCAGCACTGCTGAAATCTATAACAGGCCACATCTATTTACTGTTCCTGCTGTGGTGTTCTGGTCCCCCCCCCTCCAGTCTTAGAAGCACTGGCAAAATTCTTTTCTCCAACGTCGTCTGGTGAGACGTACGTTTTTCAGAGTGAAAGGCTCAAATAGACAATTTGATTCCAATGCTGACCTGCTGTCAGGTGTCCAGCTTTGCTGTTATTCTCACACCTCTGTTTCCCTGACGATATACTCCCTGGGCCTATTTATAGCTTGCTTTGGGCCTATGAGCTGAAACAGGTGCATCTCCAGCAAGTTGCCTAAATTGAATGGGGGGGGAGGAGGGTTGAAATGCCTTTTCTACCTGTGGCAGCCAACACATGAGTTTCTCTGAGAGTGCTTTTCCATGGGTTCCAGGCCTGTTGGATCCACCTATCTCAAAAAAGACATAGTGTGGAAGAGGTGCAGAAGACATAGTGTGGAAGAGGTGCAGAAGAGAGTGACTAAAATGATTACTGGCCTGAGGCACCTCATTTATGAGGAAAGGCTGCAGCATTTGGGGCTCTTTAGTCTGGAAAAAGGGGCCTGAGGGGGGATATAATGGAGACATACGATTGAGGGCATGAGTAAAGTGGATAGAGGGACGCTTTTCTCCCTCTCACAAAATACCAGAACTAGGGGACATCCACTCAGACTGAGGGCTGCGAGAGTGAGAACAGACAAAAGAAAATATTTTTTTTTACCCAGCATGTTGTTGGTCTGTGGAACTCCCTGCCACAGGAGGTGGTGATGGCATCTGGCCTGGATGCCTTCAAAAGGGGATTGGACAGATTCCTGGCAGAAAAGTCCATCACAGGTTACAAACCATGATGGACAAGTGTAATCTCCAGGCTTAAAACCAGGGTACTTTAAGGGTCAGATGCAGGGGAGTGGTATCAGGAGACAGAGATCTAGCCTTGTGTGCACCCAGACACATCTGGTGGGGCCACTGTGAGATACAGGAAGCTGGACTAGATGGGCCTTTGGCCTGATCCAGCATGGCTCTTCTTATGTTCTTATGTTCTTATTTTCATAGAAATCCAGATCTGGAAATGATCCGAAACATCCCCTAGTCCAACCTTCGCCAAGGTCAGAGATCTACAGAGAAAGGGTCAAAATATCCATCGCTATCCAAACACTGGTTAAGAACTGTCGGTGAATGAAACTATGTGTGGTCCTCATGGCCCTCCTCCATCAAGACACAGAGATTGTTTGCAGGAAGCAGCTTTTTTAAAGAACAAAACACGTGTAACGGAGTCAACATAGCTCAACAGCAAAACCTGCACAGTTCTATGGGCATATGGGCATCAGAGAGTCAACTGCACTCCCAAATAGTGTAGGTCAACAGGACCAGTCCACAACTTGGAAGAAGAAGGAGAAGGAGAGACCTGAGCCTAGGAGTTTCTGTCTACATATCAGTATGGGTATGTGTGCTTAAAAACAAGAGAGTAGAAGATATCTATATATATTTACAATGTGTTGCTCCTGAGATCTTTGACAATGAACATCCGGAGCCCTGTAGGTCAATGATTCTCAAGATTTGGTATCTTAAGTCCCACCATCACACTATGAGAGAATTCATGTCCCACTAGAATTGAAACAAAAACTCCACTCTTTCTGGTATACATTTACAGGCATTGATAGATTCCTGGTGCCACCCCTCTTTGTGTTTATGTAATGTTATGTTTATTTGGGGGCCTGTATTTTTGGTCCATGTAGGTTGACCGTTGTTGTAAACTGCATAGAGTAATGGTCAGTGCTAAGCCAAGCACACTATAAATGTCTGAAATAAGTAAATAAACATAGCAAAAATCTGGGAATGCAAGGGCAATGCCACTAGCAATTTTTGCACCTGGCCACTTAATAAAAATCTTATCAGCACAAAACCATGGTAGCTGTCTTTATTAGCAAGAAGAAGCCAATCTCCTTCCATATTTTTTTTGCCATTTCACTCTTTTTTCTTTCTTTCTTTTCTGGAAGATGGCTAAAGAGACTTTCACAAGGAGGGCCAAACTGCCTTCTCTGTCACACACACAGAGAGAGACATTGAGAGACAGTCATTTCAGCTGTTGTCACAAGTGGAGGCTGTAGACTGTCAGACCCGGGCATGTTTCCAAATAGCTGCAACTGATTACTGAGAATTATGACCTATCTCACTTCAGCCAAAGAACAAGTCAATGTAGCTGCTTATCAGAACACCCTCAAGGACAGAACTGCTTCGTTTAGGAATGATTTGTAACCATCCTTTTGCCCTTTCAAGGCAAAGCTATCCATTATTGCCTTTTATCCCTAGAGGGAATTTTAAAAAGCAAATGGTCCTGGTGTATGTGTTAACACCAGAATGACAAAACAGATGTTCTGTCCTTTCCACTACATTTCTGCTCACCTGGAGTTCATCTCATGGCCAGGTTCATGGGATAGTAATAAAGGTTCCCCTCACACGTGTGTGCTACTCATGTCCAACTCTAGGGGCGGTATTCATCTCTGTTTTCAAGCCAAAAAGCCAGTGTTGTGCAAGTCCGTGGCCATGTGGCTGGCATGGCTAAACACATTTCTGCACACGGAACAGTTTACATTCCTGCTTTTTCCAGTGGTACCTATTTATCTACTTGCATTTACATGCTTTCAAACTGCTAGGTTGGCAGGGGCTGGGATTAACAGCAGGAGCTCACTTCACTGTGTGGCACCCGGGATTTGCAGCCGACAATTTCAGCTCTCTATTCGAACTCTTTTAAAAAAAATCACCAAAAAGCAAGACACCAAACCACTGGTTCTGAGATAATGACCTTGGACTGCAACTGCACTTTGTACGTGATAGTAGACAGCAGAGAACGCCCATGTGATGTAACAGACTGGTGCAATTTTGAAAGGAGATATTGCACAACTATGCAGGGTCAGGTGCGATTGGGGGGGGGGGAGTCAGGGTCTTCTGTTCTGTTTGAAAGGAAAAACAAAACCAGACCAAAACACATGAATTTGAATAACATTGTGACAAGGCTAGAACAGAATCCCTTAAGCCAGTTTCCATAATTAAATGTTGGTCATAACAAAAATGCAAATATAAATGTATTCTGGGCACTAAAAATAATCACACTTCAGTGGTGTGGGAAGCTTTCTTCAGAGTATATTTTTTGGAGAGGCTTCAGTGATATGCATACATTCCTGGCTGGCCAACGTGGCATATCTGAGAAGAATTGACCTTCTATTTCCCCTGACCTTTTGCTTTGAGGCAGGGCCAAAGGGCTAAAATGCACCTGTATCCTATTAGAATCAATGTTTTCATGATTGCTCCGATGTCTGCTTATAAGAGAAAATAAAACAAGCCTTCTGGGAAGAGCTCAGTCTTTGTGCATCATCTCAGCTGGCTGAGAAAAGGGCACCTCTCTCTCTCTCTCTCTCTCTCTCTCTCTCTCTCTCTCTCTCTCTCTCTCTCTCTCTCTCTGTGTGTGTGTGTGTGTGTGTGTGTGTGTGTGTGTGTGTGTGTGTGTGTGTGTGTGCGCGCGCGCGCTCATCCTTTTCCTGCAATCAGGCCAGCTTGGCCTTAAGAAGTTCTCCGGTGGTGGAGGAGGAGGAGAGGGAAGCCTTGCAAGATAAAAGCAGGTAACAATACCAATTCATGCTTTATGTGGGGAGGGGAATAGCATCTAATTAAGCATGCAAATAAATCACAAAATCACTTTTGCCCCCTCCCTCCTGGTTGAACTCTTATATACTTAACACCTTTCTGTTGCCCAACTGTAATTACCGATTCTTTATCTTTTCTGTTTTTGTTTCTTTGCTCTCTCTCCTCCTACCACCACTCCCCTGACAATCAGATTCTAGAAAACATTCATCACTTCCTGGAGCAGAGATCCATTTCCCAACTAGCTGGGACCATTATAATCATTATTTTTACAAAAATGTATCCAAAGTCCTCCAATTAAGACTTTCCATATTCAGATTTAAATCTTGAAACTGCATTCCCAGTGCATGCTAGCAGGATTCATAACCTGTGATATATGTTAGAAGCTGATTTTTTGCCCTTTCTTCTGGTATATTTGTATGTTTGGACTGAGTAAACTTAAATGGATGGAATCTATTATAGTCTTCCGACACCCCACAGTTTTTAAAAATACATATGATATGAACATAAAAGATCCAGAACTTGGAGTGGGCTAGAAGTTTCGGGGAATTGTGTTTGAAAATGTAAAATCTTGTAAGCTTTGAGAGAAACTTTGCAGGCTCAGACTGGAATGCACGCTGACCTTTATTCTGCTCCTACTATGGTTACTTTTGTTCAACCTCTGGGGTCCCCTCTGGAAACCCCACAAAAATGCAAGCATAGGACATTACCGTTCTGCATGTCTTCCTTGGCAAACTGATTTCCAAATGAAATCTAGAAAGGATGGCCCTTCCAATAGACGAGATTGAAAAAAGAGACTCGCTTTCAGCCTGCCCTTCTAATGGAGGTCTGTGGTCTCTAAAAGAAGATATACAACCACTCTTGAAGAACCCTGGCTTTACATAGGGCTATGGGGCATGTAGTGAATCTGACCTGCAACAAAACAGGAACAGATGAACAGTCAAGGGGAAGAGCTTGAGAACATCTGGAAGGTTGTCATCAGCACCCTGATATTCACCAACTCTGGTCTCTGCCACAGCCTGCCTAATAGGAGGACTGGTCCTGGATCTTAGCTTTCCTATGCCCTATCTCTCAACTTGTCTCTTAGAAACAACCTTGCCTTCATTGCCTTTTAGCTGCCCACTTCCCTTTGACAATTTCCATTTTGTTAATTAACAAGGATTTAATCAGCTCAGCCGAAGATACACCTCTCTGGGCTTCTCCCTTTCTGACACTGACATGCCTAATCATAGAACAATCTTTCTCAGCTGCTGAAGGCTTGATGGCAACAGATTTTTTTCCAGACCTATATTTAGCCACACACTGCAAGCTTGTTCAGAAAGAAGGAAAGCGAGAGAAGCATGCCCAAATAAATATCAAGAAGAATTTCATTGTGGTCCTTTAGGTCAGAGGAAGCCAGGGGGATTCTGGCCCTGTTAAGCTTTGTGTCTTAGGCATCTCATTTTTCAAGTCACTTGCTTCTGTGAGGATTCTCAGTCATCCAGGTGAGTTTATCTGGAAGTTGAGTCATGGCTACTGGACTTCTTTTTTGAGAGATAGAAATGTTTCACTGTTCATCCAAATAGCTTCATCGGTTGGAATACAGCTAGTGCAAGTACTCCATCTTATAGTCAGCTTTGACCTCTTGTCACCCTGGTCTGGATTAGGCTCATAAGATGAACAATGGCCTGAATTGGCTCATTAGGGAGACAATAGTATCCATAGCCTTAAGATGAACAATAGCCTAAGGTGCTGAAACCCATCAAGAATGGGTCATTAGCTATGGCCTTGGTGGTGAAGGCTTTTTGATTTGTCTGGGTACTTTGGAAAGCACAGCCTGATAAGTAGCAGATAGACTGTGCCGGAGCCCACCACCTCTGTTGAGGGAGGAGTTTTCACTGCTCACACTTGCTTGTTTGAATATTTTTGTTCTCTCAAATGACAATGAGATGTCTTGGTGCCATTGACTTGGGTAGGAAAGGGGGAGGTATCTGGTCATCTGGGCTCCACAGACCTGCTGCTGAAACTTGGACTGGGAGAGATTGGCCTGCACATGGTGAAGCATCTTGAGAAGCATCTTTGGCGGTTACTTCACGTCTGTTTCTCTGTAAGTGTTGTGCTTCGGACCGGAACAAAAAAAATCTTACTTCATGTCCATCGCTCAACAGCTGAAATTTGTTTCGGCCATGTCCCCGAAGAGGGATCAGTGTGTGACAGTACTGTACCTGGTGCTGGGTTGGGGTTTTCCTTTGTCACGGTTTATTCCCGGTTTCTGTTCCAAGACAAGGGACTGTGTGGTAACAACTGTCACACAGCCACCATTTCATTCCCCTCATGAACATGCAGCTTTTCTCTCTCTCTCTCGATGCTTTGACTGTTTCAGATCGACATTTCAATTAGCCGATGCTCAGGGACTGGGTTACATCCTCTTTTTTGCTGAACAACGTCAAACTAGCCAGAATTTGTCACAGAACAGGACCGTGAAAAAACACTTGTCACGAGACAAGTTATCACGACCGTGGAAACATGGAAAAAAGGAGCTAATCAGGGACAAAACCACGTGATCATGACCAACACTGTCATGGTACAAAACTAGTCACGGAACAAGGAAGGGCATGAGGTAACCGCCTTTGTGGAGCATCTCAAGACACTATACGCCCTCAAGGTAGGAGGCTTCATAGCCTTCAAGAAGCCAATGCCAGCTAGTGGGTTTGCCCTTTTCCAGCTGCTAAATATTCCTGCCCTCTACATTTCAGTGTCCTGAGTCCAAGCCTCGGTCGTGCCACCTGAGTTGCAGTTCCGACTTTGAGAGAGGAAAGGGAAGGCCCACAGAGCAAGAAGACAGGGCTGGGGGAAAAGATGGAGCAGTGCACTGAAAGCTGTCCCAGGTCAACTTAAAACCAGGGTACTTCAAGGGGCAGATGCAGGGGAGAGGTATCAGGAGACAGATATCTAGTCTCACGCGCTCCCAGACACATCTGGTGGGGACACTGTGAGATACAGGGAGCTGAACTAGATGGGCCTTTGGCCTGATCCAGCATGGCTCTTCTTATGTTTTTATGTTCTAACTGCTTTCTGTGGTTGCCTCACCCTGTGGCACTCCGAAGGGAATGCTTCATATGCCTGAGGTTGTGGAAGAACAGAACGTACACCCATGCACCCACCTAGGCACGGGAATGGTATCTTTGATGGCCAAGGGGAGATTGTAGCAAGTTCTAGTTATGGCAGCTGCCTGCCCTTCAGAAAACATCAGAGAAAGGGGAAATAGCTGGGCTCCTAGACTGTTTCACGCCCGCTCCTGCCCTCAAGACACCTCCAGAGGTGACAAGCCGAAGGAGAGGATTGATCTGCTGAAATCTCCTGTACCACCCAGGTTCTTCAGTGACAAAGCTCAGGGGCAGAGGCAGGAAACTGGGGAAAATATGTGGTGCAGCTCATAGAATCACAGAATCATAGAACTGGAAGAGACCTCAAGGGCCATCCAGTCCAAGCCCCTGCCATGCAGGAACCCCCATCACAGGACTCCTGACAGATGGCCATCCCACCTCTGCTTAAAAACCTCCAAAGAAGGATATTCCGCCACCCACCGTGGCAGCATATTCCACTGCCGAACAGCTCTAACCATCAGGAAGTTCTTCCAAACGTTCAAATGGAATCTCTTTTCCTATAGTTTGAAACCATTACCCTGAGTCCTAGTCTCTGAAGCCATGGAAAACAAACCTGTTCCCTCTTCAATATGACATCCTTTGAAATATTTAAACATAGCTATCATATCCCCCCAGCCTTCTTTTTGAAAGGCTAAACTTTCCCAGTTCCCTAAGCTGTTATAAGACATTAGTTCCAAACCTTCAACCATCCTGGTCACCCTCCTCTGTACTGACCAGTGTCTGCTGATTACTTACCCTTAATAGGAAATGTTGATATTGTTTAATAATTTCATATTTGGGTAAATGAATCAGCAGAAATGCATATCTCTAAAGATGAAGTTGTCGCAACCAGTCCTTAGAGGGAGCCAGAGCTTTTACTAGAGAAATACACTTCCATGATGTCATTATCAAAACTAGGCACTAGGTGGAGCCAGATATGATGCTACTTATAGCACTCGCTAACGTCAATGGTTTTTTAGCACCTTGGAACCAACCCCCTGTGGATAAGAGAATCCTAATGTACTTGATGAAACTCACTAGATTTTACAAGCTGCTGTCATGCACTACCTTGAGCAAAACAGGGGGGACATCACTGTTCTGAGAAGCCAAGTGAAGCTGGATTCAGAGCTGAAGGGCAGAGTTGCAAACAGTGGACTTCACACCTGATATTTCTAAACCCCATGAAACAGTGCATTCCTACTTGTCCCTTCTAGCCAGCGTATGTATGGAGACAGTCACAGAAACCATCCATTCTGGGACTCCTCCTAGTAAAAGGCTCTCTGAGATTAAAAGGTGGATCTATGTGACTCACTCCTCGGACATATTTTTTTTTGTATGGAAATGCAACTTTAAATGATCCTGATCTTTTTGAGACAGAGCGTTGGCCTTTTGGAAATGCAAAGCACTTTGAATTCTTTGTAGGGATTTCAGATTCAGTTTTGCGTGGCTTTGAAAAGTAACTTGTTCACCTTGGGAAGCAAGAGACCTTACCTTGGTCATTCATTGACTCTGACACCAATCTCTAAAATCCATAGCAAACAGAAAGCCCTGGGTTCAAATTTTGGCCTCTGAGTGTTTTCCCCTGTCTCCTGAAAATACAAGACCTTTGCCTAACAGCCATTTTCAGCTGATTCTTGGAGGGCATGAACTCATATTGATTTTTTCAAACATTCACAGAAGTAACTTTGAACTCCCAGCTTCATGTCATCAGAGATTTTGCTGTGTACAGAAGTACATTAATTTATATCAAGGAGCAGTGGATTGTGAGTGTTTTCCACCTCACCGGGCATCAGCATTTCTCCCCATTTTAGTTGGAAAACATTCCGTTCAGCACAAACTCACCTTTTGTTTAGACCGAACCAACCTTAAAAACCTATGTTTTCAGCTTATTACAGTGGTGTTAGTTCCACACCAGAAATTGTCAAGTGATTGCCTGTCATACCGGGGTTGGTGTGGTTTGGGGGTGGTCAGAAGTGTTTTAAGCAAATCCTTCTGATTTTTATCTGCGTCAGAAATCGTCATGGTCCGTTACTTAAAGAGAAATGATTAAGGATGTCAAGCTGAATTTCTTTAGATAACTTTGGAAGAGAAACTTCTCCTGCATATCCACAATGTCTGGAGGGTGGGGGGTGGGGGGGGGTGATGAAACAAGAACGTAGGAGACTAGAGGTCATTTGGAGGGCAAGCCGGACGGAAGAGAATAGGGCTGCTCTCAAGCAGCTGACTGGTCGCTATCTTCGCGCGATCAGGGACGCTAGAAGATCTTATGTCTCCCTGAGAATTGGCGAGGCCTCAAGCCGCCAGGTGGAGTTATTCCGGGTGGTTCGGGACCTCTCCAATCCCAGTCAGCTGAGGCCTCCTCCTAGTGATTTCACTAGCGAGCAATTCGCAGCCCACTTTAGATCAAAAATAGAGGCCATCCGTTCCGACTCCCCCCCCCCCCCAGTTGCTCTAGCACACCCTCTGAGATCTCTGGTGCCTCACCCCTCCATTCTCCCCTCCTGGATGAGTTTGGGCCAGTATCCCCGGAAGAGGCCTCCAGAGCTATGGCTTGTTGCCGGCCGGCGGCCACTCCCTTTGACCCTTGCCCGGCCTGGCTCATCAAATCTGCCAAAGGGAACATGCCTGAGTGGGTTTCTGCTATTGCCACGGCCTCTTTTATGGAGGGATGTTTCCCTTCCCGATTAAAGGAGACCATGGTGAAACCCACTCTTTAAAAACCTGGCACGGCATCGGATGATTTATCCAGCTATCGTCCGACTGCCATTGTTCCCTTCTTGGGCAAGGTTGTCGAGAGGGTGGCTGCGGTCAGGCTGCAGTCATACCTGGAGGTAAATCATATCCTGGATCCCTTCGAGTCTGGATTCAGACCTCTTCGCAGAACTGAGACTGCCCTGGTCGCTCTGCAGGATGACCTCCTCAGGGAGGCCGACAGGGGGTGTTCCTCCCTGTTGGTTCTCCTTGATCTCTCAGCTGCCTTTGATACCGTCGACCACAGTAACCTACTGGTCTGGCTTGCGGGAATTGGTGGTCAGGCCTTGGCCTGGCTCCGTTCCTTCCTTGGCGGCCGGACTCAGCGGGTTCAGCTGGGTGATGCCTTGTTGGCTCCTTGGACTCTCCCTTGTGGGGTGCCCCAGGGGTCGGCAATCTCACCCATGCTGTTCAATGTTTACATGAGGCCGCTGGGGGAGGTCATCAGAAGATTTGGAGTTCGCTGTCATCAGTACGCTGATGACACGCAGCTCTATCTCTCCTTTTCGTTGTCTGCAGTGGAGGCAGTTTGCTCCCTCGATCTGTGTCTGGAGGCCGTGCTGGAATGGACCAGAGAGAACCGGCTCAAGCTGAATCCGGAGAAGATGGAGGTTCTGTTCTTCGGGGCGCTCTCGTCTGGATACAATGCCCCCCTCCCTATGCTGGGGGGTGTAACCCTCCAGCCTACAGACAGGGCCAGGAATCTGGGCGTGGTCCTGGACTCAGCCCTCTCTGTAGAATGGCTGTCTCCAGGGCTGCTTTTTTCCATCTCCGCAGGATCGCCCAGATCCGCCAGTATCTTGATGAGTCCTCCCTGAGGACAGTTGTCCAGGCCCTGGTGATCTCGAGGATCGACTATTGCAATGCCCTCTATGTGTGGTTGCCCTTGGCCCTGGTCCGGAGGTTACAGCGGGTGCAAAATGTGGCAGCCAGGCTGGTGGCGGGTGCCCGTAGATACGAGCACATCACCCCAGTCCTGGCTCACCTGCATTGGCTTCCCGTTGTCCTCCGGATCAGGTTCAAGGCCCTGGTTTTGATTTTCAAAGACCTCCACGGCTTGGGACCAGAGTACTTGGTGGAGCATATCTCCCAAAGGACAACCGGGTCCAGACCCTCGAGACTGGTGCAGGCGCACTCACTGAGGGTGGCCACACCCAGAGAGGCGCGGAAAACACATACGCGGGACCACGCCTTCTCTGTGGTGGGCCCCACACTCTGGAACCATCTCCCCAGTGAGCTGCGCCTGTTGGAGTCCCTGCCCGCCTTCAAGAAGGCCTTGAAGACCCACCTCTTTAGAGAGGCCTTTGGCGACCTTCTTAGTTAGTCTGGGTGTTTTTTTTTTAATGCCCGGGCCCTGCTGCCATCTTGCCTCATCGCTTTACTTATGTCTTGTCTTGCTTCCCCCCCCTGCTTTATTACTTGTTTTTATTGCTGTTAGCCACCCAGAGTTCCCTTTGGGAAGATGGGCGGGATACAAGATTAACAAACAAACAAACAAATAAATAAATAAATAAATAAATAATAAATAAATAAATAAATAAATAAATAAATAAATAAATAAATAAATAAATTGTCAATGTCATGTCTTCTCAATGGAAACACTGAGCCACTGACTCATACTCTTTCTTTTTACATAAATTCTCTCTGGCTGGTAGCCAGATTGCATTAATGGAGGTTATCTATACATTGAATTATAAAATTACAGAATGATAGAATAATAGAGTTGGAAGGGGCTTGCCAGGCCATCAAGTCCAACCCCCTGCTCAGTGCAGGAATTCAGATCAAAGTACTGTAGATCCGAAAATTTCCAATTTTCTCTGGGATGCCTACAATATCAGAGCACTTACTACAGGCATGTCCAAAGTCAGGCCTGAGGGCCAAATGTGGTCCGTTTTCAAATCTTGAGTGGCCCACGTCCTCTTCTCCCCACCTGCTCAGCCTAGCATGCATCCCTGCCAGCTGGCCACTCCCCATACTGGATGGAATCGTCATCTTGCAGTTTTATGGTTTGTCTGCCCCCCTGCCTCTGTCCATCCCCACCCCCAGCCACCTGCCCAGCCTACCCACCCCCAGCTCCATTGCTGCAGCGTCTTCCCCAACTCCTTGCATGTTATAGATACTTGTCCAAAGTCTGGCCTGGGGGGCCAAATGTGGCTGAATAGTTGGCCCCACACATTTTCACCTCACCAAATCTGGCCCTCCTTGCAAAAAGTTTGGACACCCCTTAACACCTCCCGAGGTAAATGGTTCCATCGTTGTACTGCTCTAACAGTTAGGAAGTTTTCCCCAATACTCAACTGAAATTTGGCTTCCTGGAACTCGAACCTATTATCATGTATCCTGCACCTCTTCTGTTTTCACAACTGATGAGTTCCATCCGGGTGGAAGGAGATAGCCATCTAGATGTGGACTTCACAATCAACAAGCCAGCAGGTATTTATTTTAAAAACAACGGAACTTTCAAAATGTTCCTGCAAAGACAAAAGTGTGCCTGCTGAAGGGCCGTGCATCAAAGAAAGCAGAACATTTGAAATGAAGAAATGCCAAGGAGAGTTAGATGTAGAGATGGGCACGACTTGAAAAAAAAATTTTTCGAGTTGTCGTTAGTCGGGCCAGTCCCATTTCGGGTCGTTTCCGGTTTTCGCGAAAATTCGCAAAAATTAGTCGGTTCGTTTTTTCATTTTTTCGTTGTCGTTAGTACTGGTTTTTTTGGGGGGGTAGCGGGCTCCTGGAGGCACCTCTGTGGGGTGGGTGCCTCCTCTGGCCCGCTATAAAGGGAAAGTGGGCTCCTGGAGGCACCCGTGGGTGCCTCCTGCCACTAGGAAGGGGAAGCAGGCTCCAAGAGACACCCCTCTACATGGGGGTCTCCCTTCCTCACCTGCTGCTGCTGCAAAAATGCTATGCAATAGCCATATGGATATTGCATAACATAATGTGCAGACAGTGAGACCAGTGTGAGAGTGATAGGGTCATACCCGCCCTTCACAAGGCTCTGGCACCACCATGTCTCACACAGAAGGGAATTGTACTTGCTGCGTGTAGTGCAATGCAAGCAAGTAGATCTGGCTTTAAGGTGCCTTAGTGCAAGAGCTAGGGTTAGGCTAGTGACGGGTAAGGTTACGGTGGGCTAGTGGGTTGCACCTCTGGGTGCCTCTCTGACCCACTAAGAAGACAGTCTGTGACGTATGGGTACGGAGTCAAGGGTTAGGGTTAGGGCTAGGGCAGGTTTTAGGGGGCTTTTTGGCACATCCCAGAAGTCTCCATGGCCAAGTGGCCATGCGACTGGTGGGATGGCTCCAGAAATTTGCATGGTTGTCCACTCCCACATGGCTGGCCACTTGGCCAGCCCATCATTGCGCACTGCGCAGGTGTAAATAAAATAAAATAAAATAAAATCAATGGAGGACAGAGGAGGAGAGGAGAGACATTTTGTTGCAAGAAAAAACCCACTGCTACTGTGAAAAATCTGGCAGTTTATAAATTTTCGCGTGTTTCTGTTGTGCTTGTGTGTTTTTGGACCACGATTTCAAAAACAATATTGCGTTCGCCGCCCCATTTTGGTTCCCCCGCCCGCACCGCATGGCATGGCGATGGCGACTCGCGAGTCCGGCTGCCCAGGACGGGGGGGAGGCGGGACCCCCCCTCCAGAAACCACCCCTCCGGTAGGTGCCCTGCGCCCTTAGTCAAGCAGGCATTTTTCCGCCTGCTTTTTTGGCCCGGGAATGGGTGGGGGGAGAGTTTAAAAGTTTTTTCCTGTGCCGTCCGTGCCGCTTGCTTGCGCTTTAATTGCGGCGGCCGGCGGCCGGCGAGACTGGGCTTTTTGCTGGCTGCGAGCCTGCGGCGAGTCCCACCAGAGCAGCCGAGGACGGGGGATGAGGGGGGAGGCCGGGGACCTCCAGAAACAACCCCTCTGGTAGGTGCCCTGAGGCACGGCAGGCATTTTCCCGCCTGCTTTTCGGCCGGGAACCGGGTTTTTTTAACTTTTAAAAACTTTTTTTCTGTGCCGCGTGTGGCATCGCGCGATCTCGCGATGCAAGTAACGAGCACGACAAATCAGACCAAAATTGTTCGTTCGTCGGTTCGAGCTCGAAGTCTGGGGGAGTAATTCCCGTTACTGTTTCCGTAGAGTAACGGAACCGAGTAACGGAAACGGAAACGGGAATACCGCTAAGTCGTGCCCATCTCTAGTTAGATGTTGTTGTTGTTGTTGTTGTTTGAGAGCAGTTTTGATGCTGAATAAATGCATACTACAAACAATGGTAAAAAAAATAAATACACCACAATAAATTAGAGCCTGTATTTCTAAGAAAACTGCATCAGCTAAAAAAAAAAGGCATTTTCCAGTCAGAGGGATTGGTATCAATTTGTGTTCTCCCTGGTTCCAAGAAAATTGGATTTGTATCTGATCTGTCCTGGACCACACCCCAATGTTTCAGCATTTTGAGGGTTAGAATTTTCAAAAGACAGACCAAAAATTGGGAAAGGGGGAAGACAAAGTTGGGAGACCATGCAAGAAAGACAACAAAGGAACCTGAGATGAGAAAAAAGGATTCATTCATTCATTCATTCATTCATTCATTCACTCATTCATTCATTCATTCATTCATTCATTCGTTTGTTTGTTTGTTTGTTTGTTTGATTTGATTTGATTTGATTTGATTTCTATACCACACCTTCTAGCCCGAAAGCCACTATTGGCAGTTTACAACAAAAGGAGATACAAATTATTCAATATATAAATATAAAAATATGCAAAAATAGACAAAACATTCAAACAAAAAACAGCCAATATTAATCATAAACATAATCATTGATGAAAAAAAATATAAGATATGCAAATATCAAAAAATGCATAGCCAGAAAGGCTATTTGCAAAAGACAATTGCCCCTATGTAGAAAAATGACACATCTTGTACTCTTCGGGCACTGAGGGTGTAGGAAAGGCAACCCATTGTTCTGTGCACCACATTGTTCTGGTGTGCCTCATTCCACTGTAAATCCCTCTTCTCGCTTTGGAGCTGAAAAGCCTGCCTAGAAGCTGTTGCCCGATCTGGAGAAGTGACAGTTCCAAAATTACAGGCACTAAAAATAGAACTAAGGCCCAAAAGGAATTAGACGCACTCAGAGTTTAATTAATCATTCCCTGTCCACGAAGAAAGTATTTCATCATATAATAGTGTTGCCGTGAAGCCGCAATTCATTTTTTTTGGGGGGGGGGCTTGAAAAGTCTCCCCTGGTGGTGTTAGTCCCTGCCCATCATGCCAAATTTTCAAGATAATGAGCAGCTTTTCTTTACAGGGGTGGAGAAACTTTCCTGTTCCAAGTATGTTTGCACCCGTGCTCCCATCTGCCTTAATCGACACTGCTAATAAGAACATAAATAAGAACATAAGAAGAGCCATGCTGGATCAGGCCAAAGGCCCATCTAGTCCAGCTTCCTGTATCTCACAGTGGCTCCACCAGATGCGTCCGGGAGTGCACGAGACTAGATATGTGTCTCCTGATACCACTCCCCTGCATCTGGCCCTTGAAGTACCCCAGTTTTAAGCCTGGAGATTACACATCTCCACCATGGTTTGTAACCTGTGATGGACATTTCCTCCAGGAATCTGTCCAGTCCCCTCTTGAAGGCATCCAGGCTAGATGCCATCACCACATCTTGTGGCAGGGATTTCCACAGACTAACAACTAATGGTGGGCAATGATGGACATTGTAGTCTGAACCCTCCCATCACCTTACCCCTGCCTTCTCTATGTTTTGACTTCCAGAAGAAGCCCCAACGGTTTCCTGCCACCTATGAATTGCTTATAGTCTTAGGTGGACACCAGTGATTTTTTAAAAAATGAACCTTCAAATAAGGAGAAAGAACCTTTGGTGGGAGGTTCATAAATAACACTGCCCTTTGGGTGGGTGGGTGTGTTTTAATGTGCCTTCAAGTAAGAAAAAGAGGCCATTGGCTTTGCCCCTGAAGATATGGCACTGTGGGGCTTATTGGCCAAAATATTTGGGGGTGGAGCCAAAGTTCCATCCACCCCTTGGTTTGAAATCTGCAACTTGTATATTGCTAATACACACTTCCAAATCTGTCAAAAAGGCAGTAATTTGATCAAGATATGCACTAAATGCACAAAACATGAAAGCTTTTAATGCTCCACAGAATGCCTTACTAGGCTAAATGGTACATAATTGGGGAAGAGAAGAAAAATATAGACCACAAGACCATGCTGGTTTCTAAAAGCCTAACTCATATCAGCAAGTTTGCCAGCAGCCCAGGATTGATAATGTCTCTCTGCTGAGTACAACTGGGACAAAAATGGGGTTTGGTTTATTTTATTTATTTATTGGATTTCTATACTGCCCATCTGACAGCAAGGTTGCTGTTGAGCAGTGGTTTAGGCACGTGTTTTCCATCATCTGTGCTTCCTTGGCAGGGACTAGATGATCCTTTCCTTAGGTTCCCTTCTAGCTCTGCAGTTGAAGAAGAAGAAGAAGAAGAAGAAGAAGAAGAAGAAGAAGAAGAAGAAGAAGAAGAAGAAGAAGAAGAAGAAGAAGAAGAAGAAGAAGAAGAAGAAGAAGAAGAAGAAGAAGAAGAAGAAGAAGAAGAAGAAGAAGAAGAAGAAGAAGAAGAAGAAGAAGAAGAAGAAGAAGAAGAAGAAGAAGAAGAAGAAGAAGAAGAAGAAGAAGAAGAAGAAGAAGAAGAAGAAAGAAGAAGAAAGAAGAAGAAGAAGAAGAAGAAGAAGAAGAAGAAGAAGAAGAAGAAGAAGAAGAAGAAGAAGAAGAAGAAGAAGAAGAAGAAGAAGAAGAAGAAGAAGAAGAAGAAGAAGAAGGCCCAGAGATGATGGGAATACTGCAGGGTCATAGATTGAATCAAATATTTTCACTAGCCTTCTTGATGAGACAACTTCTACTCTAGTTCTGATTAGGAGTCCCCATAAAGAGTGGCTTAATTTATTTGCTTTCTTACTGTAAAACGTTCCACCACATTATTTTATTTCCTGCAAACCAGTATGTTGTTATTAAAAGCAGGCTATTATTAAAATGTAGGCTAAGACTATTCTTTCTTTTTATTCATTTTGTTATTTGTTATTTGTTTTGTTACATAACAAAATGAACAACAAATAGCCCCCTCAAAGGAAAATGAAACGAAACGGAACAAAAATTTTCATTTTGTTCATTTTGTTTTTCATTCCCCCAGTGTTTCCACCAATCAGCCCCCTTCCAAAGCAGCAGCACTGATCAGATGTAGCCCTGCCTGTGCTTGTTTAAAAAGAAAGTGCCCTCAGTCAGCCGTGCTACAGCTGATCGGTGCTTGAGGCTCAGCCAGAAGAAGAAGAAGAAGAAGAAGAAGAAGAAGAAGAAGAAGAAGAAGAAGAAGAAGAAGAAGAAGAAGAAGAAGAAGAAATGAAAAATCCTGCCTTTCTCCGCACCTGATTGGGTGGAGGGAAAGGTGGAATATTTAATTTTTTTTTCACTAAGTCCCAAGCGCCGATCAGCTGTAGCACAGGCTTGGGGATGGAAAAAAAGTTTAAAGATTGCTCCTTTTCCACACCACATCAGGTGGGGGTAAAGGAGCAATTTTAAACTTTTTTTTCTGAACTCCAAGTGCTGTAGCATGGGCTTGGAGCTGGCAAAAAAAGTTTTAAAATTGCTGCTTTCCCCCCACCTGATGGATGTGCAACCCTCCAAAAACCTAGGGGTAGATATGTGATGCCCTCAGATTTTTTTGAGGTTGCTAACATCTGGCATATAGGTTTCCTAAAAGCTAGCAACTTCCCCAGAGTGGTTGAAGGCACAGAAACACGTTAGATTGAATATTCAGTGCTGACTTTAAACCACTCCAACAGCCCATTTCTGGTAGCTCCACCAGCTGTGTCTCACGACAGATGTTCAAGCAAAGGCATTCCAACTGTCCAGCAGACTCTTTCTCTGCCCACACCTGGAAATGAAACTTAGTGTTTGCTTTCACAAATCTTCACCCTCTGCTGGAGCTTGGCTAGAGAGAGTTAAGCCAGGTAAAACCAATTAATTAGTGTTGTGATAGAGGAGACCACCACCTTCCCCAGAGGATGAAACCTCCATCGCTCGCTGCAACTGATCAGAATGAAGTCTTTGGCAAACAGAAGCACAAGGGAAAAGAGAACCTGAAAATGGTACTTGTGAATCTTCTTCAAGTGCATATCCTCGTAGAACATTGGTAATCAGTAGCCTGAACTGGTTTATATCTAAAGCAGGCATGTCCAAACTTTGGCCCTCCAGATGTTTTGGACCACAACTCCTACAGTCCTTTGCCATTGGCAATATAATTGTAAAATTCTGGGAGTTGTGGTCCAAAACATCAGGAGGGCCGAAGTTTGGACATGCCTGATCTAAAGCTACTCTAAATAGAGCAGCTGTGCTCACTGCAGACCATTGGCCTAAATTCTTAAGCACACACATACAATACATATATTTTGTCAATTCAATTCAATTCAATTCATATTTATTGGCATAAAATATATTTGCAAAAGTACAGATATACTTGGTGGATCAATATAAATAAAAAGGAAGCTGTCTAAAATTACTCTTCACCTAAAACGGGTCTGACCTGGGAGATGGAGTGTTTTTTCTAATAGACAACTAATAAATATTTAGCCACTGAATCTGTCAAGTGAGGATTTTTATCTGCCAAAAGACGTGTAGTAATAATCTCTGGTACTGGTGGTATTTTAGAAATGAAGGCTCCAAGAAATTATTGTCGGATGGTATGATGTGCTGGACAACTTATTAGGATATGGAAGATCGAGTCAGGTTCTAACCGGCAGAACCAACACAACCTACTCTTTTAAGGAATTCTACAATATCTACCGGAAGACACAGCAGAAGGAAAAATATTTAGTCTGGCCAAAATAAAGGCTCGACGCTCCTGTGGATCTAACAGATTTCTAAAATAATTAGCTCCCTGCTCAAAACTATAAAGTAGACCATGATTTAAAGGGCAGCAAATAGAATTACTTCCCTCAATGATAGTTTGTCTTTCTATGTCCCAAATTCTTTGGCGAATAACATTATATAAATACTTTTCACTACAGACCGATAAGGATTCTAAATCTATTCCCATGGATGCTATTTTGGTGGTGATATTCTGATGCCATTTTGAAGTGTAAGCATCTCTCAGTAAATCATTTAACAAAGAATTGGGGCGTGTACGAAAGTGGAGACACAGCCAGTACTTAACTGTAGCCGTCCAGGCTAATGTTGATGGAAAATGTAGTCCAAGTTCGCCGCATATTGTTGGTAAACTGATCGTATTCGGAAGACCCAAAATTTGATGCAGAAAAATAGCTGCAATTCGATCCACCTCAAAATTAGCAGCCTTGATCCAAATTGGAGCTCCATAAAGAAGCTGATTTGTTATTTTTGCTTTAAAAACCTGGATTGCGGCTGGCACGTACTGATTCCCTGAATGATAGTGGAATCTGGAGATTGCAAGCAATTGGTACTTCGAGGTGGCTAATGTGGACTTCCAGTGAAATGCCCAGTTAAGTCGGTAGTGAAAAAGAAAGCCCAGGTATCTATAAGTTCTAACTTGTTCCAGAGGTTTGCCTTCGAGTTCCCAAGTTCGCTTCTTCCAGCCTTTGGAGAATACTAAAATTTTGGATTTCTCAGTGTTGATTGATAAATTATTAATTGCACAATATTCAGCAAAGGCAGTCAGCAGATGTTTGAGCCCTACCCTTGAGATAGATAAGAGTACGGTGTTGTCTGCATACAATAATACTGGAACTGGTTGAGCATTCATCCTGGGGGCATGATTTATCGCCTTGGCTAGATGTAAAGATACGTCTGACATAAAGATATTAAAAAGAGATGGTGCCAGGACACAGCCCTGTTTAACGCCTTTGGTAATAGGGAAGCTCCCGGACAAGTGCCCTTTATGATTTAGATGTACTTGGCCTGTGTTTGCTGAATGTAGTTTGCGGATCAAAAACAATAGGCGTGAATCAATGCCTAATTTTGTTTATTCCAAAGAAGAGATCTGTTAATGGAATCGAATGCTCCTCGTAGGTCGATGAATGCAGCATATAGCGTTCCTTTTAAATGGAGAGAATATTTCTCAGCTAAAAAAGTCAGAACTAGTGTCTGGTCTAAGGTGGAAAATCCTGGGCAAAACCCAACTTGTTCTTTACTTGGGATGTGCTTCGCTGCCATCCAATCAGACAGACGGAACAAGAGGTGCTTGGAATACAATTTTCCTAACACTGAAAGCAAGCTATCTGGGCGATAATTGTTCGGTAATTTGGGGTTTCCTTTTTTAAAAAATGGGGACTATTATTGAGGTTAAACAAGATTCTGGAAGTATCCCAAACTGATCAATCAAGGTAAAAAGGTGGGCCAAGGGTTCCACCCACCAATGGAGACTGTTTTTGATGAAGTCTGCTGGGATACCATCAGGGCCAGGTGATTTTCCACTTTTCAGAGTGAGTATTAATTCAGTTATTACGTCTTTAGAAACAGGTGGCCAAGGTGGAATTCCCCAGGGAATTATAGCTTGCTTGGAAAGGTCAGATGGATTTGAGGCTGAGAATACACCAGCATAATGAGAGATCCATTCATCAGAGGATATTAATGAGGGGCCAAAGTAGTTATCTGGAGCGTAAGCTTTTGTAACAATCGACCAGAATTCCTTAGAGTTCTTGGAGTGCAATGAGTGGATAAGCCTATTCCAATTCTTTATCGCATATTCTTGCCTTTTCTCCTTTAAGAGAGAATTACACACCTTCTTGGCCTCTATATAGGTTCTATATGAGTTAATTGAAGGGTGGGTGCGCAACAATTGAAAGCAGTGGCGGAGGTTTTTCTTGGAAGTCAGGCACTCATTGTCAAACCAAGTTAAATTTCTAGTAGGAGTTTTAGTGGTAGTGGTTGGCACTAAAGTATCAAGGAGAGTTTTGATAATCTCATTATAAGACATTATAACAGCAGTCGGAGTTGTAGACTGAAAAATGCTTTCACAAAATTCAGAAACGGTTGTAGTAGCCCATTGGTCAAATAATTCTTTGGTTTTATTAGTCCATTTTGCTCTCTTGTGAATTTGGACGGTAGAATCAGGATGGGCCTCTAATGTATCTGACTTATCAAATTGCAAGTGCATCAGGATTGGCAAATGGTCACTTTCTGTGCGGTTGTCAATCTTAAAATATGTCACTTTATTGGACAAATTTGGTGACACTAAAATATAATCTACTACACTTTGTCCTTTGTTTGAGCTGAAGGTGAAATCCCCGAAGAGCCGCTGACAGCGGATCCATTAAGAATTCTGAGATTGAAACTACTACAAAGATCTATCATTTGTGATGCTGCATGATTAAAAACTGGATCTTTAGAGATTCAAACATCTTGAAACGTCGGGGGGAAATGGCATCTTCATTAACCCACTTCATGAAGGCTGCCAATTTTTCATTGTTGGAGCCTATCTAGCATTGAAGTCTCCCGCTATGATTATTGAGGACGAGGGATAACTTCCAAATAGAGATTCAGTATAGCTGTTTAGAACTGATCATGTATTGGAAGCAGATGAAGATGAAGAAGAAGGAGGAATATAAACATTTAACAGAACCATCTGGTCCAATCCACAATTAAAAATGAAAGCCTGAGCAAAAGGAGGTTTGGATGTTAATTGTTTGATAGTAATATTAAGAGTCGATTTTATTAAACAGCAAAGGCCTGCTTTATAGCGGCCCTTTCTATGATCCTTGTGGGCTGGTAAACAGTAAGACAGGAAATCTGGTAGATAGATTTCTCTTGGAGTCCATGTTTCTTGAAGCAGGATGATGTCAAAAGTATTCAGATAATCCAGTCTGGGCCAAAGGCTTTCCTCTCCCATTCAGCGATGTTCCATGATACCAGCTTGATGTAGGGGGGAGAGGCTCTCCATGATGGATTAGACGTAGCTAGTCAAAGTTCTGGTATTGTCCTATCAATATCGCCTGGCATCTCCTCATAGGGGCAACAATTTGTAATCACTCTGCGAGGTGATACCGCCGACTTCTCATAGCTGGTTGTTGAGCCGATCTTTTCAAGTTGTGGAGATTGAGTATTTGCAAGAGAAAGCGATGGTGGGGATCCACAAATGTTACCATGTGGTATATCCATTAATTGAGTTTCCCTGGGGTCAAGATTGTCAACCATTTCTTGAAAAGCAGTCGGACGGATCCCTCCTTCTTCTGGGTGGACTGCACTAGTGATTTGAGACATTGTCCTCTTTAATGTTGTGCACTTCAAATACAATGGGGGATCTGGTTGGGCTAAAGCATCTACCAGAATAAAGGTCCCCGTTGTTTTGGGCTTGTGAAATAAACAGTTAGGAGAGAGAGGTACGATGGTTTTAATCTCTATGGGATTAGTCTCCTCTATCCACAAGTCCCTTGCAAGGTGGTATTGGGAGCCAGAAGACAAGAGAGTTGTGGTTGCAAGGTTATTATGTCCAGGAATTGGAGGGTCCTCAGAAGAACTTGTGGAGGGATCTCTAATAAATTCAGTCTTCTTTTCAGGCTGAGGATCCTGCAAGGTCCCAAGTTCCTGAGTCAAAGATGCTTCCTTAAAAGGGTTATTTGGGGAACCAATTGTGCTTGGATTGCCATTATCGGCAGCAATCTGAGTTGGTAAACTTCTCTCTGTCTCGAAAGTGGGATCCCAATTAATCAATTCTGAAGTAGTATCTTCTATTATATGTAAAGAATCATGGACATGATTGTTATGTAATAAAAGTTCATGAGCTATGCCTACTTTGGTGTGCAATTTAGAAGAGGTTTGCACAATATTCTTCTCTAATAGATTAAGTTTATAGCCCTCTTTACTACAAGTTGGATTGCTTAAAGTTGTAGGGTAATCATCCCTAACAGTTGGTCTTTCCTTGAAGTGATGAGTAGCTACCTTAGAATGAGTTCCTTGCAGAGTGTTTGTCTTTACTTTTACTTCCTTAGTGTTAGGAGTTAAACTGGGAGCAGGTTGAGTATTGTAACGATTCGGCTGCTTCCCACAGGTATTCTGATTAATTTGAGAATGAATCAGTGGAGAACAAACTGTTTCCCAGAAAACCCTTGATGGTATAATCGAATATTTGGCTAAAATACTTTACATCTTAAATAGCATTAGAGGAATTACAATTTGATCAAAAGTTAAAAGCCGTCTCAGTTGGTTCCTATGTCTGGGGAGCCATTCAACATCCCTTATATCAATTTTATAAGTATGTATGTTTAAAAGCAATGTCAGAGAATTTAGGATTGCTCGCTCTGACTTCCACCTTCCTCTGTTCACCCTTATTGGCGCTATAGATAACAAAATACGGGTCGGTTGCAGTATCCTTGTTAATTTAGATCCCGTCTTGGGTGTGAAGGTAACCTCTCTCTTTATGACAGGATTAGTCTCCTTTGGAGGGAAACTTTCCATGTTACTAAGTTGAGGCGATAACAGCTGGGGTCCTTCTTGAAAGACGGCCGGCATTAAGCCCAAATGTTCTTCTTTGCTTCTCATCTATTTTTCCTTGAAGGATAACCTGCAGCAGATGGTATTTCTTATTGCAAATAATGTGTCCAAAATACTGCAATTTTCTTCTCTTTATGGTATTGAGGATTTCTAGCTTTTTAATCATGCGCTATAATACAGAGTACAGACACACTAGTGACTCTGGCTTTCCAAGGTATCTTCAGAATTCTTCTGTACATCCACATTTCAAATGCTTCCAGCTTCCTGCATAATGTGCCTGTAAGGGTCCAAGATCAGCTAGACAAGTTGCTCAATCTGCCTCTGCACCTCTCCAGTTCCTATAATAAACCTTGACCAGGCTATATTAAAAGGGATGAAGGATAACCCCATAGAAAGGAAGAAAAAGATTTCTCTGGGAACAGAAACAGCTCTGCCAGGGCTGAATACAGCTCTTAGAAAATGGCATATTTGATAAACGGATAATTCAGATGGGGAGGGGAATTTATAGCAGAGCCATAATCCAATAGAAAGAGTAGAGATGATATCGTAATCCAAAGAAGCAAACTCTCGACTGATTCACAAGCTCATTAGAACTGCAAGATTGAATTACATCTCCCAGTAATTTATCAGCCGTCTCCCATCTTAGGATGTTTGAAAGAGATTTACACACTTCACAACAGTCATTTCTTTGCTCAGATGCTAGGATATAAATAGCTGAACCCACCACTCCCTTGTGTAGATCTGTGGAGGCTTCTGACTGATAAACAAATAGTCAAGGAATGCCTTATTACCTTGAATATGTCTGTGAAGGATCTCATTGACCCTGGTTTATCTGGAAGTTGAGTCATGGCAACTGGACTTCTTTTTCTATTACCTTGAATGTGTTCCGTTCTCCAGAGCCAGATGAACTGCACCCAAGAGTATGGATGGAACTGTCCAAAGAACTCTCAGAACCAGTGCCTGTTATTTTCTGGAAGAAAAGTTATTTTCTGGAGAAAGTCTAGTGCTGACCCTGTCTTCACAAAGAGCAAAAAGGAGGAGCTTGAGAAATAGAGACAGCTAGCCTGATATCAATCCCAGCAAAATTTTTGGAACAGATAATAGAGCTGTCACTATCCAAGCCGGCTGGTCCTGTAAGTTCAGCAAAACAAATGCAAAAAAGGGGTGCTGCTTATATACTGCCCCATGCCACTTCAAGCACCCTCTGAACAGTTTACAAATTAATTATGCAGGCTAGAGATGGGCACGAAACAAAAAAATGGTGTTTTGGTTTTTCGTTTGTCGTTGAGAGGTCTGTTTCGGTTCGTTTCCGTTTGTCGTGAATTTTTTGGAAAAATTTCATTACCGTTTTTTGTTTTTTCTTTTGTCGTTTCTACCCACTTTTTGCGCAATTTTTAAAGCATTTCCGTGCGCAGGCATCCCCCAACGCCCTAGACCAGAGGGAAAACACTAAAAAAATGGATGCTGGCAGAGACACAGTATAGACTAGGTATGCAGGGAGGCTGCAAAGGCAGCGGCGGGCGTTGCCCAGGGTGCAAGGCAGCCGCAGAGTGACTGCACTGCGGCGCAAGGGAGGGTACTCACCAAGAGGTACGCAGCATGCATGCACACAGGGAGGCTGCAGGACTGAAGCTAGAGTCGCAGAGACAGCAATCCCACCCTAACTCCCACCAGAGATTGCAAGGAGGACGGGGGCTGCCAGAGCTTTTTATGCCCTCTGTGGCTGCCAGACCTGCCCGCCCAGTCTGCAACCTGGGCATGCTATTGGTTGAACGTGATCCCATCACATGGCTTGCCTCCATTTTGTGGCTGGTCGTGACATCCATTTTAAAGGGAAAAGAAAAATACATTGCGATGGGAGAAGACAAAAACAAACGTTTTAAGGACCCCAACCCCCCTGGTAGGTATTATCAGACAATATAAATAATTATCGCTCCGTTTTTACAGATGTCCAGGACGTTTTTTAACATTTAAAACAGCTCATTTCATTGCGCGTTGCCATTAACAGAAACGAAACGTAACGACCACAATTTTCACGGTTCTGTTCGTTTCGTTGCATTTTCATCACAATTTTCGTTTGTCGTTTTGTTGCGTAATGGAAACGACAAACGGTAACGGAAACGAAAAAATGTTCGTTCTGTGCCTATCTCTAGTGCTGAATATAATTAAAAACCCAGCAAAAATTATTTTTTCTGCCTGATTATACCTAGCAGGGGAGTGAGGAGTGCTTAAAACACCTATTTATGTGTTTTCTCAGATCACTTTTTTTGGGAGGCTTAAAGTGGCAGGGAGAGGCAAATGTGTTCCCTAACCTTTTTTATTAGGGTTGATTTGAGTGTACTGTTCTTGTTTTATTTTCATTTTTTTAAATTTATTTTTTAATGTGCAAGGGGGAAAGGGGGTTATGCATGCATGTATCCAATCAGGATTAGGCTTACTTTGGTCCCTCCCCCCCTCTTTTTCTCTCTCTCTTTTTTTTTTTGAGTTGATTTATAGCATTGTTGGATTTATTTTTATTTTTTATTTTATTTTTTATTTTACTATATCATGCATTGAGCACAGGCACATGGGCTAGCCATGTGAGTTCTTGGACAACTTCAACCAATAGCAAAGCCTGGTTCCAGTCGGAGGGTCTGCCTGCTTCAGAGAGCATAAAAGCTCTTGCAGCCATGTGAGTCTTTGCAGTCTATTGGGGTAGGAAAGAAAGAAGAAATAAATAAAGATAAACTGTTTCCTCCCATTCCAAACAAAACAAAGTGATGGATTCGGACAGGGATCCATCCGTGTGGTAATGGGATTGGATGGATGAATGAGACTCTCATTCATGTCATGTCATGTGTCACATGTACGTGAGAAAACACTTCACTTGCACAACACACATACAACACGACACATGACAACAACACAAGGATGATGATGATGATGTGGGTGATGTGAAGATGAGGATGCTGCCAGTCCAATCTGTGCAGTTATCAACTTTTTTTAATGTTTTCTGACTGTTCTGGGGTGTTGAGACGCCCCTGCGCAGTCAAATGCTTTAAATCGCGCAAAGCGCGTAAAAACAAATAATGCATTAACGAACCAATGAAACCATTTTTTGGAAAAAAATTGTTAAAAATGAAACAAAACAAACTGAAACCTTAAACAAAATGAAACGAAACAAATCGCCATTTTTTTGGTTCGTGCCCATCTCTATTTATTATTAGTCCCACCTTCCATCTGTCCATCCACTCATTCCTGTGGGGACACTGGAGAGGGCCTTCTCTGTTGCTGCTCCAAGGCTCTGGAACTCCCTCCCACAGAAGGCCAGGCTAGCCCCATCTCTGCTGTCTTTGTGGAAGCAGCCCAAGATCTTTCTCTTCAGGTAGGTTTTTCTTTCATGACTGATGTTGTCAGAGGGGTCTTGAAATGCATAGTGGTGTTTTGCTGTTTAAAATATATTGATTACTGTTTCTTAAATATAATACAGTGCACCCTAGTATAACATAAAATCTGTACAACATAAAAAATTCTGGAGATAGGGGAAATTTGATTAACAGAATTGCCTATGGGGCAAATTCATACAACATAAAAATGGTCGCAATTAGGGATTACTCTGTTTCCAATGCATTCCTCTGGGAAATTTGTATAATGGAAAATTTGCTTAACAGAGTTTCATTTGGAATGAATTAATTCCTTTATACAAGGTACCACTGTACTTGTCTAGTCCTTTTTAAACATTTGTATGTTTACTGTTTTTAGCTTGTAGATATTGTCCTTTTTAATGGTATGCATGCATGCATGCATGCATGCATGCATGCATGCATACATACATACATACATACATACATACATACATACATACATACATACATACATACATACATACATACATACATACATACATACATACCCATCTAGTCCTCCAACCATCCTCCCAGGGTGAAACCTGGACATTAATCAAACAGATCTCTGTAAAACAAATGGACAAAATTCAATAGGGTAGTAGATATTTAAGAACCCCAAGACACATGGGATCTTTTGCAGGCACAGGAAACAGGCAAGAGCAGCCCAACAGTCAGACATCTTTGTCCTAAAATAATCATTCCCAGTGGTGGGAACCCTGATATAGGTGGGATTTAGCTCTCAATAGCTGCTGGCAATCTGTTTAACCATAAGGGATCCTGATCCTGAACACTTGGAACCTAACAACACTGGATGACTTAGAGGTTGAGAGCCCTTGCCCTAAAGAAGCCTCTTCCCTCCACCCCCACCAGCTCCTACCAAACTACCTTGCCAATGTCCCCCTTTCACAGTGACATCCTGAAAATGAAAATGAGTTGCTAATGAGAACAAGGAAGCATCCAAGTTCAGGAAACGTACAGAGCTAATGATGTGGAAGTGGAGGAGAGGAGGGCATCTGGCAGCGTGGGCTGCATAGTTTAGAAGCAAAGGTAACAAGCAGAAAAATTCCAGGTTTTCCTCCCCCACCCCACCCCCGTCTTAGCACAAGAAAAGCATCAAGAAGCTAAAGCCAAGCGTAGTTAGTCAGGTGGAATCATGTTCATTACACCTACCAGGGATGGTGGTGAACAGGAAGCTCAAGCTCTCTCATGACGCACGTAATTTGTACATTTGGAGATGTCTTTTAACACATTTTCTGTTACCCACAAAAGGAACATAAGAACATAAGAACATAAGAAGAGCCATGCTGGATCAGGCCAAAGGCCCATCTAGTCCAGCTTCCTGTATCCCACAGTGGCCCCACCAGATGCGTCTGGGAGCGCATGAGACTACGCAGATATGTCTCCTGATACCACTCCCCTGCATCTGGTCCTTGAAGTACCCCGGTTTTAAGCCTGGAGATTACACGTCTCCATCATGCTTTGTAACCTGTGATGGACTTTTCCTCCAGGAATCTGTCCAATCCCCTGTTGAAGGCATCCAGGCCAGATGCCATCACCACATCCTGTGGCATCCTGTGGTGCTGGGTGAAAAAAATATATTCTTTTGTCTGTTCTTACTCGCACAGCCCTCAATTTGAGTGGATATCCCCTAGTTCTGGTATCTTGTGAGAGGGAGAAGAGCGTTTCTCTATCCACTTTACTCATGCCCTGCATTATTTTATATGTCTCAATCATATCCCCCCTCAGGTGCCTTTTTTCCAAACTAAAGAGCCCTAAATGTTTTAGCCTTTCCTCGTAAGGGAGGTGCCCCAGCCTAGTAATCATTTTAGTCGCTCTCCTTTGCACCTTTTCCAGTTCCACTATGTCTTTTTTGAGATGCAGTGACCAGAATTGTACACGATATACAGGGTGGTTGGTCGGGGGAAGAATCTGCCTGTGTGTTTAGCTAGTTTCAGAAATCAAAAACATTAGCTTTTGAACTGGAGCTGTCAAAATAGCTGGATAGCTATTTTTTTAGTCTGAGGAATTCTGACAGCTGTAGTCCAAAAATGTAGCATCCCCATGTGGAGATATGTGCACTGAGATTTATTTGGAAGTATTCTGGGTTCTTTGGGGGGGGGGGTTGGGATTTTTTGAATTATGAAGTATCAGATATATGTTTTCATATTTCCTGTGCACTGGATCTTTTGTTTTTCCTCAGACAAAAACCACTTTGGGGTCCTTCATGTCTTATTCTTCCCATATGTATTCCCTGCCACTCCAAAAACTCTAAAGACTCCTTTTAAAAAACTATTCCACAAATCAGAAGCAAGGCGACAGAGAATCAATCTACGCCAAGATCAGCTAAGCAGTAATCCCCAGAACCCACATACCAATGACATATTGCAACAGTCAAAAGGTGAACCCCCAGCTTGCACACCATCCGCAGAGGACAACAAAACTGCTCCACCCACCAAAATAACCCCACCAGACTTTACACCTTTAAATAGAACAAATGCAGAGCAATTTAACCAAGTGACAATCTTTTAAAAAATCAACTTCAGAAAAAAAAGAGGATGGAAGGACATG
Source organism: Phrynocephalus guinanensis (assembly GCA_037367245.1). NCBI lineage: Eukaryota > Metazoa > Chordata > Lepidosauria > Squamata > Agamidae > Phrynocephalus > Phrynocephalus guinanensis. The sequence goes on along the minus strand of CM074739.1, from coordinate 13,243,668 downwards.
GAATGTCTTGATCTTACTCTTGCTATAAATCTCCCAATCTTACTGCATTCTATTGCCCCCGGGAAACAAGCTATAGAATTTATTTCCTTTATATTGATATTTCTACCCGTTATTGCAATTTAGTTCTTCAATGTACAGTAGTTAAATTACTGCAATAACATTGCTGAAGGTATTAAAAAGGAAGCTTGGATACTGTATACATTCAAAGCCCTGGACATGGATAAAATGACTCTTTCCCATGGCCTCACTTCCTAATTTTTTTCAGAAAGAGCAGAGTAAAATGAAATGTGACCTAAGTGAAATGAAATGTTCACTTATCTCTTTATATATTGAGACCTTGGGAAAGTTTAATTTTTGGACAATCCCCAGAACCACCTGCCGGTTGGAAGGTCCCCAGAGTTTTAATCGGTCTAATCCCTAGTCAATCATGTTGAGTACAAAGAATATTATCTGTCAATGAACCATCCATGTTCGCAGGTTTTCACTAGACTCCACAACTTTACAACCACTGCCTCCTGTGCATGCATAAATTTGGAACACATGCTGCAGAGCAGCCTTATTGGCTTTCTCATGGGTTCGGATCATGGTGCTGTTTTCAGCTGACATCAGTCTTGAGCACCCCAAGAAGCAAGTGGCATTGCTGTTCTGGATCCTCTGTAAGAAAATCGATGGAATGAAGGGCGAAACACTGGGTAGCCCAGCAGGATTGCACCAAGAAGGACTGTGTCTTGCTTCAGGCTACCAGTAGGTTCATTGATCAAGTGAGATATTTATGGAGTGTTTTCTCTTTTAATAATATTGCTGGGGATAATAGCATCATTATATGTGCGGTCAGAGAGCAGACTATACTGCAGTGTGATTAGTCAACAGCCTTATTCACCTCTTACCTGCCTGGTTTTTAGAAATATGCTTAGACAGGAGCAGTGAGCATTTCTCCTCTCACTTTCTGCATTCTCTGGGTGGAGATGGATGCCTCTGAAACGGAACATCCTGTCCATGTATTTCAGTAGATGAGAACCCTGGGAAACTGAGGATCATTTTCATATGGATAGAACAACCCCACATCTTCAGGCAGGTTCCTCCCCAGGTAGGGCAAGTGACAAGTAAGTGGGGAGGGGCTCTGTTACTCTTCCCCAGGTGCATTATCACATAGAGATGGGCACAAACCAGAAAACTAGAATGGGTCTGGTTCCGAAATGAATCATGGGCAGCACAGCTGCTGTTCGGAACTTAGACCCACCCTCCAAAATGAAATCACCCATTGACTTACCTTGGTTTAACTCGAGTGGAGCAATACTCTAACCAGGAAGTAGCCTCCAATGCGCAATTGTTCCTTCTCCCTAGTGCTGGCCAATCAGACAGGGAGGCAGGATGGTGCATGTGTTTACCAGCTCCTGATTGGCCAGCACTAGTGAGAAGGGATGATGGCACGTCAGAGGCTACTTCATGGTTGGAGTATCGCCCCATGCAAGATAAACCAAGGTAAGTCAATGGATGATTCATTTCAGAGGGCGGGTCCAAGTTCTGAACAGCATATGTGCTGCTGTGATTCATTTTGGAACTGGACCCATTCCGAAATGAAAGGCCATGCCTACTAGTGATTCATGATGCTCCGTGGTATGTGGCTAACCACAAACCACCACGACCCCTAGAAAAAAGAAACAGTTTGTTGTTTGTTTGTTTTTTCTGTTCATGCCTTGAACTGGGACTGATGTGTTCTTGCCCCCCACCTGCACCTGCTCCTGCACCTGCTCCTGCTCTGCTCCTCACCCACTCTCTTCCTACTTCCATCATCACCTCCCTATCTGCTCCAGCCATAGCTCCCACTATCTTCATTGTAGTCCTCAAAGGCAATGCACCTGGCATCCTATCCAGGAGCCAGCCACCATCTTAGAGCATGTGCCTGACTATTAGTTGAGTGGCAGGAGCATGCTGAGAGCTACAGCCAACTCCTGGAAGGGAAACCAGGGCCTCTGCCTCTGAGGATAGTGACCACAGATTGCAATAGTGTGGGTCACAGGAGCCAGGAGGGAGGCCACAGAGGTAATAGGAAGGGGGCAGGCAGGCATCAAGGGAACCAAAGTTCTGAGCTTTGTTTTGCAAAATATGACCCCCAACTGGGTCACAAACTGAGCCGTCAACCAGTCCAGTTTTATTGTTCTTTTTTCATGTGTAGTATTCACCTGTTGTTTGTGTGTTTGTTGCATTTATATATCACCCATCTGGCAGTGAGATCATCCTGAGTCAGGTAAGCAGTGACTGATCTGGGCTTACGGAGTGCAAATCAGGGTACTCTTAGCTCTTGATATGTTCATAGGATAAAAACCAAAATCACACTCCCCTGCTTGACCCCTTCCCTTTGTTTGCAACACTCTTGTTCAGGTTAGTGTCTCAGAGTGTTATGTATGGTATGTCCCATTCCTCATCAGTCTTAACCCACAGCAACAATAACTATGGTCAAAACAACTGGACTCCAGCTTGGGAAAGTCCTAAAACAGTGATGGCGAACCTTTTAGAGACCGAGTGCCCAAATTGCAATTCAAAACCCACTATTTATTTTGCATATGCCAATACAGTAATTTAACCTGTATACAGGTGGTTATGAAGGGGCGATGTTGGGTGCCCACAGAAAGGGCTCCGAGTGCCACCTCTGGCACCCGTGCCATAGGTTCGCCATCACTGTCCTAAAAGAACACTCCCGTTTCTCTTTATGGATTGTTGTGATGAAAGGAGCATATTTTCTACTTTTGACCCAAGAGGTGTAAATGCTAGAGGTATAAAACAAGGGGGAAATGTTCTAAAAGCCAAAGAAAGCTGTAAATGTACATTGGATAATAATTTATAATAATTTGATTGGAATCAAATAAAGAAGCAAAAAGAAACCCACCTCCACATCTACTGAGGGTCACTTAGAGAATAATGAAACGACCTCCTGGAGAATTAAAATACTAAAGGCTAATGAGGTGTGATGGCTAGAATAATCTTGACTCATTAACCAGCAAAAAAGAGTCTTTTATTTTTAAATCTTCTCATCTGTCCTGTTATTAATAGGTGAGAGGGAAAGGCAAAACATTAGCATATTGGGTATTTAAGTGAAGCTTAAGAAGAATAGAGAGTCATTGGTTAGACATTTTTAGAAGCAAAGTAGAGAAGAAAGAGAAAGGGCTCACATGAAAGATAGTGTACCTGTGTGTTTGTCCAGAAACAGCATCTCTCTCTCTCTCTCTCTCTCTTTCTCTCTCTCTCCCCTGTGAAAACAATATTTCCTCTCTTCATGTAATAAGAGGACATGTCACTTCTCCTACCCCAGGTTCTCCCTGGCTGCAAAGAATTCACCGACAGATGGTGACCAGGTAGGGCATTGCTCATGGTTAAGATATCTCCTGGCTCACTCTTGGTAACATTTGGTGTTCCTTCTTGTTAAACAACCCCAACTGTGTAGTTAGTTCTGGCAGGGTGCAGCAGATATCTGACCACTAATGCTGGGAAGGGTCCACCTGACTTGCAGGGGGGGGTCTCTTTCTTTTGCCCGGGTTGCTCTGAGAACTCCAGTGTAGCAAAACTCTGAAGGAAGGGCGGCAGCCTCTGAAGCAATTCAGTTGTCAGAGACTAAGGACAAAATGACCTCCCTCCCTTTCAGAATCCAACTAGACAGGCAACTAAATCTTATTTCAAACCAGTAGCACCTTCTTCTGCCATACACCCGAGGGCTAGTAGGCAAGCTTAAGTGATGTTCTCCAAGAGGAAAGAAGGCCAGGCATTTTTAACAGCAGAGACCAAAAGGATGCCACTGCCATCTCTAACTATCTTCTGTCTGAGGATCTTTGTTGTTGTTTTAGAGTATCTTTACCCCACCTTTCTCCTTGGAAAAGGACCCAAGGCAGCTTACAGTAATGAGGGATAACATACAGTCCAGTATAATTAAGACATGTTCAAGTATTTGAAAACAAGGAATTGAGGGATATCTTACAACATTAATGGACAACCATTACATTAAAGCAACATAATTATAAGTAGTCACAAACACAAAGTACATGTGAACCCATAGATTCATATAAAATACACATGGTAGTCCATCATTCAGGGAAAGCTTGTCTGAAGAGAAAGGTTTTTGCCTGTTTCTGGAAGGACAACAGAGATGAGGCAGCCCTGGCCTCTAGTGGGAGGGAGTTCCAGAGTCTGGGCACCGCAGTCAAGAAGGCCCTTTCATGGGTTCCCATGAGATGTACCTATGAGGGAGGCAGGATGGAGAGAAGGGCCTCTCCTGATGGCCTTAACACCCGAGTCAGTTCATACTGTGAGATTCAATCTTTGAGGTAGCTGGGACCCAGGTCGTATAGTGCTTTGTAGTTTAAGGGCAACACTTTGAATTGTGCTCGATAGCTGATTGGCAGCCAGTGGAGCTGTTTTAATAGGGGTGCAATGTGATCTCTGTACCCCACCCCAGTCAGCAGTCTGGCTGCTGCATTTTGGACTTCTCTGCCTGAAGGTACAGCTGGCCCTCAAATGTAGTGTGAACAAAAACCACTGATAAACCCACCAGAGCCAAACTCCACCTAGTTTCTTCCTCTCACACAAAAGTCTCTTCTGTATTGTGTTTATAAAGACCTATTCGTAATTCTCAAATTGGTAATTTTTTCAAGTCTACTGAACAGACATTGAGTTAATTGTATCCCAGATATTAGTAAGTTAATTTAGGTAACTGATGCCAGTCAAGCAAATTATGATGTGTTCAAGAGATATTTTACCTCATAGAGGATGCAACTTGGGTCATAAAAATGCACCTCTAACCTTTCAATTTCATCTCTCTGGAGGCTTGTTCCAATTTGAAGCTCCACTTTTAAACCAAATTAGCAGCTCAAAAAAATAATAATAACTCAGAAATGCAATCTGGTATGCTCTATGTGGGTGAAAGTTCATAGCAATTAGTAGTGTTTTTAATGGCACGGCATAGTTTATTTATGGATAGCAGGAAATGTCTGACTACATCTTCGAAAGATGGAATGATTTCCTATTTTAATCTAATTTTAGAGCTGCACATGGCAGTTTAGGGGGTGCATGTGTGTTGTCAGGAAACGGGCCATTTATATAAAGAATCGGTCACCTGTGGCCCTTTCTAAGCCCTTTGATACCACTGGCTATCAATCAAACCAGCATAATAATGTTAAGCAAAGATTGGGAGAAAGGCAGTCTACAAATGACACCAAAGGGGAGAAACTGAAATAGCCCAGAAACATCTGGGCGTCCGCCGTTTGTTCATGCAGGTACATCAGCTCCGATTTATACTTAAAGCAAGACAATTTCCTCACCACAACAACTTTGTGGGGTAATAAGAAAGGGCAGGAGAAAAAGAAACAACAACAAGAAAAAAGGGAAACATTTCAAAAAGATTCTGAAAAGTTTCCAAAGTCCATGGCAAAAAAAGGAGGGGGAGCTACTTTATGTCAATGATTGAAAGCACGCTACTTACGTGCAGACTAGAGATAGGCACAAAATGGTGTTTTGTTTTGTTTTGTTTTGTTTTGTTTCTTAAGTAGTTTCATTTTGTTTAGTTACAAAATTTTAAAGTAGTTTTGTAATGAAACAAAACGAAACCAAACAAAATACTATGCTCCCCTGGGTCCCATAGGTACCAAAATGGCAGGGGAGCTTCCACAAGCTCTTCCCTGTTAAGCCCCCCAAATTTGGAAATGTTTGAGGGTCACGGTGAGTAATTAAACTTCAAGGGGAGGTGGCCTTAGGGGAAAAATCATTTCTGATTGAGTGAGAAGCCCATAATAGCCATCCCGCAGGCTCTATATGTGATAGTAGAGCCTCATAAAGCCTCATGGCGCAGTGGTTAAATGCCTGTACTGCAGGTAAAACTGTGCTCACGACCTGGGTTCAATCCCTGGTAGCAGGCTCAAGGTTCACTCAGCCTTCCATCCTTCCGAGGTCGGTAAAATGAGTACCCAGCTTGCTGGGGGGGGCAATGTGTAGCCTGCACACTGTAATTAAAATTGTAAACCGCCCAGAGACTACTTGTAGTAGTATGGGGCGGTATATAAGCAGAACACTTTGCTTTTAGTAATATGGTCTGACTCCAATGTCTGAGGAAGTGGGCTTGATTCACAAAAGCTGACATGAAAATATAACAGTATTTCAGCTGCCACCAGGTCCCTCCCCCCTTATTTTTTCTGAAATACTATCTCAGACAGCCAACCAGCAATACTGGCTCACACTCCATCTAGCATGAATTTTAAATGCAACTTTAATAACAGTGGTGGTGGTGGGAATTTTAGAGGTTTAGCCCCTTCCCTCCAAAACTCTTGCACTTTTCTGCTTCCCCAACTATGGTGTTTGGCCAATTGGCATCACTTGATAACTCAAACCAATGCCCAACTGAGAAAAAAGGCAGCATTTTACACTCACAAGTTATGCAGAAGAAGATATTGTGTGATCAACATATCCGACTGTATAGTATGTGTGCAAAGTGCATGTGCACCCATGGAATGAACTTCTTTGTTTGAAGAACTAGGGGTTACACTCAATCTATAGCTGCCTCAGCTGTCACCATAAAACAGAAGCCCTATGATTTCTTGATTTACACTGAAGAGAGATGTTCCTGTTAGAGATGGGCACGAAACGAACAATTTTTTGTTTCCGTTTTCGTTTTTTTCATTTCGTTACACAATGAAATGACAAATGAATTTTGTCTCCAAAATGAAACGAAATGAACAGAAACACCGGAAATTTTGTCGTGCATTTCGTTTTCATTACTGCAATACAGTGAACTGTTTTAAATGCTAAAAAAAATCACAAAAATTGAAATAAATGGTAACGAAATGGTAACGAAACGAACAAAAATGAAAATGAATTTTTGCAAAAATTCATAAAAAACGGAAACGAACCGAAACGGACCCTCCAAACGACAAACGACAAACGAAACACCATTTTTTTTATTCGTGCCCATCTCTAGTCTCCATCAAAGTCCATGTTGCCAAGAACTTTGGGACTTTACATTGAAGAGTAGCTTTCCTGGAAATATCCATCTTAGCCTTGAACATTTGGACTAGACATTCTACATACTGGTCCCAACCTGACAATTTGTTGTTGTTCAGTTGTTCAGTCATGTCCGACTCTTCATGACCCCATGGACCAGAGTTTGCCAGGCCTTCCTATCTTCAACCTGATAATAAAATCATAGAATAGTGAAGTTGGAAGGGGGCTATAAGGCCGTCAAGTCCAAACCCCTGCTCCGTGCAAGAGTCCAAGTCAAAGGATATCCGAGAGGTAGTGGTAAGACATGGGCATTTCATTTCTGAAACAGTAGGTTACAAAATGAACCACATGAGCCCAGGTGGCCCTTGGAACCGGCTGATATGCAGAGCCAATTGCTTTACCTTTCTCTGTCTTGTGCAGGGTTAAAATCCAACGAGGAAGCATGCTGCACCATCATCTGTGCTAGATCTGTGATGCTAGCCAATCAGGAGCTGTGCAGTGACAGACACCATCCCATCTCCCTCTCTGATTGGCCAGCAGCACAAAGCAGGAAAAAGGACATCGCAGCGTGCTTCCTCGTTGGATTTTAACTCTGTGCGAGACAGAGAAAGGTAAAGCAATTGGATCTGCCTGTATCAGCCGGTTCTGATGACCACCTGGGCTCACATGGTTTGCTTTGTAACCTACTGGTTCCGAAACAAAATGCCCATCCCTAGTGGTGGTCCAAATTTCTTTTGAATGCCTCCAGTGCTGGAGCACTCACCACCTCTTGAAATCATTGGTTCCATTGCATTCTGGGATGATTGAGAGCAGCCCCTGCCCCTCCTCTGTATGAAAGCTCTTCAAATATTTGAAAAGTGTAATCATATCTACCCTCAGTCTTATTATCTCTAGGCTAAATATGCCCAGTTCTTTCAGTCTATCCTCATAGGGCTTGGTTTCCAGACCCCTGATCCTCCTTGCCACCCTCCTCTGAACTTGTTCCATTTTGTCAGCAAAAGTTTGATGAAGTGTGTGTGCTTTGGTTGTTGTTGGGGCTTTTTGATCCATGAAAGCTCGTTATTGTATGATGATGTTTAGTGGTACAATGCTGTTTCTTTAAAGCAGGCATGTCCAAACTTCGGCCCTCCTGATGTTTTGGACCGCAACTCCCAGAATTCTAAGCTTAGATTGCCAATGGAAAAGGACTGTGGGAGTTGTGGTCCAAAACATCTGGAGGGCCGAAGTTTGGACATGCCTGCTTTAAAGGCACCACCTATTTTTACATTTCTATTTCATTTTGTATTGCCCACACAGCTAACCCTTTATTTCAGCGCTGTGACCTTTGTGAGCTAAATCTCAATGGTTCATCTCTCCAAATCCAGAGCCCATAGCAACACAATGGATCTATCTAAGAGAGTTCATTTGACCTTACAATTTCACGTCTTCTCAACGGGCTCTGGTTTCATCAAAACCTTTTGTGGCCTAAGACTCAAGGACCCGCAAAGTGCCAATGATCCAGAAGACTGTATTTCAGTCTATCCTTTAGTGGTTTCTGATGAGCTGCTTTCACCTCGACTGGCTTTATAGGGCTATAAAAGATGGCCACACAGGAAATCAATGTCAGTAAAAGAGGCAGTTAAGCCACTGCTAATAACAGGACCAAATAATCCTTACTGACATTTATCCCTGTTCGCGAGGGATGAATCTCTGGAAAGATTATTAACGATTCATTGTCCTCTTGGAACCAATTGAGTTGAACTGAAAGATACAAGCCAAATATGCATCTTTTATCTGGCTGCAGTTCAAAACAACTCCCATTCTTCTGCTGCTGCTACTTCAGCATAAAGCGAGATTTTAAAAAGGAGTAAATATAAATTTCACCCATAACATCAATAAAATAAAGTTTCAAAAACATCCATTAAAACTTGCAACTAAAATGGTCGAGATAAACAAAACAGTACTTGAATACATTTAATATATTAATAAATGGAGTTTATTTGTTTATTTATTTATATTAAGATTTTATAGGCCTCCTTTCTCCAAAAGAATCCAAGATGGCTTACAGTGCTTAAAAGAAATGGAGTGACAAGCCAAATAATAGGTTACTACAATACTTTAAAAGCATCATGCAACTATCATATTAGAACTAATAATAAGACCAATTTTAAAACACAAGTACAATGCAGACTAAGATGTTCCCTTAAAAATCCACCTTAGTCAATCAGCCATTTAAAGATTGTGATGGATGTATATGAGTGCTTTTAATTCTTTTTCCTTTTAATTTTTTTCTTTCTAATTTTAGGTTTTTCCCCCTCACACCTGGGATAGCTTTCAATTTTGTTGTACTATGTACAATGACAATATTGTATCTATTCTATTCTATTCTATTCTATTCTATTCTATTCTATTCTATTCTATTATATTCTAGAGGGGATCACAGAAATTCATTTATTTTAGTTTTCTTTCTTACCTCCTAACCCCCCAAAAGAAGCCCTCTTGCATTTCTCCAGCCTGCAAACCTCATTCCAGTGTGGCACCCCCTTCTCATTGGTCATTTAGTCCTGTGGAAATAATTGATCTCATTCCTAACTTTTAATCATCCCTGAGCTGGCCCAAGCTTTTAGGAGAATGATGGGACATAAATCCAATTCCTACTTCAAATAAGGCCGTTTTCGTTCATTGCTGCAAAATCGTACAGGCGCCTTGTGGGACCTTTATAAGCAGAAGGCTTTATTTGGCACAAGCTTTTACAGGATCCTGCATTGGAATTTTGCCCTGCCTTTCCCTTGCCAACCTTAGCTAATCAGAAAACACAATTTTTAAACAAATAACTCACAAAGGCCACTTTTTACGGGCTCCTGATCTTCCAGTCCCATTGTGGAATATTGGAAAGACCCCCACAACTCAACACAAGATTGAGCAGGGCATAATCAACACAGACAGTTTTTCGACGCCTCTGCCAGGCAACCTGGGTAGAGCCACCTGGGGCATGGTGGCTCAGTGGGCTAGACCACTGAAAACTGTCAGCTGCAAAGTCAGCAGCTCAGTGGTTCAGATCCCGGGTGCCACACAGCGGAGTGAGCTCCCGCTGATGACCCCAGCTCCTGTCAACCTAGCAGTTCAAAAGCATGTAAATGCAGGTAGATAAATAGGTACTGACATAACAAGCGGGAAGGTAAAATAGTGTTCCCTTGCAGTTATGCCAGCCACATGGCCACGGATTTGCACAATAATGCCTCTTTGGCTTGAATACGGAGATGAGCACTGCCCCTAGAGTTTGACACGACTAGCATGCATATGCAGGGGGAACCTTTACCCTTATGTTATTTACCAGGCAATAAATAAATAAATAAATAAATAAATAAATAAATAAATAAATAAATAAATAAAGTTTCAAATAAAAAAATACTTGAACCAGGCAGCCTCTCACCCGGCTCTCGGATATCTGGTAAAGTGGACTATGGTTGATAAAAACTGATATCTGATGATAATACTTCAGTTTTAAGATGCCGTTGCAACAGTTTTGTTGTAACTCTGAGGGTAATGCAAGAATTGGAGGTGGGGAGAGAATGGCTCGATCCCTATACTTCCTTCTTCCTCTGCCCAAAAGCCGATATTTCTACTTGCTCAAAGATAAATTTGGGACTGTGGTATCTATGTCGCTTGGCTTTGCCTTTCTAAACTGCTTGGTTGTGCGTCTTTTATTGTGAAGCTGTTCCATCGGGAGCCCATGTTCCTCCACAAAACATGTTATTGTTTCCTTCAGTATAATGAATACTAGAGGTGGGCATGAAATGCTGAAATAGCATTTTGTTTTGTTTTTCGTTTGGTTCAGTTCAGTTTCATTTTGTTTGGTTTGAAATGAATATTTTTTTAATAATTCATATTATTTTTCATTTTCTTTCATTTCACCGCCCCAAGCCCCAGCTGCAGCTGATCAGTGCTTGGGGCATCAAACAAAAGGAAAAAATGTTTTAAAATCCCTCATTTTCCCCCACCCTATTGGGTAGGGTGAAAGGATAGGTTTTTAACATTTTTTGCCCCCCCCAAGCCCCAGCTACAGCTGATCAGTGCTTGGGGTGGCAAAAAAATTTTTTTTAAATACCCCGGTTTCCCGTGCCTGGCCTGTTGGGGGGGGGGAACCATGGGCTTTTCCCCATAGGAATTCATTGCTTCAATGCATTCCTATGGGAAAACAGAAAATGGAATTGAATTGAATGGAAATTTCAGATTTGTTTTGTTTTGTTTTTCTTTGATGGGGTGGTTATTCATTTCATTACGGAACAAAACAAATAACAAATAATGAAGCAAATAAAAAAATTGTTTCATGCCCATCTCTAATGAATACTTCAGAGCTTAGAAATGCCTTCCACTACTGGCTCTCTCAGAATATGTTAGATTCATTAATTTAAAACATCTACAACCCGGCATGCCTTGATTCATAAATCTTCAAAAGTTAGAGCTGGCAGTAGATGTGTTTTACTGACAAATAGGTACTATTAAGTTTTGGAACACAATCTTATGTTCGTTTCTTCGCATTCTCCCATTCCACTTCCCTCGTCTATCTTGGTAAGCTGCTTTTTAAAAATGTTATTTACAGAATGTTTTCAGAACATGTGCAGAGACAACAGGCATGGCTCCTGGAAGGGAAACCAGGCCTCTGTCCCTGAAAATGGCAGAAGGGAAGGAGGAAATAGAAGTGGCAACATGATCAGGTAGGGGGCAGGAGGAAGGTGCAGAAGAGAGCAACTATAATGATTGCTGAGCTGGGGGATCTCTCATTTGGGGTTCTTTAGTCTGGAAAAAAAGTGCCTGAGGGGGGGGGTATGATTGAGACGTACAAAATAATGCAAGGCATGAATAAAGTGGATAGAGGGAAGCTCTTCTCCCTCTCACAAAATACCAGAACTAGGGGACATCCACTCAAATTGAGGGCTGGGAGAGTGAGAACAGACAAAAGAAAAAAAATTACCCAGCGTGTTGTTAGTCTGTGGAACTCCTTGCCACAGCATGTGGTGATGGTATCTGGCCTGGATGCCTTCAAAAGGGGATTGGACAGATTCCTGGAGGAAAAGGTTACAAACCATGAGGGAGATGTGTAATCTCCAGGCTTAAAACCGGGGTACTTCAAGGGCCAGATGCAGGGGAGTGGTATCAGGAGACAGATATATAGTCTCGTGCACTCCCAGATGCATTTGGTGGGGCCACTGTGAGGTGCAGGAAGCTGGACTAGATGGACCTTTGGCTCTTCCTATGTTCCTATGTTCTTATGAAGGGTGTTGGAGTATCCATTTTGAGAGAGAGAGAGAGAGAGAGAGAGAGAGAGAGAGAGAGAGAGAGAGAGAGAGAGAGAGAGAGAGAAAAAAAAAAAGTTCACTGGTTTGGTTCATTTTGGCAAAGTAGCTTGCCCAAGCCAATCCACGAACCAGCCCAGTTTGTGCAGTTTTTCAATCCATAGTTAAATTCATGCCCATCTCTACTTTTAAACACGAAAGAGTTTCCAAAATCCGGCTCCCTCCTTTTCACTGGTCTTAGGAAGCAACCTATGACAGATATACATTAGAGATATTGCCGGAGACCCGGTTACACGTTCCAAAATGTTCCGCCAAATCCAGAATCTAGCAAGTGAGGCTCTGCGGACAAAGTGGTGGTTGCTGGTCATCTGTAACGGAGGAATCTCTCATGTGTTTTTGATGTGTGGAGGGATGTGAATCATGTGATAAGTCTACACTTGGGGCAAAGCTTTGAGCTTGAAGTCTTGAATAGCTGGTATTGATTAGCAAGAATCGAGAAGAAAGAGAAGATTATTGCTCAGAAGAAAGAAAGAATTACAGCCTTAACTTCTGCCCAATCCATGTTTTAGGTCGCACAAGGTCACCAACTCAACTGTGTACAAGAGGCTTCAGCCAGTCGAAAAAGAGATCCAGTGCCTTAGCAACCAGCATCTGCAGAGTGCATACATCAAACGGTCCAACGCTGCTTTCCCTCGGCACTGATCTATAATGTCCTTACCTGCTCTAGTCTGCCCAATTATTTTTCAGACAGACAGCACACTTTCTTTTGCCTGAAGAACTGAATTGTGTCATTTTTACAGCCTACGATGGAGAAGGAATTTACAATATACCAAGAACTTACAGTATATAGTCAATATTAGTGCTGATGTTCCGGCCACCAAGTTCAGTAGAGGCACTGGGGTCTAACTGTGCACATTTTCCACTGTCCTGGGAGGTTAACATGCTGAAATAAAATTAAGCCTCCAAAACTGAATGGGAAATACAGCCACTGCTCCCATGAAAGGCTACTCAAATGTCAAGGTGTTGAAGTACTTTCATCAGTGCTGCCCTGTGATCTTCCGTCCAACACGGCTCACCAATCCAATATCATAGTCTGCCAGGCATTTGTCAGCTTTCCTCAATCTTGCCTCCCTATATGTGGGGTTGGGCATCCCTTTCCTTGTTGGAGCTTTTGCAACCTTGCATGTTGCCTTTAGTAGATGTGGCTGGAAGGGACCTTTTTTGGGCTGGGCGGTCTGTCACTCTATCCAGCAAAAACCAACAATTCCTTCCCTGCCTCTGAATTCCAAGAGAGTCCCACCTCTCTGCTCTGTGCTTTCTCCCCTCTCTTGAGTCTGTTGAAGGAGTCAGTCATGTTGTTTGCTTTGCTGCCGATAGACTAACAAATGTAAGTAATTAAAGATTTTTTATTTTTTCTCCTACAAATGTCTCAGAGTGGGACTATAAGTGCCAGTTAATATGAAAATTATGGAATGTGCGGAGATGAATAAATTAACAAATGTGATAAATAACAAAGAAGATAACATCTATGCACAAACTTGGCAACTATTCTACGAATGGTTAAATAAGAGACTTAATAAGAAAAGGGTGTGGACTACTTTGAGAAAGCTATTCTGCTCTGTGAGTGCCTGAACCTCTACTGCACAGCTAAAGCAATTTAGCCCAGAAATTAAAAAATCTTCAACAAATTATATTCCAGTGTATATATTCTCCTCACCTTTATTCTCCCCATGGCAGAAATAATTGCACCTGCTGAATGTGGCTCTTGCAGAACAAGGAGGTGATTTGTTTCCATTTGTTTTTTATGAAACGTGTCATGGGATGTGGGGAGAGAAAAACAGATGGAAATGAAAGGATAGGCTTGTTGGTTCATTTATTTCTGTATATAATTACAGTACATCTTTTCCCAGTCAAATGTTAATAACATCTGTGTTTTAATTTGTTGCTGCACAGTGGTGGATGATAAAAACTATACTTACACTTTATGGCCATGACAATGTAGAATGGGGAAAAATCATAATAAAACAAAGGAAGGAATATAATCTTTCAGAAGTGTATAAATTCTACCCTGGGGAACTGTATGCTAGACACGTGAGTCTTGTACCTTCTCACTTACAACAAGAAATTGGGAGGGATTTTGTTTTTTTTTCTTCTTGCAGCAAGATTTCTCTGCATGACATTTTCCCCACCATAGGATCCCTCAGAAGTTCCTTCCCTGGTCAATTATTTTCTCTCATCCAAAATTAGCACCAAGCTGTGCAGGGCAATCACAACTCTTGGGCCAGATGCCATCTTTCTTGGACACAGTTCGACAGAAATCTGCGGAGAATTTGGTGGTCTCCTGTGCAGAACAGTAAGTGAACAAAACAAGAAAGGGCATGGGGTTGTGGTGGAAATACTTGCTAGTACAGAGAAAAGTCTCAACAAGGACTCTTGGCTTGGTGAGACATAGATGTCCTGTCTAGAGATGGGCATGAAATGGACTTTTAGTTTGTTTCGTTATTCATTACTGCAGGTAAAACTGTACTCATGACCTGGGTTCAATCCCTGGTAGCAGGCTCAAGGTTCACTCAGCCTTCCATCCTTCCGAGGTCGGTAAAATGAGTACCCAGCTTGCTGGGGGGGGGGGGGCAATGTGTAGCCTGCACACTGTAATTAAAATTGTAAACCGCCCAGAGTCTACTTGAAGTGGTATGGGGCGGTATATATATAAGCAGAACACTTGTTAGCTAATGAAACAAATAATGAACCAACCCATCAAAGAAAAACAAAGCAAAACAGAAATTTCCATTTTGTTCGCTTCGTTTTTCATTACCCCTCCTACCTTGTCCTCACTGCAGTCCTCCTGGTCCTGGTGGGGGAAGGTAGGCCTGTAGAGGCGCTGCCCCCTCCTGGATGGGAACTTTTAAAACAAACAAAAACAAACAAACAAACAAACAAACAAAAGGAGTGCTGACATGGCCCTAGGGACTGTGTGGTTGGTGCTCTAAAACAAAGAAAAAAAAAATAAAACCAGCACCAACCTGGCCTCATGGGCCACGCAGTTGGCGCTTGAAGGAGAGGGGAAAAATGAGCTGCTGCCCCCAAGCCAGTGCCTCAAAAAGCCCCCGACTGGGGGCTTTTAAAAATAATTTTTAAAACAACAACAACAACAACAACAACAACAAAAGAGCACCGACAAAAGAGAGCCGTGCAGTCGGCACTGTAAAACAAACAAATAAATAAATAAATAAAAACGAGCATCGACCTGGTCCCAAGGGCTGTGAAGTCGGCGCTTTAAAAACAAAACAAAACAATTAAAAAGGGGGTCACTGACCCGGCCCCAGGGGCTGCATGGTTAGCGCTCTAAAATGAAGAAAAAATGAAAAAATAAAATAAAACCAGCAGTGACCCGGCCCCAGGGGCCACGTGGTTAGCACTTGAAGGGGAAAAAATTGAGGTGCTGGCCCCAAGCCAGCACCTCAAAAAGCCCCTGCCACCGGGGCCAGGATCTCCCACTGCCGCTGCTGCCGCTGCTGCTGCCACCACCACCCGGTAAGTTGACCCGACCCAGTTCAGCTCAGTTCAGGTTTATATAATTTTTTAAAAATTCATTCAAACCCAAACCAAACCAAACCAAGGGTGGACCTGAAAGAGATGAACCCAAACCATGGGTTTTCTGTCTCGTGCCCACCTCTAGTCCTGTGACAACTCAGAGTGTACTTATTGGGGCACCTCTGCCCAATGGTAACCACCTACCCAACCCATTCCTCTCAGGTGGTATTATTTAGAGTAGTTACTAGAGATGGAGATGAATCAGAAAAATAAAAACTGATTCATTTTGATCCATGACTTGTCAAGGTCAACAAATTACATATAAATAAATTTACAGATTTTTTTTCCTGACAAATTGACAAATCAATGCTGTATATAAATTCATTTTTTTTACTTTAAAACCCTATAAAATGGTATCTAGAGAACTAGAAATGGGCATGAAATGAAAATATAGCATTTTGTTTCATTTTGTTTCTTTAGTGTTTTCGTTTAGTTTAGTTAATAATGAATTTTTGGAATGAAATTAAATTAAATGATTTGTTAATGGCTGCCCTGAGTCCTAGAGGCACCAAAATTGCAGGGCAGCTTCTTTGGACTCTTCCTCATAAGCCCCCCAAATTTGGAGAGGTTTGGGGTTCAGAGGACTGAGTTATTAAACTCCAAAGGTTGTCCCCCAGGAGAAAATCATTTCTAATCGAGTTGGGAAGCCGCTAACAGTGCCCCCCCCCCTATATTCATTTCCTGCCCATCTCTACGGTGAACCTAGAGATACAAAACTTACAGGGATGCTTCCCAGGATGGTCTTATACAATCCCTCAAAGTTTGGCAAAGATTTCATTTCAGACATCTGAATTATACCTCCCTCACAAATTGCCCCCTCAGGTCAATACCCTTTAGCAAGGGTTGCAAAACTTCATAAAACTAGGAAAGATTGTAGAGGAAAGTCAAAGGAAGATTTTCTGCAACTTTGGCAACTCTAGGTACCTGGAGGGACTTTCCCTTGAGAGGGAGGCTCACAATTTGCCCCCTCAAGCAGGGAAGTGGTATTGTGAAACCAGAAAGCACAACTCAGAAACAGCCAAACCATGGCGAAATTTGTCCCTGTGGCAAGGAGAGAGAGTGAGGGGGCTGCACTTTTAGGCAGATTTACCTGGTCTGTTCTAGGGTTGCAGTTTCCATTATTTCCTATGAGGAAATTTGCTTTCCTTTCTCCTTCCCTCATGGCCTGGCTCACCTCTTCCTCATCCACCCCCACTGCTGCCTTCTTGGGAGATTGCCAGGGTGCACTGCGGAGGCCATGGCCAGGCAGCTCTGGGGCCAGGGTGAGCTCTAGAGACCCAGTGCAGGCCCACCACATGGTCTGGAGATCACGTTCAGCACCTGGAAGTCACTTCTGGTCTGCAGCGGGCCTGTGCCATGGCCCAGAAGCCCAGCATAGGACCATTGTGTGTGCCAGAGACACATTCTGTGCAGCTTGGAAGTTACTTCTGGTCCTCTGTGATTGCTGGCAAACCAGAGCAAAACTTTTGGTCACATTACAAAATACTCGCAAACCAAGGTACTTGTAAACCGAGGTACCAATGCATTAATATTTGTTTTTTTAGGATTATATCCTCTTGTGTTTTAACTGTGTTTATTAAGGAATTTAAAATTATTTTGAGTCACCTTGACTCCTCTGTGGGGAGAAATATAACATAGTAGCAAATTGGAACAAACAAACAAACAAATGCAAAACAAAATAAATGTCCATAGACATAGGAAGCTGCTGCCTGAATGAAATCTTTATTTCTTGCATTCTTTCCTCTGTCCCCCACAATATACTTTTCAAGAAACATATCAAACGTATTCACCATATATTTTCAAGAAACATATCAAACATTCAGGGGTAGTGTGATGACCACACTGATACTAGGTTTTATAAAAACATAGTTTTTTATACTGTCCAGTTAGTGCATGGGAGTATTCCCAGCCATTAACAAGCAACAAAATCAAGCAAAAACAACAGTAAATCAAATAATGGGCCTAATAAAATAAAGGAAAACTCATACTAGATAAAACAACAGCCTCATTCTGTTAAGCTTAGTCCATTCCACAATGGAAAGGTAGTCTGCACTTCAGGATCTATATAGCATTCACTGCAGAGGATGTGATGGAGATACAGAGTTGTGTGTCATCCACATATGGGCGTCAACACACTCCAAATCTGATGACTTAAGATAGATGGTAAAAGGCATCAGGAAGATTGACACCTTGCTGTTCAGGGTTTCTAAGGGGTCGACAACTCCTCCCCCAGCTGTCTTCTTTGGGCATGGCTCTTGAGCTGAGATGAGCACAAAATGGAAATATAGTGTTTCATTTCATTTCGTTTCAGTCTTCATTTCATTTTGTTTCATTAATAAAGGATTTTTAAAAGACTTTCATCATGAAATGAAATGCTTTGTAAGGCTTTAAATAATGGGGAGCTTTCCTTTTTTTTATTTAACAGGGAGCCTACTGCCCCAAATCAAAGACCCTCAAACCTTCCCGTCAATATGCTTTCAAGCAAAGAACCCTGTGTAAACAAGCTGGTGCACAGAGAGATTGGAGAGATAAATATTTTTAAAAACAGCCTCCACAGTCCTACTTAAAAAGGAAAGGAAAACAATCAGTTTAAATCAACTTGCAGACACAGCCAGTGAAGGGAACAGCTCAGCTCCTGGGCTGGCTAGCTTCAGGCAGATCAAGATTGGAGATAAGCTATCTCAACAGCTGAGGCATGGGAAGAAAAGAAAACAAATAAATCAGTTTTAAAATAAACCTCTGTTCTTTTCTCAAGATGGCTGGATCAAGAGGCTAGGATGAATAGTTTCATTTCAGAAACAAAAAAGTGATGTTTCATTTCATTTCTTGATAACATGCTGTTTGCTGTTTTGTTTCATTTTGTAAGGTTTCAGAAGCTTACAAAATGACAAAACAGTGTGTCTTTTTTCGTAAGGTGTCCATCCCTAGTCTTGAGAGAAGGACCAGAGGCTGCTTAGCATTAAACCCCCAATCCACACAATGGAGATCTGTCCAGGAAGATGTTAGACCAACACCCAATATTTTCCCATTTCAATGTTTCGGTCATGGGTAGCAATTTAATGCCATGTTTCCCCTAATATGTATTGATGGCTCCTAACCCATCACTCTTTCTCATTCTTTCCCCTGGTGTCTCTTTCCCATAACTTCTCCCCATCGTCCCGTTTCTTGTCTCTTTCCCAATGTTGAGACCCATCAGCAATCAGGTGACAAACAGCAAGCGAGCAGCCATTTTTGGCTAAATGGTCATGTCATAAGAGGTGTTCAGAATGATAGCAAAATCCTTCCTTTTCCTTGACTGAGCTTGCCTTAACTTTACAAGACACCTCGGTGAAGAATTTTCAAGCCCCTGGCAAGATTTCTCACCTCCAGAAGAGTGTGAGGTAAAGTGCTACCCCCCCCACCACCAATGTGTCTGTAATTTGCACATTCTGTCCTGCCATTGAAATAGTGTCATTTCACTGAGGAGCAAAGCACACACACAAAATTCTCTTTTAGGGGAATCAGCACAAAAGGACAGCTGATCCCCCAAAAGAGAATTTTGGTTTGTGTCCAGTACTAAACGTCTGTACAGCAGTCTTTGTCATTTTGCTCCATCTGTGTTCCTTGTACTAAAACATTGCATTTTTTTGATTACTTACGAAATGTTGCATATTTTGAAGGAAAAGCATTGTGTTGGTCTTCCTTTTCTCCCATATATATATATATATCCTTTTCTCCCATATATATATATATCATTTAAAAATCAGAAAAAGTCCATGTGATCTCCAAAACAGAACAAATGCAGGAGCAGGTGATACCTTTATTAGACCACTTTAAAAAATAACAGGTAGTTTTTCATTGATAAGTCAATCTCTTCAGGCTGTGCACCAAATTTGTCTGGGTCATTCTAAAAATTATATGCATTTATTAACGTCCCAAAGTCTATTGGCTGTTGCATGGGCCAGGTTAAGTTCTTGAGATGGATACTGATGTAAACTCCAAAAGGCTTATGGGGAAGGGTGTGTCTTAAAACCCCATCTAAGCCAGTTTGGAATTTATCCCCCTACTCTTTAAACAAAAGGACACCCTCATAGTGTCTTGTGGAGTGACGAGAATAACCTTATAGGTAGAGATAATAATAATAACAACTTTATTTTTATGCCGCCTTTCTCCCCGGAGGGACCCAGATGGGCACGAAATGAACTTTTAATTCATTTTGTTATTCATTATTCATTTTGTTAGCTAACAAAACAAATAACGAACCAACCCATCAAAGAAAAACGAAATGAAACAAAATGGAAATTTTGTACAAACCTGAACCAAACCAAACCAAGGGTGGGCCCAAAACAGACGAACTCGAACCATGGGTTTTCTGTTTCATGCCCACCTCTAATTATAGGTCTTTGTTTTTTCCACCTAGGGATAAATGAGAATGGACACTTTCAACTTCATGATTCTAATGGATTCAGTCATCTTGGTTATCTTTCTTGGACACTTTTTCTATCTCTAACATGAATATATTTCTGTAAGTGGGGCAATCAGCACTAGATCAAGAATTGCCGTGCTGGTTTATAATGGCATAATAATACAGTACAGTGGACCCTTGTATAACAAACAGTTTCTATAACATAAAATCTGTACCACATAAAACATTCCGGAGATAGGGGAAATTTGCTTAACATGAGTGCCTATGGGGGGAATCTGTACAACATAAAAATGGGATTACTCTGTTTTCAATACATTCCTATGGGAAATTTGTATAAAGGAATATTCATTTGGAACGAATTTAATTCCTTTATACAAGGTACCACTGTACGTGTGGACAGAGAATTGCAATATTCTTCTCTTTCACTGTAACAAGGGGGAAATCCCCTGACACTGTCTATCTAGCCCTCATCTTGGTGAGAATAAAGTTTTGTTGAAAAAATGCGAATTTTTGCTCAAGATTTCAGAATTCACAGAAGTCGGGTAATGTCACAAATTGACCACCTGCCATTTTATTTAAGAAATAAATATGCATTCTTTATATTTAAAAATGGAGGCATAAAATGGGTTGTTTTCATCTCTCTCAACAGTCAAGCCACTTTTCTTTGCTTTTTGTAGTGTGCATGTATATACAGCGGACCCTTGTATAGCAAACAGCTTGTATAACATAAAATTTGTACAACATAAAAAATCCGGACGTAGGAGAAATTTGCTTAACATAATCGCCTATGGGGAGAATCCGTACAACATAAAAATGGGATTACTCTGTTTTCAATTAATTCCTATGGGAAATTTGTATAAAGGAAAAGTTGCTTAACACGATTTCATTTGAAACGAATTAATTCCTTTATACAAGGTACCACTGTACGTGCGTGCATTCACTAGAGAAATGTTATGCAAATTACAAAGCTTGTGAGGGGAAAAAGAGCTTTCTGTCTCATTCTCATTCCTTCTAGCCCCAATTCACAGTGAATTAAATTTACCATTTCATTGCACATTCATCTGAAGCTGTTTGCTGTCTCTTTATTATTATGCATATTTTTCTGTTGATTTACCTGGAATGGAAATTAGGCCAGCAGGTCTATACTTCTGTCCTTTTCTCCAGGAACATGGAATCACCACATTAATAGAATATTCTTAAATTCTGCTAATTGAGGTGCACTTTCCAACCATTTCAGTTTCCTTTAAATGCCTGTGTTCTCTTGAGAATTATTCTCCTTTAGCAAGGTACTGCTTGGCATTCAGAAAAAGCAGTCCTTAAAGAAGTAGTGTAACTGTGGAAGGCACTTCCTTCAGGGTTGCAATCTTGCTGTCTCTTCAACATGATCTTTGAAATGGTTTTGATACTTACTTGGATGCTTTTCTCGAGATACCTCTAATTGTTCCTCCCAGGTAGATTAGATTAATTTCATCAATGGGATTTACAAAAGTGTAAAGTGATCAAGTTCCATTCACCCAATGGGTCTAGTCTAGCTGAGATTTACAACAGAGTTTAACCCAAGGGAGGGGGGGGTACTCTGCAGATATCCTCATAAAGTTTGTAGGCAGCACCTCTTATCAAGTGCAGTCAGCATAGACCATTTGGACAAATGTTGGTTGATACCTAGATTCAACAGAGATCCAGTGGCCCAATTTCCCCGTGGTCATCTAGCAGTGGAATCCCAATGGATCAAAATCGTGGCAGGTTAGTAGAACTGACTCTAGGTATCATTGAGCTGGGATGACACTGATATCCAATTAAAATTTCACTCCAATCCTGTACTGCAATAACTCAACCCAACTACATCATATTGGTAGCTACAGAAATTAACTTTTCAAGAATTTTTTTCAGAAGCATGATATATTTCTTCCAGGGAGCGGCTTTGGTTATGTGGTTGCATCTTATAACAGTAGGTTGTTGAGTGGCGACAAGGTTCAAGCCAAAACAAAACTAAGGAGAAGCAACTCAGAGGTATTGGCATATTGAATAGACATGCAGATACCTTGGAGGGAATGTATTTGAATGTGTAATCCTTGTGGACAGATGGGCTTTGCCCAGAAGGTAGGGAAACCTAAATGAAAGCCCTCTAGCATTTCATTTCTAAAGAGAGCATGACATGAATGGAAATAAATGTCCTCCACTTAGCAGGAATTAGGTCATAATTAGTGATGGGCACGAAATAATTTTTTTGTTTTGTTTTTCATTTTTCATTTTGTTCCCTAATGAAACGAAAAATGAACTGCCGCTTCAAAGAAAAAACAAAACAAAAATTTCCAGTTTGTTCTCCTATGGGAAAACACTTTAAAAACCCTGCACCATTCCCCCCAACGCACCCAATAGGGTGGGGGAATGGCATGGGGCTTTAGAATATTTTTTTTGCCACCAAAGCCCCACATGCCAGCTGATCAGCGCTTGCCTCGGTGGTGAGGTCCTCAAAGCAAGTCCCCGAAGCAAGTCCCGGGTGCCAGCTGATCGGCGCTTACTTCAGGGACTAATAAAAAGTTTTAAAAGCCTTCACTACCTCCCTCACCCCCAAAACATATAAAACAAAGGTAAAATGCATTAAAACACACACATAAACTCACACATTCAGTAGTTACATAAAACACACTCATAAAACACAAAGAAAAACAAAAAAGAAACATTTTTTTTAAAAAAAATCATTTCAAACAAAAGGAAACAAAGATAAATTTCCATATGAGCCTGCCCGTACTTTAAGATCAGGCCAGGAGGCCCTGCTGAAGGTGCCAACCCTCAAAGAGATAAAGGGGGTGGCATGTTGAAGCAGGGCCTTCTTGGTGGTTGCCCCCCCAACTCTGGAATGGCCTCCCTACAGAGATCCGCCTGGTGCCAACCCTTTTGGCTTTTCGGCGCCAGGCAAAGACCTTCCTGTTTGGCCAGCATTTTAATTAGATTATTTGATTGGACACATGAGCAGCAGGGTTTTATAATTTATAATTTTTGCCGTATGTTGTTTTAACTGTATTGCATTTTATAGTTTTAATAATTTTATTGTTTTAGAGTTTTTTAGTACTCGTATGCCACCCAGAGACCTCTTGGTAGTAGGGCGGCTAAAAAATCTTGTAAATAAATAAATGAAATGAAATGAAATGAAATGAAGAACAAAATGAAACGCCATTTTGGCATTTGCTGTCCATCTCTAGTCGTAATCATTTGACTTAGGTAACAAAATATCAATAGATGTGTATAGGGAGCAATTCAAATACACATTCTTTGTAGTAGCATTATATATTTGTATCTGTCTTTGCTGTGTTTTATTGTAGGGCTTAAAGGTTTTGCCTGTTGGAATTACCGGTCTTTGGAGAGATTACATTTAAAAGAAACTGTTTGTATTACATAATGCTTCTGCACAGCCTGGCTGTCAATATCATTATTCCAGTCACACAAGGCATGACTTTTAGGATGTGCATTTTCATTCTAGCTATATTTATTTATTATTTATTTATTTAACCCACCTTTCTCCTTGGAAAAGGACCCAAGGTAGCTTACAATAATGAGGGACTGTATACACCCCAGAACATAAGACAAATTCAGGTCAAGAACAGGGGATTGGAATAGGCATCTTAGAATATTAGAAAGTAACTTCGGATAGTTCCAAATGTTTGTAATAATCATTCTGAATATTTGGAGTCCCATTTACTGTGATAGATTAGAAATCAAAGGCTGGGGTCCTGCTTGTTGGAGTATCAGATTTGGTGCTTACAGGGTTAAAATCAAATCTGTTGTCATGCGCAGTGAAATGTTGGAGGAGAGAAATACTCCAGGTTCTTTCAGTTAAAGTTAGAGTTAGTGTGCTCAGCTGGGTTTTTCTTTGCTAGCGTGTGTGTTGCAAGACGCCGACATGCCGGCCTGTAGTCCGGGATGTAAATATATGAGTTAATTGTAAATAAACTAGGCAGTAGTTTGTCTCAGACTATCAGACTGATTTATTTCTTGAGCACTGGCAGAAGACAGTCCGCTGCGCTAAATCTCGAGAAGAAAAAGCTACTCTGTAGATCCCTGTGTCTGGAGATTGGAAGATAAGCAGAGGCACGCAGGGAAAGTGTGCCGGACCAGCTATATTTCTCTCCCAGCTGTATGCTGGGAAGAATGTTTTGGCTCAACGGCCGCTCAAAGCTAACAAGGGTTATGGACAGTATTGCCAGTGTCAAGAAAGCAGTACAGGAGTTATATGTGCGTGGTGAGAAGAGGGCTAAGGCAGATAATGGAAGCCTGGATGCCAAGTAACGCAGAAAACCTGACTGCAAGCAGTTTTTGCTGAGATTAAGTATTTGTCTGAAGACAGAGAAAAAGGGGTTGGAATCTCTTTGCTTCGGGGTGCAGTCAGTACCAAAGCAAATTGAGGTTGCCCTCAACTGGAAGGCCCAGGTCCAGTCTACACTTGGAGCTTCGAGGCTGTCTTGCTGGAAGGAGCCGTGAGTAGTAGTCCCAGAAGAGCCCATTGCTATTGGTGAATAGCAGAAGGGGGGGATTGAAGTCCAAGATGGAGGAAGGACAGGAAAGTTTTACTGTGCCATTCCAACGTCTCAATTCTGAGAACTATCTGGATTGGAGTGTCCAAGTTCAGGCTTGGCTGGAGGCAAGAAATTTGCTGGACTGTTTAAGTAATTTACCTACCGATCCAGCTCAGTTGCCTCAATCCGCCACAGCTGCGCAGAGAGCTGAAGCACTAGCCTCAGTGCGAAGGAATGCAAAAGCCAGGGCTATGTTGATTATGAGTTTAGACTCTAATCAGTTAGTTTATGTACAAAGTTTGAGAAATGCTAAAGATATATGGGACACTCTTGAGAGAGTACATCGCAGAACGACCCCAGGTGCAAAGGTACATTTGTACAGACAGCTATTTGAGATGAAGCTAAAGCCTGGGGGTGACATCAGAGAACATATTGCTGCAATGGTGTCTATCTTCAACCAGTTGCGTTCTCTGGATATGGCTTTCACAGAAGACCAACAAGTTTGTGTTCTTCTGAGCTCTTTAGACAAAAGTTATAACACGCTGTGTTTAACTATGGAGGGTTTACCTCAGGACAATTTCAATATGTCCTATGTGTCGGGATGCCTTGTCCATGAACAGCAACTAAGAGCCAATGAAGTTGGGCAAAACAAAGGGAGTGTAGGCTACTCAACTCCAAGAGAGGGGGAAGTGAAAGTCTACGCAGCTGCAAGGAAATGTTTCAGGTGTCAATCACCAAGCCATGTTTTGAAAAATTGCCCGCAGTCTCCAAACTCCAAGGTTAGCTCCCATGGCAACCAGATAAGAGACAGTCCACAGCGTGGGATGCCGAGGCCAGCTGCAGCTGAGAGAGGCAAGCGCGGATACAGAAGAAGAAGAGATAACAGCGCACGTCACATGTCGGTGTCCATGGCAATGTTCAAGAACCAATCTTCTAGCAACTGTGTTTTCATTTTAGACAGTGGAGCCTCGCATCATCTAGCGCCACCTGGTGTTCAGAATGAGAACTGCAGGAAACTTTCTCAACCAAAGAACATTACAATGGCTAATGGGCAGAAAGAGTCTTTGAACACTGCTGCAACAGTGTATATTAAATGTTTGGACACTACTGTTGATGTTTTTGTTCTAAATGGCATGACACGTGGAATTTTGTCTGTATCAGCTCTAGTTAGAGATGGTTTTTCTGTATTGTTTGAAAATAACATATGTTCTGTTTCCAGGAATGGAAAGCTGCTGATACAAGTGCACTGTAAAGATGGTTTGTATGCAGTGAGCACAAATGCAGTTACAGAGGGATACAGCAATGCAAATGCAGTGCAGGCGCAGTGTGCTAACATTCCCAAACACAACAGCTGTGCTCATTTACTTCATCGTCGAATGTGTCATTTAAACTGGGGGTATTTAAAGAAAATGCCTGAATGTGCTGAAGGATGCAATGTGAAACCATGTTCTAGGTTTTTGGATTGTAGGCCATGCAAAGCTGCAAAGGTCAAGAGATGTAGTTATCCTAAGTCAACCAGGGTATCTACAAAACCTTTTCAACTTGTACATGTTGATGTTTGTGGCCCGATGCCAACTGTTTCTCTGGGAAATGCTAAATTTATTCTTTCAGTAGTTGATGATTTTTCCAGAAATGGTTGGGTATTTCCTCTGAAAACAAAGGGAGAAGCAGCTCAGAAACTGAAGGATTGGATTGTGGCAGTGGAGTGTGATTTTTCCACAAAAGTTAGACAAATTCAATCAGACAGGGGGGCTGAGTTTACAAATACAACATTTCAGAATTTTCTAAGACATAAGGGCATAGCACATAGGTTGACAAATCCTTATTCTCCCGAGGAGAATGGCGTTGCGGAAAGGAGAAACTGAACCTTGCAGGAAGCGGTTGACGCTATGTTGAGGGATTCAGGTTTGCCAAAAAGCTACTGGGCTGAGGCATGGCAGACTGCGTCACATGTATTTAACAGAGCTTACAATTCTGTTGTAGGTCAAGCTCCTTACACGTTGCTACATGGCAAGAAGCCAAAGGTAGGCTATTTCAGAGTGTTTGGCTCTGAGGCCCATGTTTTGATTCCAAAGCCACTACGTAGGAAAGGAGGACCAAGATCCAGAAGAAAAATGATTTTTTGTGGATATGAACCATTGACAAAAGGTTGGAGATTTGCCTATCCTGATGGATCCAAAATACTAGTCAGTAGAAGTGCAGAGTTTTGTGAGCAGAAAGGGTGGACTAGGGTTCACGCTAATCCTGAGGTGCTAAGTAAAAATTTTGACAATGTAGTAGGACAAGATGAAGCAGGTGCAGGTCCTGAGCCAGATGCACAGGTAGATGACACTAATCAACAAGGAAGTGTATCTCCAAGAGGTGTGAAGTCTGAGCCAACATCACCACAGTCTAGTCCAGTGGGACAGAGAAGGCGTGTCAAGTCAGAAGGTTTGGGTAGTACTAGTAGTTCTGACGCTAGTGACTCCAGAATTGTGCCCAGTAGTCCAACTGGGTCAGAGGGGGCGTCTGAGGTTGGTCCTAGACGTTCAGCTCGCACAACAAAAGGTAAACCGCCAGAGAGATTTTCTCCTTCAAACTACTCAGCTGTGAGTGTTTGGATCAGTTTAGCTCAGTGTGAACCAGAGAGTTATGAGGAGGTTTTGCAATTGGCTGATGAGGAAGCTAGTAAATGGCACGCAGCAATGGAGAAAGAGATGGAATCCATGAAGACTATGAAAGTATTTACACCAACAACACTGCCAGAGGGCAAACAGGCAGTGAGTTGTCGTTGGGTGTATAGAATTAAGACTACAGCAACAGGTAAGACACAGTGTAAGGCAAGACTTGTCGCTAGAGGATTTACTCAGAAGAAAGGGTTGCATTATACTGAGGTGTATGCACCAACTTCTCGAAGTGAGACATTTCGTATGTTGTTGACTATCGCAGCACAGAGAGGTTTTCAAGTAGCTCATTTTGATATAAATGTTGCTTATCTCAACTCAGATCTCGAAGAAGATTTGTACATGTTACCACCACCAGGTTTTGAGGGCAAGAAACCAAACCAGGTGTGGAAATTGCACAAATCGATCTATGGACTCAGACAGTCAGCAAGAAACTGGAACAAGTGCTTAAATGATGTTTTGGAGAATATGGGTTTCCGAAAGAGTTTAGCCGATAACTGCCTGTATCTGAAAGGATCAGGAGACGAGCAGGAGATAGTTCTGATTTTTGTTGATGATATTTTGCTTGTTAGTAAAACACAGAATCAGGTAAAGAAGTTTGCAACAAAGCTTGGAAAAAAGTTTCAGCTTAAGAATCTAGGTGATGTGAAGATGTATCTAGGAGTTCAGATTAATAAAATTGAGGATGGCAGTTTTTTACTTTGCCAGAAAGGTAAGATTGAGCAGTTGTTACAGAAATTCAGAATGTCTGACTGTAATGGTGCCAAAACACCAATGGAAGCAAATTTTGAGAAGAATAGTCAAACTAGTAATGATGAGAAATTTGAGAGGCCAGAATTGTTTCAGTCAGCTATTGGAAGTTTATTGTATCTGTCTCAATGGAGCAGACCAGATATTGCTTTTGCTGTGAATTTGCTAAGTAGAGAGACCTCAAATCCCAGTAAGATTGCCTGGAATGGTATCAAAAGAATGCTGAGATATTTGAAAGACACTAAGGATTTCTGTCTCAAGTTGTCAGCAGAAGGTGAATCGCAGTTACAATGTTGGTCAGACAGCGATTGGGCAAATGCTGAAGATAGGAAATCAGTGTCAGGAATGGTGGTGAAATTTGGAAAGTCTCTAGTTGGGTGGAAATCCCGAAAGCAAAGTCTGGTTACACTTTCCTCTACAGAGTCTGAGTACAGTGCTCTGTCAGATCTCTGTAGGGAACTAGAGTACTACAGATGTTTGGTCCAAGAAATCAATGGAAATTGCTGCCTAGCCATTACAGTATGGGAGGACAATCAGCCGTGTTTAAAATTGGCAGAATCTGGTCAGTTTAAATCCAGAACTAAACATCTGGACATCTGTTACCACAATGTATGCCAGAGCATACAGAATGACTTGGTGAAACTGAAGTATTGTCCAAGCCAGAATAACCTCGCTGATGGGTTCACCAAACCAAACCATTAAGTTTCCAGAAGCATGGAGAGTTCTGTGAAGGTTTGGGTATGGGATGAGTAAAATACAAACTCACAATGTTTTTTCCCAACATTCACTGCGAGATGGGGTGTTGGAGTATCAGATTTGGTGCTTACAGGGTTAAAATCAAATCTGTTGTCATGCGCAGTGAAATGTTGGAGGAGAGAAATACTCCAGGTTCTTTCAGTTAGAGTTAGAGTTAGTGTGCTCAGCTGGGTTTTTCTTTGCTAGCGTGTGTGTTGCAAGACGCCGACATACCGGCCTGTAGTCCGGGATGTAAATATATGAGTTAATTGTAAATAAACTAGGCAGTAGTTTGTCTCAGACTATCAGACTGATTTATTTCTTGAGCACTGGCAGAAGACAGTCCGCTGCGCTAAATCTCGAGAAGAAAAAGCTACTCTGCAGATCCCTGTGTCTGGAGATTGGAAGATAAGCAGAGGCACGCAGGGAAAGTGTGCCGGACCAGCTATATTTCTCTCCCAGCTGTATGCTGGGAAGAATTTTTTGGCTCAACGGCCGCTCAAAGCTAACACTGCTGGCTATGTCTCAGGCATCCTGGAGTGACTTCTGGTGAAATGAAGCTTAAAGACACTCTAGAACAGTGGTGGCGAACCTTCAGCACTCCAGATGTTTTGGACCACAACTCCCATAGTCCTTTGCCATTAGCAATCTAGGCTCAGAATTATGGGAGTTGTGGTCTAAAACATCTGGAATGCCGAAGGTTTGCCACTACTGCTCTAGAACTACGGGTAGTGGGAGCAGAGCACTCAGGGCTTCTTTATTGGCATTGCCATGTGTAACTAAGAAAGATGGTACCTTGGATAACCATTCGGTCTGCTTTGTGGCAAAACTAGCACCTTGTTAACAATTGTCATCCTGAATGACCCTTAGTTTCAGGATGGTGGTGCCATATTTATCTTGGGTTGTCAGGCAACCGATACAGTATCAGTGGGCAGCCAAAATGTGCTCAAGACCCAAGGGTCAATCCCAGGTATCCAGCTCATGGTTGACTCAGCCTTCCATCTTTCAGAGGGGGGCAATGTGTCGCCTGCATAATTAAATTGCAAACCACCCAGAGAGTGCTTTAAGTGCTGTGGGGTGGTATATAAGCACCACTCTTTGCTTTGCTTTTTGCTTTTCCTTTGCATAGGAAGTACATTTTATAAGTGACATCTGGAGCAGCCAGGGTGGAAAACATGCAGCCCTGATGTGGGACCAGAATTGTCCAAAATGTGAGCTATTTTTCCATCTGATCACAATAGATAGGGACTGGAACCAGTGTAAGTATTCAAATCCTTTGACTTAAATTAATAAATCTGTCATTTTTGGATCCTTCCTTCCTTCCTTCTATTGCAAATATGGAGAAATCTGAGAACACTGGAAAGGTCAATAAAAATGAACTGTCCTCCGGGTGATTTGCACAATAGTGTAGAAAACATGAAACTGAAATGGTCTGCAGGGAAACAGACCCCTTTAGATATATCTGTTTCCATTCTTTTGCTCTTCTTCTGGGCATTTGGGAGGAACAGTCCCTGAATGAAAAGACAGGGAAACAAACAGCTGTGAGGAGACGTCAGAAAGAAGGGATGGATTGAGTTGTCTTGTCTGCAGATCCCAAAAAAACCTAATTTTAGGATTACCTAAGGCAGTGGTTGTGAACCTTTGGCACTCCAGATGTTTTGGACTACAACTCCCAGAATTCCAAGCCTAGATAGCCAATGACAAAGGACTGCGGGAGTTGTCATCCAAAACATCTGGAGTGCAGAAGGTTCACCACCACTGGTCTAGGGCATTGGTTCCCAACCTTGGATAACTCAGGACTGGAGTTCCTGGAATGCAGTTCCCAGAAAGCCTCACCATCACAGCTGGAGGAAAGGCTTCTGGGAACTGTAGCCCAAGAACACTTGGTTTACCCTAGGTCAGGAACTTCTGGACTGAACTTTCCCCACTCCGGTGCATAGAATGAAAACTCCCACTCCTCCCAATGGTCCAGTGCTGACCCCTTTGTTGCGAATCCACTCTGGTTGTGACCTATTTTGTGTAAGTCACTGCTAGAGTACACCCATTTAGATTTCTCAAATTTAGGGAGGAGTTGAGTTGCCAAATCCTCATGGATTCAGTGATCCTCCTGTAGTGCAATGTATTATCCTGAACAACAGGATTTCAGCGAATGTTTCCTAAAATCTCTTTGGACATGAGTTGAACTTGGGTCAAAGTTTTATTTTAACTTTCACTGGCCTTCAAATTCAAACTAAGACCCATGACCAGTCTTCTGTTTTTAGACCATGAAAGGCTTTCTTCTGCCCTCCTATAGAGTAGTTTTGCATTTCTTGATATGTCAGACAGGAACAGGGGAGAGCTGAGATGTTCATTTGAATGCAATCATCCTAAGTAGGGCAACTGATTCATTCTTACTTACTTTCTTTTAAAAGCATTCCACATTACCATTCATTCAAATTGTTCTAATCAGTGGACCAACTACTGGCAGTAATGACTTTTGAAGAGAAGAGACTGATTACTTACTTCGTATTGACAGATCTGGGTGTATCTTCCAAAAATAATAGTTCCCTGTTCGCTGTGGCTGGCAACACAGCCAATGTTTTTATTTGGAACTTGGTTAGTCAAAAACGATGTTACTGTGTCTCTACTAACGGTGGATGTCTCATGAAGGTACACTCCTGATCTTGGAATGATTGCCTACAACCCCAATAATTCCTCAACTGGTGACTGTGAAATTCCAGGAACTGTAGTTTGCCAACAGTAACATGCCTAAACTCTCTGGCGAATTCTACCTGCAGAAACAGGATAGAGAACAGGGCCAAATAACATGACTCTGTACACAAAACAAAAACCTTGGCAGTAGGAATGGTGAAATCAAGAGCAAGAACTAGATTTAGTAAAAGCGAGCAAGCCTGGAGCAAGACTGGTTCGAGGGTTGAGAGAAGCCCAGATGATGCACCATTTCGTGGACCCGTCTTTTATGTGGGTGCTCTGCCAACCAAGATGGGGCAGGGGCTGGATGTGGGTAATTGGTAGAAAGGAACCATTAGTAAATGCAAGTCCTTACGGAACTATTGCAAATCCTCAGGAGTTTTACAAGTACTGATTTTGGGATCTGTTTCATCTGCCCTTAGCCCTTCTTATTCACTCCTAATGTTTATGAACAATGTTGATTTAATTATAGTACGTTCTTATTTCTGTTATTGTTTTTACTATCTTTTAAAATTATGCTACATTGTGACAGTCTGTTCTATGTTGTAAACCGCCCAGAAAGGCTTCCTGTCAGATGGGCAGTATATAAATCAATATTTATAATTTATAATAAATAAATAAATAAATAAATAAATAAATAAATAAATAAATAAATAAATAAATAAATACATGTATTATTTTTAAAATAAATAAATAAATAAATAAATGAATAAATAAATAAATAAATATTGTTTTCATTATATGCTGTCAGGTCAGATCTGATTCATAGTAATCCAAAAAGAGTTTTGAAGGTGGAATATGCCAGGAGTAACATCCCCTCTCCTTTTTGGGTCTGCTATTGGGTGTAGGGCAGGCATGTCCAAACTTCGGCTCTCCTGATGTTTTGGACCACAATTCCCAGAATTCCAAGCCTGTATTTCCAATGGCAAAGGACTGTGGGAGTTGTGTTCCAAAACATCTGGAGGGCAAAAGTCTGGACATGCCTGGTGTAGGGGGAAGCTCTCTCCTGCACGTATATATACTTTGCCTCACATGGGTCCTGTTGTGACTAGAACCCAAACAATATAGGGGAAAGAAAAACCCAGCGTAGAGGTGGCTAGAGGCAGGTGCCCCCGCTCATGCATGCACCTTAGAGGGAACCTTGTGCAGGTATGATTTTAGCAGTTCCACACACACATACTGCCTCATATTTACTCTTTTAATATAATACTTGTTTGATCCTTTTTAAATACGTGCATACTTACTATTTTTAGATTTCAAACACTGGTTGTTGTTTTTAATGATGTAAACCACCTTGGGTCCTTTTAAGGAAAAAGGTAGGATAAAAATATTGTAAACAAATAAAATAAATGCGTTTTCATGGCCAAGTGGGGATTTCAATCCAACTTTCCTGAGTCATGGGCCACTGTTTTATCCATTGCACTATATTACTTCTCAAGGACCAGGTAGTTTTGGGAGAAGTTGTCTATGTTCCTTAATCAGAATCTCTTTTCTAACACAGTTTGTTTTCTGCCTGAAGATGTACCAGCACTTTGAATTAATCACTTGAGAATTTTTGTTTTCCTGCCACAGTGTTACTAGATAATCTTCCCGCTTGCTGCCTGAACAATAACGACTAGCCGTTCAATGTGAATGACTAAAATACTTTTTAAATCTAGAGGTTTTAATCGCTAAATCCTACTGTTGTCTACAGATTTGGCTCACTGATAAGGATTGAGGAGCCCTGTTTTAATTATAAGCAGCCTAATGAGACAGTAATATAATTATAATGTAAGTGAGCTCTGTTGATCAATCAATGTATTTACTACAAATCCAGTTCTGCCTGGATAATCTGATTGCTTGATCGATAATTGGCGTAACGTGGGCATTACTCAGCAGTGGTATAAACACACTATTTCTCTGCTTGGCCTCTTCCACATCCAATAACAGGGTGCAAATGCATGTGTACTCAATATTTTCACGTGTGCTGCGGTCAGATGAGTTAGTTTCTCTCTGGGATTTATGGACTTTGTCGTGAAGAGCAGGTGTAAACGGAACATGACCTTGCAAAGACAGGATTGTGTAAGTCAAGCTGTGTGTACACCTTTGGCTTCGCACCTCATCAAACAGCCAAGCAAATGGTGTGACACTTCCTCGACACCTTGAGTTACTTGGAAGCAAGCTGCAATGAATATTTGCTTTCAAATTGGACACATTTATCCCCAAGAGTAGAGACGTATCAGGAAGGTTTCCTTGGGCAGAATGGGTCTTTTTTCTGAACGAAGGATTGTCTGAATTGAAAGCATGAGCCGACATCCAAAAAAAACCCCAGCTAATTAAGGACCACATGAGTCCATAGAACTCACACTTCCTAGCACTGAAGTAAGTGTTGTAATTCCCTATTTTCTTCTTTTGGTTTCATCTCACATGGAAAAGCACCTGGCAAGGCTGAGATCCTGAATAGAGATCCAGTTGTGGTGAAAAGGGATGTGAATGAATGAATGAATGAATGCATATTAGCATCCCTGATAGAGTTGATCCATTTTGGGTACTAAGTTTACTGGTGACCTTGTTGCTCTTGCAGATGGCTGTTCATGGGGCAGCTGCAGTGCCTTTGACTTGGGACATGGAATTCGGAAGATTTTTCTAAGGGTTAACCAGTTGCTGCCTCCGGTCTGTATCAAAGCTTAAACTCCCCCACCCCTTTTCATTCACAGAAATGTCTCCACATCACCATTAGAGGTGGGCACGAAACACCAAAATGGTGTTTTGTTTCATTTTTCATTTTTCATTTTTTTTGTTCATTTGAAACAAAATGATTTTAAAAAAACATTTGTTTAATTTTTTCTTGATTTTTAAAAAAATCATTTCATTTTTCATTTGTTATATATATATATATATATATATATATATATATATATATATATATATATATAACAAAACAAATGAAAAATCAAATGATTTTTTAAAAAAATTCATATGAAAATTAAACAAATATTTTTTGTTTATGCACATACAGTCACCCCCCGCCATTTCGCTGTTCAGGTACTGAGGACCCACTATATCACGGGATCACAGTACCTGCAGGGGGCGAAGGCCTCGGAGCTGCGCCCCCACTAACCCCACCCGCCCATCTGATTGCCCCCCGCTCCCACCCATTTTTTTATTTTTTCCTTGCTCCGGCCAGCTGCCCTGTGGGCCAGATCGGTTATTTTATTTTATTTTATGTTTTTTATTGTATGAATTTTATGAATTGTTAATTGTTGTAAACCACCCAGAGTGACCTCACTGCCAGATGGGCAGTATAAAAATCCAATAAATAAATAAATAAATAAATAAATAAAATAAGTGTGCTCGTGATTGTATGAGGAAGTGGGGAGAGAAATGAAAGGGACCCATAGAACACCTGTGCAGGTGCTGGACTATAGACAAGCCAGAAGAGCCTCTACTTTTTAAGGAAACCAGATGTTCATATCCTTTCTGCTGAACATTGTGACGTCATCAGTGTAAAGCTAAGAGAGTGATGGCACAGTCCTTTCAGAGGAAACGGGTTCCTCCCCGAGTTTCAGCAAATTTGATAGTTGGACAGGTTTCCATCCCATTCTTCTCTTTTATTGATCCTCTGAATCACTAGCTTAAAAAAAATAATGAACTGAGGAGGCCCTTTCTCCCCCTGCACTGCCTTCCTACCTAATGATCTGCAGCACCAAAGGGCTGTTGAATCAACAAGCTATGAATCACATAAAGTAGGTCGCTTTCAAGCTCTGTGCAGAGCAATTGTGAATGAACCGCTGCTGCCAAAATGAGACCTCAGCAAAAGCAAGTTCTGTGTGATCAGGACGCATCGCCCGAGGAACAGGTGGATGGAAAGTATGCACCAACTTGAGCCCAGCAAAAAGATAACAAGCTTAAAGCTTTTGATCTAAATTCTTCCTCTTCTGCACCTGCCTAGAAAAAAGTTTCTTTCCTTACATTGTTCGCTGCATGTCTTGGAAACAAAGCCAGAATTTGCATGGTGTTCGAGCTGGACCCTTGGGTGTTAGGAAAAGGCAACCACATGACTGCTATGGGCCTGCAATGTTGATCAACAAAGGTATCTGGAGCTTTTATGCCTGCAGGTGGGGTTTCCTTTGGAAATTGCATACCTATGCCCTCTCGGTATGCAGTTGATCAGGGGTAATTAGAATCTGAGAGCTCAAGTTGCCAATCCAGCATCATCTCATCTTCTGACATTAAAGAAATGAGCCTTGTGAGATCACAGGAGATTATCTTTGTGATGACAGAAAGGTGGGTCAGAAAAGCATTGGGGAAATGCTCGTGGGTCAGCTGATTGTGGAAATGCATAGATGAGCATCTGGGAAATGGATTTAACATACAGTAGGACCCCTGTATCCACTGATTCATTATCCACTGATTCAGTTATCCACAGTTGGCAGAGGAAAAAAAATTAAATAATTCAGCAGCCACAAAGCAAGCTGTAAAGCAAGCTGTTGTCACAAACAGCAGCTGTAAAGCAAGCTACTATCACAAATAGTGGTCATAAAGCAGGCTACTGTCTCAAAACAGCACTCATAAAGCAAGCTACTGTCAGGGAACAGCAGTTTGGGGGTGAGTGGGCAGGCTTTCTCTCTTATCCGTCGTTTTCGTTATTCATGGGAAGGCCTGGAACCAATCCCCAGCAGATACCGGGGTCCTACTGTATTGGATTTATCTGCTAGAGATATTTCAACCTTACATGATGCCTTCAGTAGGTTTAGCTGGGATGGACCTTTCTGGGCCAGGATAACTGTCCATCAATACAGCAGTAATCAATGGTTCCTCCTCTACTTTTGAGATTTCTTTTCCCTTCTTTTTTCAGTCTGCTAGCTGTTGGTAATTACTCTGGTTATCTGGGTGTGGTTTGCAGGACTCTGCTAGAAGCAGTATGTGAGTCTGTTCAGGCCTGTTCCTGTAAGCAGTTATTTCTCTACAGTATGCAGTTTTTGGTCTGTGGTAAGTAAATGACACCTTTTAAAATTTGTTCTCCTACCAATTTTCCAGAATAAGTTACTGAGACTATAAGTACCAATTAATGAGACAAAAAAGGGCTGGTCTACCCTGGGGAGCCTTGAAACTTATCCTGCTCTGAAAATCCTTGCACATCTGCTTCACAGCTAGAGGTTTTAATTAAAATTCAAAACTCTGCAATGTTATCTACCTATATTGGACCATCAAAATGTCAAAACAGATGAGGTGTCAAGTCCTCCAAGGCTCTGATTCAAAATGTGCGTTCAAGACGTCATGTGTGGGGCAGAAACAGTCAATTTCAAAAAGCATCTGGACCCCACTTGCAGGCTTCAGTAAACAGTCCAGAGATGAAGGCTTCAAATGTCTAAACTCATTTGGGTGTGAGTAGATAACCAGGTTTCAACTGAAGGCATGGGAACACTGGGAGGCTGATTCAGAGTTTTCTATACCACACCTCTGGAAGCTTCTCCTGCTGAAATTCTTATCATTCAGACAGAAACAATTCATTTTCCTGCTGCAAGAGTTCACATCACTTAATGTTTGGGTGGTTTTGGTTTTGGTTTTTTTAAAAACCAGTGTCTAATGACTCAAGTCCAATGAAATATGCACCCTCTTGGGCTGGTTTTTGACTGTCAAATATCGAAGGGCAGCCAAGTCACAAATCAAAAAGTACAAGAGGGATTTTTTAAAAAAAAGAAAGAAAGAAAGAAAAAGGAACCAGGCATTTACTGTGGTGCTTGTTGAGGCTGAAACAAAACAAAACAAAACAAATCAGTCCCACATGGTGGATTGCTCATTGTCTTTAAGAAGCAAAGCTGCTATACTGCTTCCCCTCCCTCTCCAAATCAGAAAAGTGGCAAAATGTAAGAAGAAAGACCCTGCTCCCTCTTTTCGTCTCTATTTGGAGGAAATAGGATTAGAGATGGGCTCAAAATGAAAAAAAAATGTGGTTTTTTTTTTGTTTCTGTAGTAGTTTCATTTTGTTTCGTTTCTAATGAATTTTTAAATTAGTTTTCTTACGAAGCAAAATAAAATGCAACAAAACACTATGTGCCCTGGGGTCCTGATGGGCAGGGGACCAAAATGGCAGGGGCTGGGTTCCTCAAACGATTCTAGGTAAGCCCCAGCAAAATCACTCACCCGATTTCTGAAAAAAGTTTTTTTTCCTAGGGGCACCAACTTTGGAGCTCAGGCTCCCTGAGCTTTCCAAATTTCAGGGGGGTTACCTAGAAGCGCTTGTGGAAGCTAAGCCTGCCATTCACATGCCTGGGATCAGTACTTTTTGATTACATATTTTTTTAAAAAATATTTTGCATACAATAATAAAATAAAATAAAATAAAATAAAATGGCCCGATTAAGCCTGGAGATTATACATCTCCATCATGGTTTGTAACCTGTGATGGACTTTTCCTCCAGGAATCTGTCCAATCCCCTTTTGAAGGCATCCAGGCCAGATGCCATCACCACATCCTGTGGCAGGGAGTTCCACTAACAACACGCTGGGTAAAAAAATATTTTCTTTTGTCTGTTCTCATTCTCC
Organism: Phrynocephalus guinanensis; assembly: GCA_037367245.1. Lineage (NCBI taxonomy): Eukaryota > Metazoa > Chordata > Lepidosauria > Squamata > Agamidae > Phrynocephalus > Phrynocephalus guinanensis. The sequence continues at coordinate 13,205,531 of CM074739.1, read as the reverse complement.
CAACTCTCAATTTGAGTGGCTGTCCCCTAGTTCTAGTATTTTGTGAGGGGGAGAAGAGCTTCCCTCTATCCACTTTACTCATGCCCTGCATTATTTTGTACGTCTCAATCATATCCCCCCTCAGGCACCTTTTTTCCATACTAAAGAGCCCCAAATGTTTTAGCTTTTCCTCATAAGGGAGGTGCCCCAGCCCAGTAATCATTTTATTCGCTCTCTTCTGCACCTTTTCCAGTTCCACTATGTCTTTCTTGAGATGTGATGACCAGAATTGTACACAATACTCCAGATGCGGCCTTACTATTGTTTTGTATAATGGCATTATAATGTTGGCTGTTTTATTTTCAATCCCCTTTTTGATCATCCCTAGCATGGAATTGGCCTTCTTCACTGCTGCCACACATTGGGGAAACACCTTCATGGAGCTGTCCACCAGCACACCATGATCTCTTTCCTGATTCATCATGGATAGCTCAGAGCCCATGAGTTGATAGATAAAGTTTTGATTTTTTGCTCCAATATGCACTAATTTACATTTTCCTACTTTGAAACACATTTGCCATTTCCCATCCCATTCTCCCAGTTTGGAGAGATCCTTCTAGAGCTGTTCACAATCTTCTCCGGTTTTTACCACACATAAAAGTTTCATGTCATCTGCAAACTTGGCCACCTCACTGCTTATCCCTGTCTCCAGGTCATTTATGAACAGATTGAAATGCACCGGTCTCAGGACATATCCCTGGGGCACAGTGCTTTTCACCTCTCTCCATTGTGAAAATTGCCCATTGACACCTACTATTTGTAGGTGATCTGTCTGATAGTTTACTCAACTTTTCATGATAGTTTACTCAACTTTTTATGAAAATAGGGTGGGGGATTATGTTTAATGTAGCACCTGCATAATGAATCATGACTCATGAGCACACCCAAAGAGATTAGTATCCCTTTGCAGACAGAACTGAAGTAAGACAATCAATAAGACAATTGATTCCATATCAACTGAAGGCTTGGCTACCCTGCATTTCATTTTGCTGCTTTTCTTGAAGCTGTCGCTATTCGTTCCCAACCAATTCCAACCAAGTATACAACATAAAGCTAAGGTCAAGTAACTTAGCACATAGAAGAACAAACCTTGCTGAAGCAAAATCAGCATGGCTTCTGTAAGGGTAAGTCTTTCCTGACAAACCTTTTAGAATTCTTTGAAAAAATCAACAGGCATGTGGATTTGGGTGAGCCAGTGGATATTGTCTATCTTGATTTTCAGAAGGCTTTTGACACAGTCCCTCACCAAAGGCTGCTGAGAAAATTGCACAGTCAGGGGATAAGGGGGCAAGTCCTCTTATGAATTGAGATCCAGGAAACAAAGAGTAGATGTCAATGGGAAATTTTCACAATGGAGAGAAGTGAAAAGCGGTGTGCCCCAGGGATCTGACAAAGCTGCTTGGATGAGTAGCAAAACATTTCACTCTCATCAGAAAGGAAGTCCAGTTGCTATGACTCAACTTCCAGATCACCATCACTGCTTTTTCAAATAGTTTATTTGTAGTTTGTAGGCAGGGCTTCAGGGTGAATGTTCCTGAAAGAGTTCACAGTGCACTACAACACAAACATTCCTATATAAATTGTCATAAATAATGTTATAATGGACTATTAGAAGATCAAAACACAGCAGTAGCATAGCCAGAGAGGGCTGAAAGAGCTTTTGAAAAATAAATAAATCTAGAGCACTTTGCATGTTAACTGCTAGCAGCTTGAAAAAATTCTTGCTGGCAGATATTTGATATCAATTAGCATTTTGGTTCTGCTTTCAGCATTTCATAGCGGTCATTTTGGTAGCTACAGCAACAGCTTCATAAGCAACTATTTGTTTCCAAACAAGTAAAGCATGCTGCTTTACTTGTATACTGTCCCATAGCACTTAAAGCAATCTCTGGGCAGTAAACAATTTAATTGTACATGCTATACATTTTCCATCTCATCCACTCCCAACAAACTGGGTACTCAATTCACAAACCTTGGAAGAATGGATGGTTGAATCAACCTTGAGCCAGCTACACTTGTGGGGTATAACACAAGTTGTGAGCAGAGTCTCAACTGAAGTACTGCAATATAACCACTATAACATGAGGCTCTGTTAACACACTGATTTATCATAGCAGACTGGATATACAAGGTTATTTTGGTTATTTTTAACTTGGATGGGAGACTGTGAGGGACTATGAGAATTCTTCAGGTTGGCCTAGGGTAGTGTTGGAGAACCTATGGCATGGGTGCCAAAGGTGGCCCTCGGAGCCCTTTCTGTGGGCACCCAACATCGCCCCTTCACAGCCACCTGTATTCAGGTTAAATTACTGTATTGGCACTTTGTGAAAAATTAGTGAGTTTTGAATTGCAATTTGGGCACTCGGTCTCTAAAAGGTTTACCATCACTGGCCTAGGGCAATTTTTCTCAACCTTAGATCCTCAGAAGTTCATTGACTATAACTCTCAGAAGTTTTCATCACTAGCTGTGCTTGCTTCAATTTTGGGGATTTTTAGTCTATGAACATCTGGGGACTCAAGTTTAGGAACCACTATTCTAGAAGATTCTCTCCCCCCAACCCCCCAACCCCCAACCTCATCTCTCTCTCTCTCTCTCTCTCTCTCTCTCTCTCTCTCTCTCTCTCTCTCTCTCTCTCTCTCTCTCTGTTGTGTGTGTGTGTGTGCGTGCATGCGTGCATGCACGTGTGTGTGTGTGTGTGTGTGTGTGTGTTGTGTGTGTGCTCACATCTGCAGGAACTCGCCTTTTCATTTGTGATGATAATTTCCAAGCAACATTTTGTTATTTTACATTTATTAAAAATAAAATCAAAAATTTTAAGAACTGTCAGAACATCTCCATTGCTTCAGAAAATAAATTATCCAGAAGCGGGTGATTTCTGTCCCTACAGAAGAAAGTCCCACCAAATCTAGGCATGAAACTACCAGGGCTGAACAAGGACCTGTGTAGTCTAAGGAGTCAGGAAGTGATGGATTCCGTGTATATTGGAAAGAAGGAAATTGTGGCTGTTCCATTCATAAATAAATGAAGTGACTGCTGATCATTCACTAAAACATTGAGATCTATGGCCTTCAAGACAGGGATCACCCAACTAACCTGGAGAAAGAGATGGGGGACGGGAAAGACACTCTGGATGAAAGAGTGAGTCTTCAGCTTTATCCATGTTTAGTTTCACATGATGAGAGGACATCCGTGATGAGGCGTCCAAAAGGGAGCTTATTAAGGACATCTAGACGGTTACTTCATGTCCCTCTCATCATGGTTCACTGTCCCACTTGGGACCAGTACAAAAAAAGGTTACTCCACGTCCATTGTGTGACAGCGGAATCTTGTCCCGACCACGCCCCTTGAACTGGGAACAGAGCGTGATGAGCCATACCTCTACCTGGCCTCAGGAATTCTCTTGTCTCAGTTCTTGTTTCGAGACAAGCGCCCATGAAGTAGTGCTTGTCACGCAACGTACACATTCTCCATCTAGTGGCAGGAGTGCAAAGTTGCATTCTCCAGTACAATCCCAATGGCGTAAACAATGCATCACAGAGAGGGAAGAAGGCATGAAACCGTGAGTTTTGCCACTTAACGCATGAAAGGCAAAGTTACAGAGAATCAAAATATCGAAAAATGAAAGGTCAGACAAAAAAAGGGGTAAACAAAGGCAGGGAAGTACAGAAATTGTCATGAAACAAGGACGTGAACTAACAGTTGTCACGATACCATCAATCACGCCCGTGGGTAAACGGAAACAGGGACAGAATCGGGACAGGACCATGTGACCGGGAACAACGCTATCACGAAATGAACGTAATCTCGGAACGAGGAAGGATGTGAAGTAACCGCCCTAGACCACTTCACTGAGCCTAGGATAAGAATGGTACACTTGAGTATCCTCAGCAGAAATATGATAATGAAAACCCAAATTAAAAATTAAAGCACCTGAGAGAAGCATAGAGAGAGAGAGAGAGAGAGAGAGAGAGAGAGAGAGAGAGAGAGAGAGAGAGAAAAGAACTAGCCCCAAAACTGTGCCCTGTATAACAGCAAGACTGAATGAGAAATATTGAGAGGTTTTAGTACTCATAGAACTGGAAAAAAGAACAATTTAACAAATAAGAAGAAAATCAAGAACTAGCATTTGCAGACACCCAAAGAGTCTTGCCGGAAGAATCTGGTGGTCAAGTGTATTGAATGCCACTAATGAGTTAAGACGCACCAACACTGGTGAATAATGTTGAATCTTGTCCACTAGGATATAATTATAAACTTAAGAGAATATTGTCTCTTTAGAATGTTCAGCCCAAAATCCAGATTTAAATGGATCAATGGCATTTTGATGAGTTAAAATAATAATAAATGACAAATAGATTGTGGTGCTGGTGTTGCTTGCAATTGTTGGTGGTGGGTGGGGTTGTATTGATTTTATTTACCATTTTATTATAATACTTGTTTAAGAGTTTTTAAAAAATATTTGCAAACGTATTCCTTTAAGATTTTTAAAAACTGTGTTTTTAAAAAAATGATATATACAGTATTTTGTCATTTTATTTATGTGGTGACGGAAGGAAGATGAGAAAATGGGACAATAATCAGCACAAATGGAAGAACCAAGGCAAAGATTTTTCAGCCAACAATGGAGAAAAGCATGCTTGTACGAATTTGGAAATTTTCCCCTATTTATTTGTTTATTTATTATTGGACTTATATACCGCCCGTCTTCCCAAAGGAACTCCGGGCAGTTTACAACATAACAAAACAGAAACAAAGAACATAACCTCGGTCTTGTCGGGGTTGAGCCTGAGCCTGTTAGCCCTGGTCCATTCCATGACCGCGCCCAGGCACTGATCGAGGGTCTGAACAGCCTCATCTGCAGCAATGGAAAAGGAGACATAGAGCTGCGTGTCATCAGCATACTGATGACAGCAGACTCCATGTCTCCTAATGACCTCAGCCAGCGGCCTAATGTAGATGTTGAACAGCATGGGAGAGAGAGAGGACCCCTGTGGAACCCCACAAGGGAGAATCCAAGGGGCCGACAACTCACCCCCATGCTGAACCTGCTGGGAACAGCCCTGGAGGAAGGACCGGAGCCAACTGTAAACAGTGCCCCCGATCCCAACCCCAGATGCTGACAACCTCGAGCAGGTACAGAGGAGGGCGACCAGGATGGTTGAAGGTCTGGAAGAAATGTCTTACGAGGAATGGCTTAAGGAACTGGGAATGTTTAGCCTTTCAAAAAGAAGGCTGGGGGGGGATATGATAGCTATGTTTAAATATTTGAAAGGCTGTCACATTGAAGAAGGGACTGGTTTGTTCTCCATGGCTTCAGAGACTAGGACGCAGGGCAATGTTTCAAACTACAGGTAAAGAGATTCCTTTTGAACATTAGGAAGAACTTGATGACTGTTAGAGCTGTTTGGCAGTGGAACATGCTGCCACGGAAGGTGGTGGAGTCACCCTCTTTGGAGGTTTTTAAGCAGAGGCTGGCTGGCCACCTGTCGGAAATATTGTGATGGGGTTCCTGCATGGCAGGGGGTTGGACTGGGTGGCCCTTGAGGTCTCCTTCAACTCTATCATTCTATGATTCTGTGATTCTAACTTGGTGAGATGCTTCCTCTCACTCTCCTCTACAATCACTCCAGGTTTGGTGAAGATTGGATTTACACAAGCCACTTGCTGAAGGGCACTTTCTTGGGGGGGGGCTTTGTGGGTGTATAATTCAGATTAGAGATGGGCACGACTCAAAAAAATGGTATTTCGTTTGTCGTTTGTCGTTTAGGGGTCCGTTTCGGTTCGTTTTCATTTTTCGTGAATTTTTTGCAAACAAAAAACGAAAACGAAAATGAAAAATTGCTGTTTCGTTAGCATTCATTACAGTTCAATGTATTTGCCGCAACAAAAACGAAACGCACGACAAAATTTCTGTTGTTTCGGTTTGTTTCGTCTCATTTTGGAGACAAAATTTGTTTTTCGTTTCGTTACGTAACAAAACAAAAAAATGAAAACGAAAATGAAAAATTGCTCGTTTCGTGCCCATCTCTAATTCAGATGTCTAGACCTTTCTGAGAGTGGGGTCATTTTCAATCTGTCCACCACTAACCAATTGTTCCTTCCCTGCCTCTGATTTGAAAGAGAGACCCGCCTCTCTGCTGTTTTTCCCTCTCTGTTGCCTTCTGGAATCATTCATCCTCTTGCTTGAACTAAGTTGGTTGGGGCCTGTTGTTGCAGAGAATCGTGTTTTTCAATTTGCTGTTTCATCTGTTCAGAACTATACATAAAGGAAATGTTTTCTTCTTTCTCTATCAAGGTGGGTTGTTGAGACTGTAAGTGCCAGATAATGAGAAAAAAGAGGGAGCTTTAAGCCAATTCCACCTTGTGAACCTCTGCACCTCTGTTGTGCAGCTAATGGAAGCTAAGCAAAACTTAAAAGTCTGCAACATGTGGAACCATCTGTAGCAACAGCTGCAAAAGCTTTGGCAACTTAATTTCTTTGGTGAACGAGGTTATTATTAGAGATCCAGGGAGGCAGTCTGTAAAAATGGCTGAGTTAATTGCCCTTGGATGCTGGACAGGCTGCTGTTAAGAGGTTCCATTTTTAGAAAATCATAACGCAAACCGACAAGCTTCCCAAATAATTCCCCTTTCGCTTGAGTATTCTTGTCCCATGTGGTGCTTGTCTTCAATCTCCTCTACCAATATTTATTATCTCGTTAGAGCTTTCATTGGAGGCAGGGTTGATGAATTGGCTTCCGTGACATTTTGGGCTGTAAGAAATCATAAAGCCATTGTTCCATTGAGACATTTTCTGAAAAAGTGCCTCCATATCCACCTAAAGGGAAAAGATACATTTTCTTCCCCCTTGCTGGAGACAGGGGAGGATTTGGGGTGACAAAGTCTTATTTTGGTTCTGATTCTGCCCCTCTTTCTCGCGCTGTTTGGTGAGGGAGGTGACTGGAATAATAGAACAATGATGTTGGAAGGGGGCTATAATAAGGCCATGATGTCCTCAGGCCCAGAGTTCTAATGGGCCCAGATGTGGCCTAAAGGCATCTGGGGAATGACCCCTGAAGCCCCAGTCCTTCCAGAATTCCATCATCCACCTGTCCTCTACTAAAGATATAAAGAAAAGAAACAAAAGAACTCTCCAATCACTGACAAGAGATAGCATGAAGTTTCTCCTCCACAAAGACTATAACCCAGTGGTTCTCACCTTGTGGGTCCCCAGATGTTCCTGGACTGCAACTCCCAGAAATCCTGGCCAGCTCAGCTAGTGATGAAGACTTCTGGGAGTTGCAGTCCAGGAACATCTGGGGACCCCACAGGTTGAGAACCACTGCTATAACCTTTCCTTCTGCTGTTCCCTCAGACATGGATAAAGAACCACCAAGTGTTTTCCTTGTCCTACAAACCTGGAAGTATTTTTTGTGGTGCTCTTCTGGAGAACTTTGTTTTAGTTTTTGCCCAAACGAAATTTGTGCAGATTACAGCTTCCTAAATGTAACTATTTGGTGCGAGGAACACAAATTGTTGGAAATGACAGGGACTGATTCTTTTCAAAGGGACTTTTAAGGACGGGAAGCCTCAGAGGTCTTGGTTTCGTCATCTTTGAAGACCAAGACTATTGTGTTTTGCTTGTTGTGGATGTAGGTGTGCTTTGTTTCCCACATGGGGGGGGGGAGAGAAGAGTCATTTCAGTGCAGATACAGTTTTGCACAAATGGAGACCCAAGTATGAAGAGACAGGGCTTCTTTCCACATCCTTGAAGAACCCATTGGCCTTCAGAATTCCTTACTAGGATGTCCGATAGGGTCAAAGCTGGCTAGCAAACTCAGTTGGCTGGCATCATTATGGATGCCTAAGGACAACCTTCGGGTTGGAGAGATAGGCAGGATATCTCTCAATGCCATTTGCAGGGAATCGTAAGCAGGGGAAGACATCTGCTTGGGAATACCCTGAAGAAAATGGTGAGCCACTGTGTGAGAGAGAATGCTGGACTGGATGGGCTGTGGCCTGTTCCAACAAGGCTGCTCTTATGTTCTTATGTATGTGAGTTAGGTATGTGGGTTGCAGAGCCAGAGATTGGGAGTTGGATTCTTCACTGGGTGTCCAGGGAGTAGACAGGCTTTGTGGCAACCTGAATATTCTCTATGTAAAGAACCCTGGGAAAATATGTCTTAAATATTCTGGACTGCATATTGTCCCTCTTTTTTGTAAGCCAACTTAGGTCCTTTTAACCATCTGCATTTAATCTGCCACATGGTGCAGTGGTTAAATGCCTGTACTACATGTAATACTGTGCTCAGCTCACAACTTGGGGTTCAATCCCAGGTAGCAGGCTCAAGGTTCACTCAGCCTTTCATCCTTCCGAGGTCAGTAAAATAAGTACCCAGCTTGCTGGGGGGGGGGGGGGCAATGTGTAGCCTGCAAACCGCCCAGAGACTACTTGAAGTGGTATGGGGCGGTATATAAGCAGACCGGTTTGCTTTGTCCTTTTCCAAGGAGAAAGGTGGGGGAAAATATTCAAAATAATAAATAAATAAATAAATAAATAAATAAATAAATGAAATCACCATAAGTCAGAACTGACTTGACAGCACACAATGAATTGAATCAAAATAACCTTAACTGATGAGGTAGGGAGATCTAATGAACATTCTTCACATCCTTCTACTGTCATCTGCTTCTTTTGAGGATGAAGCTGCTAGCTACCAAGACAGTAGTGGGTCTGTTCGAACCCAGATCTGCCTGGTCTGCAGCAATGCAGAAGCAATGAGCGCTGCTTATATGCTGCCTCGGAGTCGTAGCACGTAAAGCTCTCTCTGGGCAGGTTACAATTTAACGATGCAGGCTACAAATTGCCCTGCCACCTCCAGCAAGTTGGGAACTCAATTTGCCAAATGCCAACCTTGGAAGGATGAAAGGCTGAGTGAACCTCAAGCTGGCTACCTGGGATTGAACCCCAGGTTGTGAGCAGAGCTTTGGCTGCAGTATTGCCATTTAAACACTGTGCCATGAGGCTCCCGTTCCTTTGTTCCCTCCATGGGGGGCAGGGGTAACAAAACCATGACCCACATGTTCTTACCTTAAATAGCATTCTGGAGTCTGTCTCATTAGGAAGCATCGCATTATATTGTTATTTCTATCCAGCCTATAGTAATTATTTCTAAAGCTGCAGTGAAACAAAACCCAAATACAAAAGTAGAATAGGTGATATCTTTAGGCTACTAGAAAAATAACAAAAAAGTTGCTATACGGAGAACTAGTGCAGGGAAAGCCCCCCAGAGGGAGACCAGAGCTGCGGTATAAGGATATCTGCAAGAGGGACCTGAAGGCCTTGGGAATGGACCTCAACAGATGGGAAACCCTGACCTCCTATCACACTGTCTGGAGGCAACAGATACAGCATGGTCTACATAAATTTGAAGAGGCATTTGTCCAACAGGCAGAAGAAAAGAGGCAGTCGTGGAAAGAACGAAACTCGAGGACCGGGCAAGAAACATAATACATCTGTCCCCAATGCGGTAGAGACTGCCATTCCCGAATTGGTCTATTTAGTCACACTAGGTGTTGTTCTTAGGAGCTCTACTCCAGGCATGATACCATAGTCTTTTGAGACTGAAGGATGCCAATGGATGAATTTCAAGGGCAAAAATCCTCTTCAGAGCTGTACCAAAGAGTTAAAACATGGCAAATGATGGAGTTGGCGGGAGTTATTTCTTAGATGTAAAGTCCTTGACAAGATGGAAAATATGCCAGGTAGTTTCTGAGTTGAGGCCTGGAGCTTAGATGTTCTGAGGCTCCATCTGAAGTAAAGGGTGGTGTTTTTATTGCCCTAGTCCTTCAAACACCATGTCAGGGCTCAAGTACACACTTTCACCCCCCCTCTCCATGTGGCTCTTTGAGGCTAATGGCCCCTTTTTGGACAAGGAAGTGAGAGGGCTGGTGTAGAAGATCCATGCATTTCAATTGGGGGCTTGTGGTAAAATTTAGAAAAGTCCACTAGGTAAAGCCAATTGGATCAAATAAAAAAGAAAGAAATTACCTAGTGGTTGCAGTCTTGTTGTGCCTTCGTTAAACTTTTATGTTGATCTGGCCCTTTATTTCTGTCCTTTGCTGTGTGCGTGGTGGAGGCTACCCTGTTAACAATTTTAGGACATGCCAGCCTATATAAGACTGTGGGTTTCAAACTAGCTTTGTTCTGAACTTGCAGTTTCTCAATTCAAATTGGAAATCCCTGTTAATAGGAACCTGGAAGTTGAGTCATGGCAACTGGACTGAGACATGGACTGAGGTGTGGGACATCATTTTCTCAAGAGATTGAAACATTTTGCTCCTCGTCCAAGCAGCTTCGAATGACGATCACCTGGATGAATTGAAAATCTTTACAGACATGCTGTTGATGGGAAATATTGGCCTGTTCTGCCCTAAAAGGCTGGAGCGACATGTGAGACAGTTCACTTACTCAGCTGAGATAGGATCGTGTACATCCTTCTTGTGACAGACCTGATCCCATGCGTCTGTTTCTGACTTGAAGCTACTGGATTCTCTTCAGAGCCTGTATCAAGGATAGGAATCCTCAGGTCTACCAAATGTTGTGAAAATAGGGCTGTTGGCATCCTTCACTACTAGCCATACTGGCCAAAGCTGAAGAGAGTTGTCCCTTAATAACTTGGAAGTCAGATTCTCCTCACCGCTCCTGTCCTATGGGTCCTCTCTTCAGAAGAGAGATCCACAGTCACATCTTGAGCTTATGAATATATTTATTTTATTTTGTTTATTAAACTGTTACACCACCCATCTAGCAAATAGCTACTTTGGATGGTTTACAAAGTCAGTGCAAATGGAAAACTCAATTTAACTAAAATAAATCACAAACAAGACCTTCAGGGTCTTTCCAGTAGTAGGCCAATACTTGGAATTCTCTCAAAGAATGGTTCTGGTTTAACAAATCCTCCACAGAGCTGGCTGGGGAACCAATGAATCCTAAGAAGATGTTTTCAAGCCTATCAGCAAATAATTAACATGGCAGTTATTCTAGAATTTTGGGGCTGGATCCTCACAGATACAGGGAAGTTAACCTTTTCTTAGAAGATGTTGCTTAGCAACATTGTACTGCCCGTAGGTTATATTCAGCCAGCAAATAGTTCATTATGTAATGTGTGGGACATCATATTCCTGTCTGTATATTTAATAAAAATAGGCCTGCTTTTTCTTTTGTTTCAGATACCTGGTGTCCTGGCTGAACACTTGCTTCCACTTCCCATACTGGTCTAGGTCTGTGGTGGTGAACCTTTGGTACTCCAGATGTTTTGAACCACAACTCCCAGAATTCCAAGCCTGTATTGCCAGTGACAAAGGACTGTGGGAGTTGTGGTCCAAAAACATTTGGAGTGCTGAAGATTGGCCATCACTGGCCTAGGTCTCTGGCTGCAGAGACAGAGACTGGGAGTTCAATTCCCCACTGGGTTTCCTTGGTAGGGATTAGACTTGATGATATGTAGAGTCACTTCCAGATCTCTGCAGATTTAAAAGCCTAATTTATTTTTTTATTTATTTATTATTAGATTTATATCCCGCCCATCTTCCCAAGGGGAACTAATGATGTAAGTGCCTTCTTGGGCCCTTTTACAAAGGTAAGGTAAAAATATTTTAAATAAAAGAGTAAATAAAAATTATTTCTAATGCTAGTGCAGGCATTGGTGATCTCGCGGATTGACTACTGCAACGCCCTCTACATGGGGCTGCCCTTGACCCTTGTCCGGCACTTGCAGTGGGTGCAGAATGCAGCGGCCAGGCTGGTGGTTGGTGCGAGCAAGTATGCCCGTATCACCCCCATCCTGGCTCGCTTGCATTGGCTGCCCGTTGCTTCCCGGATAAGGTTCAAGGTCATGGTTTTGGTTTACAAAACCCTCCATGGCCTGGGACCTATCTATCTGGCGGAGCAGATCTCCCAGAGATCACTCTCGTCCGGACCAACTAGAGCTTCGTCCTCCCTTTCTCTCAGAGTGCCAACACCGAGAGAGGCCCATAGGGCTTCGACCTGGATCTGGGCCTTCTTGGTGGTGGGGCCATCTTATTGGAATAAGCTGCCGGCTGAGATTAGGCAGGCGGAGTCATTGCTGGCATTTAGAAGGGCCTTGAAGACCTGGCTATTCAGTCAATGTTTTGGGGGGCACCTGAGCATGTGTCCTTTCCCCCCCTTCCCCCCCACTCCTTTCTTTGTTGGCACTAGTTTTTTAGTTGCCTTGCCGGACATTACCTAGACTTTTTGTCTTGGTTAGAGGTGCCTTGCTATTTTTACTTGCTATCCTCTTTTAGTATTTTTAGCAGTTCTTTATTGTATTGGGATGCTGATTTGTATTAGTTTTGCTTTCTGTTTATTTTGTTGTGTATTGTCATGTCTTTGGATTGTATTTGGGTAGTCATTGTGGGGTGATGTGTATGTACACCGGCCAGAGTTCCCTTTGGAAAAATCGGGCAGTTTATAAGTGTAATAAATAAATAAATAAATAAATAATGTTTCTGAGGGTTTATTTCTACATCTTTCTCCAATAACTGAATTAGGGTGTGATAGATCAATATTGGCTTAGGGAAGCGGTGGCGAACCTTCGGCACTCCAGATGTTTTAGACCACAACTCCCACTGGCAACACAGGCTTGGAATTCTGGGAGTTCTGGTCCAAAACATCTGGAGTGCCGAAAGTTTGCCACCACTGGCTAGGGTAATTATTTACACAATTATGCATCTACATGAACATCCAATATGTATTGAGTTTCTCCTCTGGCTTCTTCTCACACTGTCACATCCACTATGTCAGGTGTGAAGAACATGTGGCCCACTTGATGTTACTGGACTACAGTCTCCATCATTCTTTACCTTGGCTAGGGTGGCTAGGCATCCAACAACATCTGGAGAGGTCACACACCACAGGTTGTGAGCCCTTGTGTGTGTGTGTGTGTGTGTGTGGCAGGAACCATGGATTGACTTCTATAGAGCAGATAGGTTATACCAAGTCCCCTCGTGGTCATCAACCTTCTACAGCCCCCCAGTACCACTGAAGTCCACCCAGTGTCATATGTGCTGTCAGTAAGGATGACACCTGAAATGAGTTATGACACTTAGAGGGGATGATGACTTCTCTAGTGGGGAATTTTTCTACTGTTCGTTTACACCCAAACCTCTTTTGTCTTTATCTGGATGTTGAGTCATGGAAACTGGACTTCTTTTCAAAGAGGTCCAGTTGCCATGACTCAGCTTCATGACAACTTCACCTGGATGACTGAGAATCATCCAGAGAGAATCATCCAGAGAGAACCCTTTTCTCTCTGTTTCTTGTTTCCACATAGCATAGTGAATCAGGTTTTACCCAATTTCTGGGCACATCTACCCATAGTCCTCTGGTGTCTGTTTCCACAATAAGTTGTGGTAGAAGCAATTTAGGCTGCCTTCCACCCATTGCCCATTGTACCTTTGTAACACAAAAGTACCCACCCATGAGTTGAATCCAGGGATGGGGACTCAAGTTGAGTGTCCTGCTGCCAAGCTGGACTTGTCACACTGGCAACTTGACTTAGACTTGACTCAGGTTCTTTTTTTGGTGACTCAGATCCACCTTACAACTCCGAACCCACCTTGCCTCCTCCTATTTGGGGGGCCTCAACGCTTGTTTTTAATGGGGATTAGGACTCGGTTTTTGGGACTTGGTACCAAAGACTCCAACTTGGACTTGGGACTCAGACTTAAAGCTTTGCCAACATCTCTGGTGTTATCACAAGGAACTTTGGTTTCATGTTCTGCCCTGAATCTCAGTTTTGCTTTAAATCTAGTAACTTTAATGGTGGTATATCACAATCCTGTTTTTCTCTTTCTGCTAAGTCCATCTCAGTTGCTCTATTCATTTCAGGTCCCCACTCCTCTCCCCTTGTACCTTTCTCTGGTCTCTTTGGGCTCCTACAAACCTTTGGGTCAAAGATTATTCCTTCCTTGCTGTACATGACCACAAACTGGATTGTCCTTTGTTCATATGGAATGGAAGAAAATCCTTACCGGCTTCCTCTCCTGGGTTAAGGACACTGCTCATCCAATTAAGATTTTTTTTGTTTTTGGTTTTGGTTTTCCCCATCCACATAAATACGTGCATTTTTGGACACAGTGTTTCATCCGCTAGCTTTGTCTCTTGGATGCTTGCAGCAGCAACTAGAGAATACCAACGCTCATAAATAAATCACCATTGCAGCTGGGGGAAGCCAGCAGATAAAGGTCACTAAATGTTTTGCTGCTGGAGTGTGAAATCAGTGAAAAGTTTAAACCCTGTCTGATCTGGCAGTTTATCACCTGGAGAGGAGCAAAGCTGAGCGAGACACATGGAACAATGAGAGACAGAGAAGAGAGCCTAGAACTGATGGCTCAGAGCTTTGACAGGAAGCTTTCCTCACATTCTTCCCTTAAGTCTTTGAAGGAGGCAATTCTTTCCTTTTCCCTTTTTTCTATCCCTGCACTTTCAAAACCTCCTGAAATGTTACGCTTCTTGATTTCCCCCCTCCCATACTTAAATTAATTTAAAACATCTGTTGGATGAGATCAGGGTTAACAGATAGATTTTGTTCCCTAATACTGGGCTGGTAGGCTTATCAGATTTTTTTATTTTTTATTTTTATTTTTATTTCTGAATGCTAGCCGGGAAATATTTTGAATTTCCTATTTTTGAAATAAATGTCAGGCCTTTAAGGGACCCAATCCTTCAGAATCGGGGGTTATAGTCCAACCCCTCTCTCACACGCACACTTTCCCAAACTCTGGTATTATTTCAAACATTCATATTTTGACCTGATTTTGAATGTCAAAATTCAGTGACATTCATCATTAGAGATGGATGTTTCCTTTTGCAAGTGGTCCAGTTCTGAAATGAAACACAGGAGCCCAGTTGGCGTTCAGAACTGGACCAATCCTCCAGAACTAAATCAGCCAATCCCTTACCTTGCTCTGGGGTCATGCAGGGTTAAACTTCAATGAGGAAGAAGCCTCCAATGTCATCTTTCCTCCTCCCTGGCACTGGCCAATCAAGAGCTGTGCAGGGAAGTGAATAATCTTGCCTCCCTGTCTGATTGGCCAGCACCAGGGAGAAGGGACAATGATATCAAAGGCTTCTTCCTCATTGGAGTTTAGCCCCACGTGACCCCAGAGCAAGGTAAGAGATTGGCTGATTTCGTTCAGAGGGTTGCTCTGCTTATGAACACTAGCTGGGCTCCCGCATTTCATTTCAGATCCGGACTACTTCCGAAATAAATGACTGTGTCTATTCATCATTGGTCAGCCACATCACTCATGACAACGAGGAAATTCTGACCAAATTGTCCCCTGTTATGATAAGCTGCCTTGGGTCCTTTTCCAAGGAGAAAGGTGGTGATAACAAAATATTTAAAATAAATAAAATAAATAAATAGGGTGTCAACTTGGAGGTCAGTGGATCCTGACTGAAGGCACAACCCAAACAGTGCTGGATGAATATACTTGACAATGACATGAACTTCATCTGGGTTCACCCAGACCAAGCCCCTGACCGTGCAAAATCGAAAACAAAAAAATCAGAACAGCAGACCCTGCACCAAGTGGGACAGACTCTGAGAAAAAGAAGAAGATTTGTATTTTGACCCTTTTATCATAAATGTGAGCCATGAACAGAACTATTCATTGGCTATAATCCAGCAGTAAGTTGCAACCCATTGAATCAGTAGTAGAGATGGGCACGACTTAGCGGTATTCCCGTTTCCGTTTCCGTTACTCGTTTCCGTTACTCTACGGAAACGGTAACGGGAATTACTCCCCCAGACTTCGAGCTCGAACCGACGAACGAACAATTTTGGTCTGATTTGTCGTGCTCGTTCCTTGCATCGCGCGATTGCGCGATGCCACGCGGCACAGAAAAAAAGTTTTTAAAAGTTAAAAAAACCCGGTTCCCGGCCAAAAAGCAGGCGGAAAAATGCCTGCCGTGCCTCAGGGCACCTACCAGAGGGGTTGTTTCTGGAGGTCCCCGGCTTCCCCCCTCATCCCCCGTCCTGGGCTGCTCTGGTGGGACTCGCCGCAGGCTCGCAGCCAGCAAAAAGCCCAGTCTCGCCGCCGGCCGCCCGCAATTAAAGCGCAAGCAAGCGGCACGGACGGCACAGGAAAAAACTTTTAAACTCTCCCCCCACCCATTCCCGGGCCAAAAAAGCAGGGCGGAAAAATGCCTGCTTGACTAAGGGCGCAGGGCACCTACCGGAGGGGTGGTTTCTGGAGGGGGGGTCCCGCCTCCCCCCCGTCCTGGGCAGCCGGACTCGAGTTGCCATTTCGCCATGCCATGCGGTGCGGGCGGGGGGATCCAAAATGGGGCGGCAAACGCAATATTGTTTTTGAAATCGTGGTCCAAAAACACACAAGCACAACAGAAACATGCGAAAATTTATAAACTGCCAGATTTTTCACAGTAGCAGTGGGTTTTTTCTTGCAACAAAATGTCTCTCCTCTCCTCCTCCGTCCTCCATTGATTTTATTTTTTTTATTTTTTTTACACCTGCGCAATGATGGGCTGGCCGAGTGGCCAGCCATGTGGGAGTGGACAACCATGCAAATTTTTGGAGCCATCCCACCAGTCGCATGGCCACTTGGCCATGGAGACTTCTGGGATGTGCCAAAAAGCCCCCTAAAACCTGCCCTAGCCCTAACCCTAACCCTTGACTCCGTACCCATACGTCACAGACTGTCTTCTTAGTGGGTCAGAGAGGCACCCAGAGGTGCAACCCACTAGCCCACCGTAACCTTACCCGTCACTAGCCTAACCCTAGCCATTGCACTAAGCCACCTTAAAGCCAGATCTACTTGCTTGCATTGCACTACACGCAGCAAGTACAATTCCCTTCTGTGTGAGACATGGTGGTGCGGGAGCCTTGTGCAGGGAAGGCATGACGCTATCACTCTCACACTGGTCTCACTGTCTGCACATTATGTTATGCAATATCCATATGTTATGCAATATCCCTTTATAGCGGGCCAGAGGAGGCACCCACCCCACAGAGGTGCCTCCAGGAGCCCGCTCCCCCCCAAAACAAGTACTAACGACAACGAAAAAACGAAAAAAACAAACCGACTAATTTTTGCGAATTTTCGCGAAAACCGGAAACGACCCGAAACGGGACCGGCCCGACTAACGACAACTCAAAAAAATTTTTTTTCAAGTCATGCCCATCTCTAATCAGTAGGCTTTGTAGGGGAGTTAACTTATCAATTGGCCTGCTGTAATTGAAACTACCTATGAATTTCAGTCAGACCTGCAGATATCAGTTAGTGGGCAGTGCATACATAAATACCAAACTAAATCCATTTGTTCCAAGTGGAGTAGACCCACTGAATGGACTGAAGGATGTCAAAGAAATATGAATTCAAGTCCCATTAATTCAGTGGGTCTACTCTACCATACGTTAACATTTGGATTTAGACATTTGCTGCTAAAGAAATTTTAAAAATAAAAAACAACAAACCTCAAATAAGACTCTTATTCATGTGTTTAGTAGAGATGGGTATTAAATGCCTGAATATGGTTTCTGTCTGAATCTACCTCTATTCCTAAAGATGCTAATCCATATTTCTTATGCACTACTTTTCCTAAGGAATTTGAAAGCCATAAATGTTCATAAGATTCACTGCAAATTTCTGTGGCATAGGAATAACACAGCTGGAGGGCAGCATTATCCATACATTTAATTCTTCTTCTTCTTCTTCTTCTTCTTCTTCTTCTTCTTCTTCTTCTTCTTCTTCTTCTTCTTCTTCTTCTTCTTCTTCTTCCCATCTATCCCACTTGGTGGCGAGGTCCACTAATCTATTTTTTGTCCTCCACATACATCTAATTCCTCTCCTTTAAAAAAAATATACCTTCATTTCTGATTTTGAACTCCACTTTTTCCTCATGTTGATTTTAAAAAGATAGAAATGGGATGCAGAAAATATAATAGGAAGTGTTAATAGAAAAATGTTGTGCACAGCATTTAGCTGGGAGGGGAGCCCACAGACCATTTGTTTTCTTGATTTGATACATAGCAGAAAAACTTGGAATGTTCTGTTTATGAAGAAAATTCAGAACTTAACAACACCAACCACTCGTCCCCCCCGAAAAAGCATCTTTTACAACAAAAGAGTAATTATAGGCTGTACAAGTGGCTTCAACTCCTACAGGCTGCCATAATGTGTATGCCAAAGTAAAGAAATCAGATCTCCTGCTCTCATCCAGTTAAAGCAGGGGTTGGCTACACGCAACCATCTTAGACATTTGTCTTGGCTGCCCACTGTGCCTAGGGCCCTTTGAGAGTCCTTCATTTCATTTTATTTTATTTTATTTTATTTTATTTTATTTTATTTATGTATATAAAAAAGATGGACCCCTCCACCAGGTTCAGATGCATGATAGGCCAGCTACAAAGATGCTGGGAGACTGTTGCATTTCCTGCTGTATTATTTTAGAGCCAATAGAGAGTCCAGACATGCTGCCGAGCCAAAGTCTCTGAGGTACCAATTTCAGTCAGGTTTCAGAGCTCTCCGTATATTGGCAGACACGTATTGGCCTTGACTAAGGTCCTACCAAGCCTTTGTTCTCTCTCTGATACAGCTCACTTTCCATTCTTTTCACCTGAGGCACAATAGAAGCACCAGACAGAACGGGCTTTGGAAACTGACTTTTCAGAATATAATATAAAATAAAATCTCCCTATTAACATCTCAATCGCTCCTTCGGGGATTTTTCTCAAGGTTTTTTTAACCCATATTTATTTTTCCTATCTAATCTTCAAAGGTTCTTGAATGTGGTGGTAATGCATCTCTCTCTCTCTCTCTCTCTCTCTCTCTCTCTCTCTCTCTCTCTCTGTGTGTGTGTGTGTGTGTGTGTGTGTGTGTGTGTGTGTGTGTGTGTGTGTGTGTGTGTGTGTGTGAGTGTAGATTTTAGAGGTTCAGACATTTCTCACTTTTTTTGGATGACACTTCCTAAATCCCTCAGCTAGCATGGCCAATGGTTCCCAGTAGAGATGGGTGATTTGTTTCGGAAGGGGTCCAGTTCTGAAACAAAACATGACATCACAGCTGCTGTTCGAAACCAGGACCCACACTCTGGAATGAAATCAACCACTGACTTACCTTCCTTTGGGTCTCATGGGGTGAAACTCCAATGAGGAAGCAGCCTCCAATGCATCATCTTTCCTTCTCCTTGGCGCTGGCCAAGCAGGAGCTGTGCAAGGACGTGCATCATCCCGCCTCCCTGTCTGATTGGCCAGTGCAGGGAGAGGGAAAGATGGCATGTCAGAGACTGCTTCCTGGTTGGAGTTTGGTCCTATGTGACCCAAAGGAAGGTAAATTAGTGGTTGATTTTGCTCCAGAGGGTGGGTCCCAGTTCTGAACAGCAGCTTTGCTGCCATGTTTCATAAGAACATAAGAACATAAGAAGAGCCATGCTGGATCAGGCCAAAGGCCCATCTAGTCCAGTTTCCTGTATCTCACAGTGGCCCCACCAGATGCGTCTGGGAGCACACAAGACTAGATATCTGTCTCCTGATACCACTCCCCTGCGTCTGGCCCTTGAAGTACCCTGGTTTTAAGTCTGGTGATTACACATCTCCATCATGACTTGTAACCTGTGATGGGAGTTATAGTCCAAGAACATCTGAGGACCCATGGTTGGGAACCACTGGGAACTGTTTCATTTCGGAACTGGACCTCTTCCAAAATGAAACACCCATGATGTTGTTGTTGTTGTTGTTGCTGCTGCTGCTGCTGCTGCTGCTGCTGTTGTTGTTAATTCATTTTTTATACCGCTCTGGGCGGTTTGCAACATAAAATAAACTGATTGCAAAATGCAGTATAGATACAAAAATATAATAAAAAGCTAAAATATTACAAATGAAAACATAATTAAAACAACAACATTATTAAAAATCAAAAGTAAATAAGATAAGCTAATGTCGGATGAGATTCAATCACTAAATCAATAAGGCCACATAACAGTTAATAACCAGGAAAAGCAGATTGAAATAACCAAGTCTTTAATCTTTTCTTGAAAGTCAGCATTGAGGGGGTCAGGCAGATCTCCGAGGAGAGTTGGTTCCAGAGTCTAGGAGCCACCACCAAGAAGGCCCAGTCCTTGTTGTTGACTTGTGGGCCTCCCTGGATGTCGGCACCCTCACATGACCTGCCTGCGACAAACGAATGACATGGGTAGAACTCTGGGGTAGGAGCCACTCTGACAGATAGGAAGCCCAAACCATTTTGGGCTTTATATGTCAACATTAGGACCTTGAAGCCAATGCGCTAACGGATCAGCAGCCACTGTACTGCGGCCAGAGTCGGGGTAATATGATGGAATCTCTTAGTGCCCGATACTAGTTTGCCCACAGTATTCTGCACCAGCTGGAGCCTCTGCGTTAACTTACAAGGCGACCCCACATAGAGAGCACTACACTAGTCTAATTTCGAGACTACCAGTGCATGGACTAATGTAGTGAGAGCACTGGGGTCCAGGAAGGTGCACAGCTGCGCAGTCCTCCTAAGGTGGTAATGTGCAGTACAGACCACTGACACCACCTGGGCCTCCATAGTGAGTGCCAGGTCCAGAATTATGCCAGGACTACACACCTTATCTCGCGCAGGGAGAGTTGCCCCCCCCTCCAAAACTGATATGTGAGATTTTTAAAGAAAGTAACCTGTGTTTAAAGCTTGTAAAAAGCTATTTCAAATTATATGTAACGAATACCTACTGAAAAACTCAGAGAGCAGAAATATTTCTGAAAAAGTTTTTACTTCTCAAGCTGAGGCTTCAAGTCTTCTGTTAGCGCTCCTGGCCTTTCCAGGTGGAAATGGCATCACTAAGGTGAAGGTATGGGCACTGCAGGATAAATTATGCAAAGAATATGAATTATCCTGCACATTGACTTAATTTTGATAAGTTATACCAAGTCATTGAATTACACTTGGCTTGTAGCAGAATTATAATGATAGACAGAGAGAGGGAGAGAGGGGGGAGGGAGAGGGAGAGAGAGAGAATTCTTAATGTCATCACAATTCACAGAATAATTTATCATTTTAATTGTATGCAGGACCACCATTTCAGGTTCCACTTTTTCTGCATGTGTGAAAAATCTGCAACCAAGAGGTAAAGACTGGTGTGTCCTTATATTCAAGATAATAATACAGGATCAACAAGGGTATCTGAACACCATTTGCTGAGCTTAGCGTATGCATACATTATACACATGTATGCACAAAAAAACTGCCTGTATGCACCTTCAGAGGTTACATTATAAATATGTGCCTGTGTGTATAAGCTTCTGTGAAAACAGATGTTGCAAATGTAAGACCACACTTTCACTTTCAAGCTTCTGAAGAGAAGAGGGAAGTATAAACAAAGTATGTTCCACGTGATACATGCAAATGCAAATTTAGAAATAATTCCCAAAATTTAAGCAGAAATATAATCAAGTTTGCCACAGGGATGAAGACTGGCTGTAAGAACCTGTCAAAATTTGGAATTACTAAGTATAGAGTATTAAAATAAAGTGTGTGTGTGTGTGTGTGTGTGTGTGTGTGTGTGTGTGTGTGTGTGTGTGTGTGTGTGTGTAGAAAATGCAACCAGGAAAATATGCATGGTGCTTTAAAAATGAGGCTTGAATAGCAGTTTACTAAAAGTGGCTGCAGAACAATCAGTTAGCTCTCCCACCAAGTGTGAAGGCAAGGTAAATGTAATATGGTAGTACCATTCCTTGCAAACCCCGTTCATGCCTAATAAGATAACAAAAAACAGGTGAGAACCTCCTAGAGTCCTAAAGTGCTGATAGAACAAATTGGTGCCAACTGAGTCCACCAGCATTTTATGCCCATAGCATTTTGCCTACCCAGTAAAATGAGAACAAAGTAATTTACTGTTCTCAAAGATGTAGGGCCCCAATTATTCAAAATGAGAGTTATTACCTGCCATAGTGTCAATTTGGTACTCTTTTATTTTACCAGACTGGTACTTTGCCACCCTAATAAAAGCAAAAGAGATTTCTATTATAAACATTCACAGAAATCAGTATCTTATGACAACAATATTCAGTTGGTTATAGTTGAAGGGAAATGTAAATATACACATGCCACACACCCTGGATACCCAAAACACAGATATTAAGAAGTGTCGGACATTATATAGTAGAAGAAACAACAAAAAAGAAATCATGGATTTTCCTCCATAGATTGAAACTGGCTTGACTGGGTGAGTACGTTTTCATATGAACCCGGTTATTTTTTAAAAAAACCTGAAGATTGCTTAAAACTATAATGCACATTTTAATGATGTTTTTTACTGCTTTTTGTTGAGCTTTTCTACGCTGTAAGTTCTTGTATTTTATTTATAAAGTATGTTCCTGTGTAATATAATTCCTGACTACAATTTAGGATTTGATTTTGGAATATTTCTAATTTGCAACTTTCCATAGCTATAAGAACTTTGGATAAGAATCTTACGAGCTTTTCACAAGCTGCAAGAATGGATTCCTGTTTAATCATTTGTGCTTATATATTTTTTGTAAATGTAAGACTTTTGGATTTATTTAAGAACTTTGAAGTATTTTTATGTATTTGGAACATGGATGAATAAATCAAAATAGAAAAGCTATCATTGCCTAGAATCATTGCAACATTGCAATGAAGGAATATTTATCCTGATACTTGATGAATTTTGCTGTGAGTGGAAATGGTTATCTGGTTTCATTCTGGAACTAACTCTAATAGGGGAAATATAAGTTCTCATCATTTTGAGCCCATTGCTCTGAATCCTACTTTGAAGTTACAAAAATATCAGAGGTGGTTCTTGTGCTCTAGATTTATGCTAAGTGTAGCTTCCTCTGCTTTCTTCTACTTTGCTAGGGAAGAATATTACAGTTGATTAGGCCTTCTATAAAGATGATGGCACACTGATCAGTGATTGACACAGAAACCCACACAAAGCAAGATAGTATTTATGTCAGTAATGCTGTTTGTGTTCTGTGCCATCAAGTTGGAACCAACTTATAGTAACCCTAAGAGCACTTTCAAAGTATGGGAGATATTTAAAGAATGGCTTTACCAGTCATACACCTGTAGTGAATTTCCACAGCCAAATAGGGATTTGAACTGTGTTTGTCAGAGAAGCAGTCTGTCCTTCGATCTGCTACACCAGGCCTGCACAATCTGTTGACTGTGGGTGACTGTTAGCCATGGCGCCGTGAGAAGGAACCCGCCAGGTCCCTGCCAGCCTCCCGACATGCTGCTTGTGGTGGTGTGTTGGGGGGGGGTTGCCCACCTGCCCACCTGGATGTTTGGTCTAAATTTCTTTCCTTCCTACCTTCTGCCACCGCCACGCCACACTCCCTCACTCGGCTCCTCGGTGGGAGACTCTACTATCCTACTCAGAAGCACCAGCAAAGTGCATGCCCTTCTGAAATTAGACCGTGGGGACATGCAGTGCTTCAGGATGTGGACTGCGGGAATGTCTGGTGGCTGTAAGTAGCCCGGGGGATGTTCAAAGTTGGGCAGCCCTGCACTATACCACATTGGAAATCTTAATGTCAGTAATCCTTGTTTCTGCCATACAAACCCCTTTGACAACTCAGACTGAGAGAGGGTGATTAAAACAGAAGTCTGTAACTCATTTTATTTGAAATGATTCTCTACCTGACAAAACACAATCTTATCCATGTTTAATCAGGATTAAATTGGACTAGGTTCAATGATGCTTACTCCAAAGTAGGCAGTAGATGATTATAGGCTAAGTTACTCTCTAATTCTAAAAAACAGATTCCAAACTTGCTAAGATATCCTTTGAAAATGATTAGAATGTTTCTGTAGTCTAATAACAGGGAGCAATAGAGTTTTACCTTATCCTCGAGTCTACCATTACATATATTTGCTCTGTGTTCATGGGAGGTATCCTGTTGAGAAAGAAAAACAAATTAGGTAAGAAATTTCACTTCCCAATCCCTCTTGACTTCTCACCCTATAATATAAAATCAGCACCTCCTTAGCCATTAAAGCTTCATAGCTATTGAGTGCAAATGTTGCAACAACAGGAGACTACTGGAGGGAGACTGCCAAGGAACCTGTATTTCTGATAAACTCTTTTTTTATGGTAGGAGTGGATGGAATTTTTGTATCAGCTTGCTTTTAATCAAGGAGAAAAATTATTTGCTTCACCTACAAAATGAATTCACCAAAGATTGCACATACAGCACTTGATATGGGCAAAAGCTGAGATTTTAAAGCAGCCATGTCCAAAGTCTGGCCTGGGGGCCGGATCTGGCCCTTCAGGCCATTTTGATTGGCCCGTGGATGGCTGACCTGCCCCCTCTCCCTTTCCCCTCCCCCTCCCCCCAGAGCCGCTTCTGGGCTGCCGAGGCACTTGGGCCTCCGCCGCCACTCCCACTGCCTCGTTTCCCTTTCGCTTCCCAGCCTTTGAGAGGCGGTGAGGTAGTGTTGAGGGTGGCAGGGCAAAGCTCCCTGTAGGTCCTGTGGAGTTTGCAATGAGAGAAAGCTCCGGTGGGGCAGCGGTGGGGGTAGCGTGGTAGGGAAGTAGAGCAGTGCATCGTGTCTTTTCTCCCCACCCCTCCCCACACTATCCATGTCCCCTGGACCCACAACAAATCAGTAAAAGGGGGCCTCCACTGGACTCAGCTCCAATGCAAAGCAGTGCTGAGAGTGAGACCTGTTTTCCTTTTCAGGTCCCCTAGTCCCGGAGTGAAGCGGGGTGCATATGGTTTGGGGCAATTGGGATTTTAAAATGTAAAATCAGAAGAAACTGCTCATATATATTACAGTTCATTCTGGTTTTTATAATTTATTTATTTGTTTGTTTGTTGTGAGTTTTTTGGGCTATTTGGCCCTGTTCTGGGAGACAATGAAATGCTGGGTTCAGTGGGTGGAGCTCAGTGGTCAGTGGGTAGGTCTTGCAGGAGGGCAGGGTTGAATTAGTGATGATTGCTGAAATTAGGCATTCTTTGGAAGAATGGGTAAATATACTGTGGATGATATATAGAATATATATAGTTAGCTAAATCTATCCTAAATTGTTTAGTACTGAAGAGCTAAACAGCGAATTTGAATAGATTGTTGGGATTAGATAGGCTATATTCTTTGTATTAAAAATAGATGCAAGTAAAGATAGATAGAATTTTGCTTTAGAATAGGAATGAGATAATAAGTATGAAAGTATGCTCTTTAAGCTGGGAAGGGAGATATGAATTATATTGTGCTCAAATGTTGGGGAAAACTGTAACGCGACAGTAGACAAGCAATCTATTTATTTTATGTCATTTAGTGTAGAAAATAAATAAAAATGTTGGGGGGAAAAAGCAATTCCAACACTCGGAATTTGTCTACTTTTAGCCCACAATCGCTCAGTGGTTTAGGCAACTGGCTTTAAAGCCAAAGATTGAGCGTTCGGTTCTCCACTGTCCTTCCTTGACAAGTACTAGACTCAATGATCCATAGGGTCCTTCCATGTCTGCAGTTCTAAGATGACAATGATGATGATGCTTAAACAACCCTAAAAGTCATTCTCCTCTGGTATCTGCAGTCACATTCAATTGAGAAACAGTGGCTTGTCTCTGAGGTGATGAAGAGGAGGTTGAATGGGACTAGACATGGGCATTTCAAATGGCAGAACAGCTGCTGTTTGGTACCAGGATCCACCTTCAAAATCAACCTGTCTCTTACCTTGTTTTGGGCAGCATGGGGCTAAACTCCAACGAGGAAGCAGACTCGGACGTGTCATCTTTCACTCTCCCTGGTGCTGGCCAATCATAAGAACATAAGAACATAAGAAGAGCCATGCCAGATCAGGCCAAAGGCGCATCACATCCAGCTTCCTGTATCTCACAGTGACGCCAGCAAATGCCCCTGGGAGTACATGAGACTAGATATCTGTCTCCTGCTACCACTCCTCTGCATCTGGCCTTGAAGTACCCTGGTTTTAAGCCTGGAGATTACACATCTCCATCATGGTTTGTAACCTGGGATGGACTTTTCCTCCAGGAATCTGTCATAAGAAAAGCCATGCTGGACCAGGCCAAGGGCCCATCTAGTCCGGCTTCCTGTATGGGCACCATACAGGATACTTCTCAGGAAACTACTAATACCCTGAGTTTCTGGAGTTCCCAGAAAGCTTAGTTCTGTCTTCCTTACTCCTCTGTCTTAATCCTGACTGACATAAGCCATGATTTCTCAGCCAAAAGTGATTGCAGACGCCTGGCCTGTTAGTCTGGTCAGGGGAAATCATGAAGACTTCTGGGGGATACAGTCCATGAATTCTGAAAATTCTGAAAACTCCGTATTTACCAGCTACTGTATTTCTCTCTTTTTGTTTCGGTGTCTCAGTGCTCTTGGCAAGTATTTAAAAGCTGGCGGCATTCTATACAATGCTTCAGGTGTGGTAGAATGCCCACATGAAAGGTTCTTGTCCTTCGTGGATTCTGTAACAAAAGATGACTGTGGGACTGACATGCCCTACCTTGGTGCATAGAGGTGGGGTGGCTATATAAGAATAGAAGCAAACACTACTAGCAACCTTCTCCTCAAAGCTATGACAGAGAATGAAATGAGAGTACATCAGCACAAAACTCCTTGTGGCAACACGAAACCTTTTAGCATTGTGCTGGAATAAGGTCATAATGTTCCACTGCTTCCTCAAATGGCATCGCAGCTCAGATAAGAGTTCCCAAATGTTTGGGGTGGGGAGGGGACAGAATCAATATGGAGCTGCTGTTTGTGAGATTAGCCTTTCTCCAGTGCCATGTTTGAACAGTCAAGTTCTGCACACGGCCTCCCCGGAAGAATGTCTGAAAACTTTGGCTGGTGCTAAATATTGCTTCCAAAATTTTGATCAGCATTTGGAGCGTGTTGTTCTGTCACTCCAGCATCGCCACATGCCTCCCTGCCCATATCTGGATTCTTTTCAGACAGGAATCTTGTAGAATGAGTATACAAAATGTTTCTGTGAAGATTCTCAGTCTTCCAGGTGAGTTTATCTGGAAGTTGAGTCATGGTGGTGGTGGTGGGATCACTCAGGCAAGTGGCCATTTCAACGCTCTCCAGACAAATCGAGAAGACTTCACATCTCCACCAACAAGGCCATGGCTAACAACTCATACTTTATGGGTGTTGTGAAGGTTGTAAAGGTTGTCCACCTAATGAGCCTATTCAGATCATTGTCCATCTTATGAGCCTATTTCAGACCAGCTTGCCATGAAGTCAAAGTGAACTATAAAATGGAGGACTCACCACTAGCTTTCCTCAGACTGACGAAACTGTTTGGATAAGCAGTGATACTTGGCTATTTAATCAGGCATTTCCCCAAATATAATGCAATTTCAGTGTTTACCCATGAAGTCTTTATTTTTCACTTATTAACCTGCCAATAATAATGCATTGTTTTATGTCACTTTAATATTAATTTTATATTTATTTTTATTGTTTTACCATTTTATGGTTTTATTGTATGAATTTTTTGAATTTGTTAATTGCTGTAAACTGCCCAGAGTGACCTCGCTGCCAAATGGGCGGTATAAAAATCCAATAAATAAATAAATAAATAAATAAATAAATAAATAAATAAATAAATAAATAAATAATTCAATCTCTCAAGAGTAGAAGTCCATTTCCCATGACTCAACTTCCAGATATACAAAATGTTGCCTTTACAGGCAGAAGCTTTC
This sequence comes from Phrynocephalus guinanensis, assembly GCA_037367245.1. Taxonomy (NCBI): domain Eukaryota; kingdom Metazoa; phylum Chordata; class Lepidosauria; order Squamata; family Agamidae; genus Phrynocephalus; species Phrynocephalus guinanensis. The sequence goes on along the minus strand of CM074739.1, from coordinate 13,177,769 downwards.
ACAAATTTGAACATTTCGTCAAAAAAAGAAAGAGCCTGAGCTGCTAAAGCATTACTTCTGGGGGAAAGGAAAATGAACTGATCCTCCCGGTGAAATATTTTGAGGGCTTAGTAGGCCTGTGTAGGGATCTTAGGATTCAGTTCAGAGCCAACTGGGGACTTCAGATTGAGTCCTGATTTAGTCACAAAAAATCATGCTACATTCAAGTTGATCTGTCCTCTGCAACTTAATTTGTTCCAAATGAAATTCTGTTAAGCAAATTTTCCTTTATACAAATTTCCCATAGGAATGCATTGAAAACAGAGTAATCCCTAATTGCGACCATTTTTATGTTTTACAGATTCACCCCATAGGCGATTCTGTTAAGTAAATTTCCCCTATCTCCGGAATTTTTATGTTGTACAAATTTTATGTTATACAAAAATTTTGTATAACATAATTTTATTGTTTGTTATACGAGGGTTCACCTCGTTTGTTATACGAGGGTCCACTGTAGTTTGTAAATTCCCATGAGTTGCACTGAAAAACTAAAATGACTAGATTTTTTTTAAATTTTTCACATATGTGTATCAGATTAGGAAACATAATAGACTCCAAGGAAGGCATCAAACTTTCCAAATTCCAGACAGCTAGAGCTTCAAAGGTTTGTGCATTGGCACGTTTAAAGTTTGCTAGTTAATAACACAAGTCTGACGTGATTCACACTCCATCCAATTTGTGCTCTTGATCTGAATCAATCTGGAAATTCATTTCAGTTCTCCCTGGAACTCAGTCTAGCTCTTCTGTTTCAAACAAGACTACATTCAAGTTGGCTGGATCAAATTGATGTGGTAGGTAATTTAAGCATCTTACAGTCTTAACACTTAATTCTGTAGAAGCTGATACCAGATTCAAACATTTGGAATGGCAGCTTATTGGCAATGTAGACGCAAAATGAAATCACTCCAGGTAAAGTTCCCCTCGTGGAGGGTCTTTATATAAACCAGGGGTGCCCAAACTTTTTGTAAGGAGGGCCAAATTTGGTGGCTGAGATGTGTCAGGAGCTGGTTGCTCCATGACCCTGCCACCCCACTGCAAGCCCCACCCACTGACCCATAAGCCCCACCCACTGACCCCTTGCAACCCCACCCGCAGGAAGGAAGGTGGGTACCAAGGGAGGGAGGGAGGGAGGTGGAAACCAAGAGAGGAAGGAAGGAAGGTGGGGACCAAAGGAAGCACAGGGAGCCGTGGCCACAGGTCGCCCCTTGGAAGAGGCGATCTGTGCGACCTTGCACCCCCCAAGCTCCCCAGTGGTGGCGACGGCTCACCTGCCAGCCCACCCCAAAGCTCCTTGGCGGTGGCAGAGGCCCACTGGCCTGCCCACCCCCACACATTCCCCTGTGGTGCCGGTGTTGGCAGACCGCCCGCCCACCCAAGCTTCCCATCGGTGCCGGTGGCGTGCCCCACCCGATCACTGCCCTGTGCATGCACCCAACCTCACAATGTTCCTGGCTATGCCGGTGGCGGAGGCCTGCCTGTGCGTCACACTTCACAAGGTTCCCAGCGGTGCCGGTGGTGGCGGCCCACCCGCACACCGCTCTGCGCACGTGCCTAGCTTCACAAGGTTCCCAGTGATGCTGGTGGCGGTGGCCCCCCGCGTGCACCCAGCCTCACATAGTTGCCGGTGGTGCTGGTGGTGGTGGCCCGCCCCCTCGCCCACCCATCCAGCCCCACAAGCCTCTGCTTACTGGCTGGCCAGCCGGCCAGCCCAGCCCCTCAAGCTTCCTGGCGGTGTCAGTGTTGGTGGAAGTTTTTTTAAAAAAAATGGGGTGAAGGAGGGGAGGGAGGGGTGGGCCAGCCAGCTGCGGGCCACTCAGAATGGCCTGATGGGCTGGATTTGGCCCCCAGGCCAGACTTTGGGCAGGCCAGATATAACCTTCATCATTCTTGCTGTTAAGCCCAATGAGATGCTACAAGCAGTTCTGCTTATCTAGTAAAAATAGCTGATAAGCTTCTAAACAATAGCTTCAATATAGATCGGCGTTGTGTCCATTTTTCTTTGTTATCCATTTCTTTTTCTCTCTAACTATGTGACTTGTCTGCTTGGATGAAATGGCTCTGAAATCCTTTCACAGCTCCAAAATGTGCAAATCCTTTGTTTATTATGTAAAAACCTATATTTTAAAAAAACAAAGCAAAATGATCTGATTAACTAGTGTGCCTGAAAGGATGGCGCAAAAGAGCTTTCAAGGCCAGATTTCAGATACTTTCTTCAACTATCAACGGGTACAGTCCATGATCAGTATCTCAGGAGCATTAGCAATACTATAAGAAATCTTGGGACACCTCCTGTAGAATGAAGATTGACACTTTACTGTGGCAAAGTTCCCAAAAGCCTGGGTTTATCAACAATAAGAACCACTGTTGAATCGGTTTTGCATTTTAAAAAATTGAGTTACATTTTGGTGAACATGTGAAGCATGTGCAATTGTGGAGTAATGTAACAGGATTGTATCATTTTGAGGTAGGAGCCTCATGGCAGAGTGGTTAAAATGCCTGTACTGCAGCTAAAACTGTGCTCACAACCTGGGGTTCAATCCCAGGTAGCAGGCTCATAGCTGACTCAACCTTCCATCCTTCCGAGGTTGGAAGCTTGCTTTGGGGGGGGGGGATGTGTAGCCTGCATAATTAAACTGTATACCAACTTGAAGCGTTATGGGGCGGTATATAAGCAGAACACTTTGCTATGCTCTGCTTTGCTTTGCTTTTCTACTCGTCCACCAGTGGTCTTTTGATTTTAAGTTGGATATGTGAATGTTTCTAGTGAGTAGAGATGGGCACGAAATGAACATTTTTTCGTTTCCATTTTTCGTTATTCATTCCATTGCATAACGAAACGAATAATGAAAATTGTGATGAAAATGGAACAAAACGAACAGAACCAAGAAAATTGGGTTCATTACGTTTCGTTTTTGTTAATGGCGACGCGCAATGAAATGAGCTGTTTTAAATGTTCAAAAATGCCCTGGACATCCATAAAAACCCAGCAATAATTATTTATACTGTCTGATAATACCTACCGGGGGGGTCCTTAAAATGTGCATTTATGTCTTTTCTCAGATCGCTGTATTTTTTCCTTTAAGGGGAGTTAGGGGACATCGACCCAAAATGGCTCCCAGATGCCTAATATTGATTTCTTGGGTATTAAAATGTCCTGGACATCCATAAAAATGCAGCGATAATGTGATAATTATTTGAAATTATTACCTACCAGGGGGTTGGGGTCCTTAAAACATTTGTTTTTGTCTTCTCCCATCGCAATGTATTTTCCTTTTCCTTTTAAGGATGACAAAATGGATGTCGCCACCACAAAATGGAGGCAAGCCATGTGATGGGATCATGTTCAACCAATAGCATGCCCAGGTTGCAGACTGGGCAGGTCTGGCAGCCACAGAGGGCATAAAAAGCTCTGGCAGCCCCCGTCCTCCTTGCAGTCTCTGGTGGGAGTTAGGGTGGGATTGCTGTCTCTGCAACTCTAGCTTCAGTCCTGCAGCCTCCCTGTGTGCATGCATGCGTAGCTCTCGGTGAGTACCCTCCCCTGCCCCACAGTGCAGTCACTCTGCTGCTGCCTTGCACCCTGAGTAGCAACCGCCGCTGCCTTTGCAGCCTCCCTGAATACCTAGTCTATACTGCGTCTCTGCCAGCATCAATTTTTTTTAGTGTTTTCCCTCTGGTCTGGGGCATTGGGGGATGCCTGTGCACGGAAATGCTTTAAAAATCACGCAAAAAGCGGGTAGAAACGACAAACGAAAAAACGAAAAACAGTAACGAAATTTTTCAAAAAATTCACGAAAAATGGAAACGAACCAAAACGGACCTCTCAACGAAAAATGAAAAACCGAAATGCCATTTTTTATTCGTGCCCATCTCTACTAGTGAGCATTATTTCTTTAAAAAAATTCCTGCCATCTGATAAAGCGCTATACAAGACAGCAATGAATGAATAAATAATCACAATTGGCTTTGAGAAGCTTCATTCAGCTGAACAGTGGGGTAGGCAATGTTCCAGTCAGCTGATGGGCAACTTTCTTGCTTGAGGGTTTTCTTTCCATCATCCATCTCCTTGCTGGAGCTGTTGCAGAGGGGGCTAGCTGGGGAATCTAGGATGTCCTCACACAGGGCCTGCGGAGTGGAGTTGGCCAGTTTTACCCAATGAGGATGTTGGGGCCACTTGGGTATCCGAGATGCAGGGCAAGCGGCCTTCAGTACAGGAACGGGCAGGCAGAGGAGGCATCAGTGGCAACCGTGATGGCCACCAATTTGAGCCCATGTCTCGCCTTCGTCCCAGTTGTGCGCATCAACCCCAAAGTCATGTGAGTACTGCACAATTTTAAATGCCATTCAAAAACAACGATCCCACTCCCGATTTATTTTATTTGTGGAATCGGGATCTAAAGAGGCACCAGTTTGGGGGCAAAAAAAGCACCTTTCTTCCTCCAAACTTCAAGGAGCCAAAATTAAGACCAAAATAAGCTATTTTAGAAATTAATGTGTCAATTCCTATTTCTCTCATTTTTACGTTCTCACTGTGCTCACTTCAGTTCATCCCAAACTTTGAGTTATTTTCATTTAATCCATAATTCTTGCTAATATGTGGATGTTTATGCAAGTATGACTAATGCAAGACTCTGCATGCATTATTTTCATGAAAGTGCTACAAACTTAAAAATCCAGAGCAGTATAAATTCTAAGAAATAACTATAGTAATCAATGTGAAAATGCAAAATTGGGAATGTTCACACAGATATGCAAATAATGTGGATTTCTCCCTGATCCCCTGGCAGCCTTAGCCTGAAAGAAAAATGATGCTAAACTTTTTTTATTTGGTATTATTTGTAGGTCGCCTTTCTCACAATGAAAGGGCCTAAAAAGCATTCAGAATGTAAAAACAAGTAAAATTGGAGGAGCCTTTTGGCGCAATGGTTAATATTGGTTGAATATATGTTTTAAAAATTGGCAAGCATACATTGAAGAGTCTCGTGGCACAGTGGTTAAACTGCTGTGCTGGAGCTAAAACTGTACTCACGACCTGGGGTTCACTCCCAGGTAGCTGGCTCATGGTTGGCTCAGTCTCCCATGTTTCTGAAGTTGGTAAAATGAGTACCCAGCCTGCTGGAGGAGGCAATGTGTAGCCAACATAAATAAATTGTAGACCAGCCAGAGAGTGCTTTAACCACTATGGGATGGTATACAGTATAAGTAGAAAACTTTGCTTTGCTTTTCTAAATTAAAAACACAATAAAACTAGGTTAGTAATGGTGGTGGTTTCATGACAACGAGAAGAACAACGACAATGACAACAATGACGATGACAATGGTGGCGACAAGAACAACAACAATAATAATGAGATGGGGGGGAATGAAACTTTAAAAGAAAATCTACCTAGGAACGTGGGAATGGTTATTTAAAGGCCTGCCTAAAGATGTCCACTTTTGACTGTCAAGTGTCAACAGAAGGATAAAGGGGAAGAAAAGGCTGATCTAACCTCCGGAGGGAGAACATCCCACAACTTGGGAGAAGCCACAGAGAAGACCCTCACATTCATTTCATCTTGTTCACAAAAATCTTTCTTTCCCCATGGTTTAGTGGTACATTTGGAACTGGAGGTGGTCCTTGTGACACTTCCCACCCCTCCCTACCCCCTAGGAACAGCCCAGATATTTGGGTCGTTGGGTTTTAAACGGTGACTTTCCGAGAGCAATCCAAATATCTTTGCCAAACTACTATTTATATTGTAAGGAAAGTTTATACTGACCTTCAGGGATTAGGTTTGGGAGGTCTCCAAACAGGCCTATCGATCCCTGAAGCTCTCTACCTGCTAAGATCAACCACAAAAATCCTGCTCTTTATACTATATATGTTCTGTTTTCAAGTTGGCTTTGAGAACAGGACTACAGATCACGAGAAAGCCTGGCTGTAATTTCTCATAGTGTAGGGTCTGAGAGATAAGACCTACAAGCAAAATGCTTTTCAGTTGTGGTTCTTTTAAGGAACAGTGGTAAGAAATTGAGCTGCTTATATACCAATCTCACCTGATTTTGGAAGCTAAGCAGGGTCAGTGTTGGTTAGTACTTGGATAGGAGAGCACCAGGGAATACCAGGGGCTGCAGGCACCTGGAGTAGGAACTGGCAAACCACTCCAGTATTCCTGCCAAGAAAACCCCAAGGACATGGAGTCACGGAGAGTCAGTCACGACTGTAATGACACAACACACACATGCACACATGCACACACATACACAAAAAAATACTGAAAACCTGAAATGGAAGGCAGAGGCAAAATGAATCTTAAATGACATCCTTCCTCTCCCCATATATTATAATAATTTGGATTGAGTACTGTAATTCAGTAAGGTACGGCTCAGGGCATGAGAGTGTGTCAGGTAAGAAGTGTGAATAAGAAAGATGGAAGGCAATGCATTTTGACTCCGTTCAGCAGAGAAAGATTATTTTGGGTTCTTCCAGGAACGAGGTTCACAGCTGTCAGCACGTCCTGAAGAAAAACCTTACTGCCGGTTCATATGTATAAAGTCTTCTTAAGGGCTGTGGACAGCTTTAAAAATAAAGTAGTGTGGCCAGCATGGCCTCGAGCCAGATGGTGATGTATTTTTATTTTATAATAAATTAAACATTTCTATAAAAACCTTTTATAAATGTTTAAGTGTAAAAATAAAGCAAAGCATGCTGCTTTCATTCTGCCCCATAGTGTTTAAAGCACTCTCTCAGCACTTCACACAATTTAATGATGACTGCTGCACATTGTCTCCCCACCCCTGGCGAGCTGGGTACTCATTTTACCAACCTCTGAAGGATGGAAGGCCGAGTGAACCAGCTGCTTGTGATTAAGTCCAGGATGTGAGCAGAGCTTTGGCTGCAATACTGCAGTTGAATCATTGAACCACGAATCAGGATCTTCTCTCTCTCTCTCTCTCTCTCTCTCTCTCTCTCTCTCTCTCTCTCTCTCTCTCTCTCTCTCTCTCTCTCTCTCTCTCTCTCTCTCTCGTGTTGATCAAAACACAACTCAAGTTTAATAACAGGGAGATCTGCTTCTGTATATTTTGATTTGAGAACCACACTTCTGTGACTTTTCATGCTTTGCGAAGAACATACCATGCTTCAGGAAATGAAGAGCTCAAGACCCAAGCGATACCAAACCAACCTGCACTTCTATATCTATATCTATATCTATATCTATATCTATATCTTTAGGCAGCATCTTAAAGAGCAGAGACATCACTTTGCTGACAAAGGTCTGGATAGTCAAAGCTATGGTTTTTCTAGTAGTGATGTATGGAAGTCAGAGCTGGACTACAAAGAAGGCTGATTGCTGCAGAACTGATGCTTTGGAAGAGAGTCTTGAGAGTCCCCTGGACTGCAAGGAGATCAAACCTATCCATCCTGAAAGAGATCAACCCCAAATGTTCACTGGAAGGACAGATTTTGAAGCTTAGGCTCTAGTACTTTGGCCAACGCATGAGGAGAGAAGACTCCTTGGAAAAGTCCCTGATGTTAGGAAGGACCGAAGGCAAAAGGAAAAGAGGATGGCAGAGAATGAGATGGTTGGACGGTGTCATCGATGAAACCAATATGGATTTGACCAAACTCCGGGAGGCAGTGGAAGACAGAAGGGCCTGGTGTGCTCTGGTCATGAAGAGTCGGATATGACTGAATGACTGAACAACAACAACAAATGTAGATAGATAGATAGATAGATAGATAGATAGATAGATAGATAGATAGATAGATAGATAGATAGATAGATAGATAGATAGATAGATAGATAGATAGATATGCAGGTCAACATTGAATGGGGGACAGCTGCAGTGGTAGCCTAGTGGTCAACACTGAGCAACTGGAGTCATGCACGCTCAGTTCATATCTTTTGGCAAGTGGCCACAGTACTGTCATTTAAAAACCCTGCTTTAAACTTAAGGTTTTTTAAATTACAACTCCCCAGGTTCAAGCACCACCAGGTGAGAGTGCATCCCCCTCTCTCCAACTCCCCTTCTCTACTAGTAACCTCACTCCACCATTGCATAACATCATAAGATGATGTGCCTCACGATATCAGACAATGACATCGCCACATAGGCATATAAATGGCTGCCATGGTGTGATGCCAACCTGTGCAATCCATGACATCTAATTCCACCTTCCAACCAAGGACAATTTAATTGTGAGCAGTTTGTTTTCTCCCCTTTCATTATCATCATCGTCTTAGGACTGCAGAATTGGAAGGGACCCTACGGATCAAAGAGTCCAGCCCCTCTTAAGGAGGCACAGCGGGGAATCGAACCCCCAACCTCTCGCTCCATGGCCAGATATCAAAACCACTGAGCAGTACAGCAGTTCTATCCCAGGCTTTGTGTAATTTACTTAGAACACTGTGCATTACGTGCCCTATTTTTCTCTGAAGCGGGTTTTTAAAAATCTGCTTTAAAGGAAGTCATTTCATGTTGTCTTTGCCACTTGACACACAAGTTCTGAGGACCTTTATCTGGCTCAACAAGTGCCATATTTGATGACTGGCAAGCAACACAACCGTGCATGAAAGAGACTCATGCTAGGAGCACATACAAGCTGCCTTCTCCTCTTCCTCAATGCGCTTTGCTCTGTCATTAAAGCATTTAGCAATGCCTCCGGCATTGATCAATGTCACTCTTGCTAAAAAATATCCATGTTGCGGATATGAAAGCTAATGAGAAATTTCATCAAACGTGGCAGCAATTAGAGTTTAAATTCATTCTGGATTTTCTGGCTGGAATTGGAGCCAAACTGTCCGCTGCTGTGGCTTAGTGGAACTGGAAAAAGTGCAAAAGAGAGCAACTAAAATGATTACTGGGCTGGGGGAACTCCCTTATGAGGAAAGGCTAAAACACTACTTTTTACACCAGTGAACATCTGGGGCTTAGACATTGAGATAGTGGACAGCATTGAGTAACTGGGTGTTCACCTAAATAATAAAATGGACTAGACTCATAATACTGATGCCCTATACAAGAAAGGTCAAAGCCACCTCCATCTTCTGAGGAGACTGAGATCCTTCGGAGTGTGCAGGCCTATGTTAAGGATTTTTTATGACTCTGTGGTAGCCTCAGCTCTTTTCTACGCTGCAGTCTGCTGGAGTTCAGGTAGTACTGAACGGGACAAGAACAGACTGAACAAGCTGGTCAGGAGGGCTAACTCTGTCTTGGGCTGCCCTCTGGATTGTCTTGGGGAGATGGGTGAGAGGAGGATGTTGGTCAAACTCACATCCATTATGAACAATACTTCCCACCCACTGCACCAGACAGTGGAGACTTTGCGTAGCTCCTTCAGTGGCAAACTCAAACATCCTCGGTGCGGGAAGGAGTGCCACTGCAGGTCTTTTGTTCCCACTGCTGTTAGACTCTATAACTCTACAGTCCAACCTGATATTCATATGGTTGTATATTGTAGTTTCTTTTCCTTTTTCACAATTAATTTTTTATATCCAAATTTTATAGTGTATATTTGTATACTGGGTTTTTAATTTAATTTTATTTTATTTTAATCTCTATTATATATATTTTTTCTTTCACATTTTACACTTTTTGTGCACCAACCCTTATTTATATGTTCTTTATATTGGAAGCTGTATAACAAGTAAATTTCCCTGATGTGGGATTACTAAAGATTTATCTTATCTTATCAAAATGTTACAAAATGAAACAAAGTTGGAAACAGCCTTTTAAAATGAAACATTTCATTACTCTGTAAAATAGCTCCCTTACCCACCAAATTTGGTGCCTCTAGGAGCCAGGGAAGTAACAAAACATTTCGGCATTGTTTCATTTTCTTACAATTTTTTTTTATAAAAATTCATTTAAAAGTAAAACAAAACAACCACTAGTAGAAATGAAACAAAACGAAATGGAACTATATTTTTCCATTTCGTGCCATCCCTATTACAAACTGCAATTATTCTCCACGCTATTTTGTTATACAGTGGTCCCCCGCCCTTTACTTCCTGGTAAAGCACATCTTTAACATGTCTGAACTTCTGGGACCACCTTTTAAGAAGAGTGATTTACACTCGAAAGCTTGCAATGTTCTTTGTTTTTCATTTTTATTAGAGGCCTATAAAAGTATCACCTGTAACCTATTTTTGCAATTGTGTTTTGTGATGTCCACGCGGATCAAAACCCTTTTTGCTTTGATGAAAAGTTCTGGAGAGATGTAGCTTTTTCAGTACAGTACGTTCCCCCCTTTTGGCCTTTAAATTTATTGGAAAAATCCACATGTGCTTGGTAACTATCCTTGCTTGGGATCTAAGCTGCCAATTGCGAAGAACTTCATAACAGGATGCAATAGAAAGAAAGCCACACATATATTATAATATAATTATAATAATATGAAGAGGGTGGGATAACATGATGATGATGATGATGATGATGATGATGATGATGATGATGATGATGATGATGATGGACTACTTACTGTGTCTTTATATGAATCCATCATGCATACCTATACAGACTTTATGTTTACAACCACTTGTAACTTTGTGTTTATATCTCTTCTTGTATGATTGCATTGACACTACGTTATCGATTAGAGATGGGCACAAAACGAGTGATTTTTCGTTTTCATTTTTGTTTTTTCGTTTCGTTTCATTATGCAACGAAAACGAAATGAATTTTTTAAAAAACGAAACGAAAACGAAAACGAAACCACCAAATTTGCCATGCTTTTCGTTTTCGTTGCAGCAGATGCATTGAACGAAAAAGAATGCTAACGAAATAGCAATTTTTCATTTTTGTTTTCGTTTTTTCGTTTTGTTGCGTAACGAAACGAAAACAATTTTTTTTTGCAAAAAAGTCACAAAAACAAAAACGAACCGAAACGGACCCCTAAACGACCAAACAACAAACGAAACACCATTTTTTGAGTCGTGCCCATCTCTATTATCGATGGTCAGTTTTAATGTTGTCTTCTAATGCTGTAAGATACCCCTCAATTCCCTGTTTCTCAAACTGATTGTGTCTTAACAATAATGGACTGTATATTGTCTCTCCTTACTGTAAGCCGTTTTGAGTCCTTTTCCAAGGAGAAAGGCGGGGTAATAATAATAATAATAATAATAATAATAATAATAATAATAATAATAATAATAATAATAATAATAATAATAATAATAATAATAGTAGTAGTAGTAGTAGTAGTAGTAGTAGTAGTAGTAGTAGTAGTAGTAGTAGTAGTAGTAGTAAAATTTTGTGGCAGGGGGAAGCTGCACTGAATGAGGAGTGAAACTGTTTCTAACCAGTTCTCTTAATATTGTTACACCAAAAGTGGCTATATTTTATACGAGGCATTAAAATGATCTTGTTCACCTTGTAATTTGAGATAACAGTAGGAAAGATACAGAGCTGCCATTTGAGAAAACACAAGTGAAGAATATATCTAAAGGTAAGGGCAGACTGCTATGAAATTCTGACAACATAATAACAACCTTACTAGAATCCTTTTCATTGCTATTCGAAAGAAGCACCGATGATAAAAGTCCAGGTTAATTAGAAAAGCTAAGGGTCACTGAGGAGGCTAAAGTTTAAGACAGAACCACACAATGCCATTTCAATTAGTCTGATGAAGGTCACATCTGTGTACATGGAGCCGGGAGCCCTGACTGTGAATCTGTGGCACCTGTCAGCAATCCCCCGAAGTGAGTGGCAATCATTATATGAATTTTAAGACATGCTCTTCCGCTATTGTGATGATGGGGCCCTTGCTACATATGTGGATTGCAAAGAGATGTTGTTTTTAATAACCCGGGAAAGTTAAGAAACCCCCGATGCATGCGGTTCATCTGTCTTTGGAGAAACAGTTGCAGATTTGATAAGGTACCAGACTTGTCAAACCCTCAGCCATGTACAGTTGAATGTAAAACCTTAATGCATTGCCAGGCTTGCTTTTTAAAATTATTATTGTTGTTGTTGTTGTTGTTGTTGTTGTTGTTGTTGTTCATGATGATGATGATGATGATGATGATGATGCCTTGAATTCTTACATGGTGGTGAAACGAAGAAGCAGTCTTATGCAAACTGCACAGAATAGCATTAAGACTCTGCATTGTCCTTGTTGCTTAGGAGAAAACAGCAGTTCTCTGTTTCACTTGCAAGGCTGAGATATGGGTTTATACCGTTTGCGTCTTCTCCACTTGAAACGAGTTGTCTTGGAGCCTATCACAGTCCTCCGCATTTCTATTGTGATTGGGTGCTAGTGCATGAGCCACTGCTGGTCTTCCTTTGCTGAAAGCAAGGGTTGAACCCTGCAAGGAGAGGTTACTATAACTCCAACAGGAAACACAGAGCTGACTGAGCCATGCTTGGTGAGATAGGCCACCAGCAAGTGAGCTCCGATCAGCCACTGTCGGAAAACTTGTAAGGATGAAAGGGAAGCAATGATTGCATCTTATATGTGCCCGACAACCGTGTCTGGCAGCTGGTAAAACCATGTGATTACTCTTATGTACTTGTACTATGATAGACTGGGAGTTAGAAACTACAGGGATCATTTCATTTGCCTTTGAGTGCAATGGGTTTTGGGAAAGAACATTTGAACAGAGGAAAGAGGGACAGGCCTGCGAGGCACAAACATAACACATAAATTATGCAAATAGATAAGGATGATCATGGATGAGCATTTTGGCAGGAAGAAAATAATTGATTTGAGAATTTTGATTGCATTTGATAAGCAGCGCCTGGTCTCAAGGGGGTATTTAGTGCTCCTTAGGTATGCATCCCTTGTCAGAATATTCATTCCATTCACTCAGACAACTTGAATGTTCATCTGGCAATGCAGATTTTCCCCATAGGAAAACTGGGCAGTCAACAAGTACGAAAATAAATAAATAAATAAACCCTTATTGTCCCAGAGAGCACTATTCTTGTGCAGCTCAGATTTGTGTAAAAATGGCTGACTTAAGAAACACAAAGTCAAGAAACAGATGTGTGCGAGTGCAAGGGAGAAAAAAGGGCAATGCAACTACCAGAATGTTATGAACAAAGTATCATGTGTATATATGCTGTGTTGTTTATTGTTGTTAAATTATGTAGTTATATTCTGTTTATAGCTTCTTGCCTCATTTCAGAAGCTAAGCAGGGTCGGCCCTGGTTAGTACTTGGATGGGGGACCACCAGAGAATACCAGGTGCTGTAGGCGCCTGGAGTAGGAACTGGCAAGCCACTCCAATATTCCTGCCAAGAAAACTCCATGGACATGGAGTCACGAAGAGTTGGTTACAACTGTAACAACACAACACACAGAGAGATGCCCTAAGCATCTAAGCATCTGATCTTGCTTGATCTCGGAAACTAAGCAGGGTTGGCTCTGGCTAGTACTTGGATGGGAGACCACCAGGGAATACCAGGTGCTGTAGGTGACTGGAGTAGGAACTAGCAAACCACTCCAGTATTCCTGCCAAGAAAACCCCATGGACATGGGGTCACGCAAAGTCGGCCACAACTGTAATGACACAACACAACACAACAAATTCTGTTTACATTATGTTGTTTGTATTTTGGTTATTTAAATGTGTTACTTTGCTATATTGAGATTTTATGTTGTAAACCACCCAGAGTAACCCTAGGGTTAGATGGGCGGTATAAAAGTCTATTAAATAAATAAATAAATAGATAGATAAATAAATAAATATTGTCTTCTCGTTGTTCCTCTCCTATTAGATATCTGCAATGTCTATTATAACCACTGCCATCACTACCTTACAGTTCCAGAGTTGGAAAGAACTCTATGGACCATTGAGTCCAGCTTCTGTCATGGAGGAACAGTGGGGAATCAAACTCCCAACTTCTGGCTCAGCAGTCACCAATCCAAAGCACTGTTTTAGAAGTGTGACTGTTTAGAAGTGTGCCTGTCTTAGAAGTGTTACTGATGCTGACAGTCTTCAAAGATTCTTCAGCCCAAGGTCCTTTGCCTTTTGCTCTCCCCGTTTATGTTACATGGAGTGACTGGCCATAAAAATCTGCACGTAAAAACCTGTGGAAGACTTGCAGACAGCCGGACAATGGCGAAATCCTTAGTCCTTTTGTATTAATAGTAGACAAGTGGACAGGGTGGGTCCACTACAGGTTTTGTATATGTCTTCACTTCTAAGTTTTTTTCTCCTTGTTTGCTTTTTTTAAGAGTTTGTTTTGTTTTGTTTTGTTTGCTTCTGTTGTATGTAAATAAATGAAATAAAACAATAAAAATAATCTGCACTTTTCATTCTGCTTTACACAGCTGAATCTTTGTGCGTGTTATGGATTTTATGATGTCTTGGTCTTGATTCATTTGCTTTAGTTTCTACAAAGCAAACAAATAATGCTGTTATTGTTCTTCTTCTTTTGAGTTACATACAACCCCCTAGTGCTAAAGCACAACGTGGCTTGCAACATCATTATGCAAACAACACTTTGAAATACAGGTAATTGTCTTTGTTATAGTTCCCTGTGTTCAAGTCATTAACAGTTTTGCTCAACTCCTGCAGACTGAATGCCGTACCTCCCTTTAATCAATATATCTTATAATTCTAAATTTACCTGATTACTAATACCAACTTTCTCTGACATGGTATAATAGAATTTGAGATCAGGCTGCCACTGTTATTTCCACAACTTCTTAACACAACTCTCTAGCGTTCAGAATCAGGATATACAGTGGTACCTTGTATAAAGGAATTAATTCGTTCCAAATGAAATTATGTTCAGCAAATTTTCCTTTATACAAATTTCCCATAGGAATGCATTGAAAACAGAGTAATCCCTAATTGCGACCATTTTTATGTTGTATGGATTCACCCCATAGGCAATTCTTTTAAGCAAATTTCCCCTATCCCTGGAATTTTTTATGTTGTATAGATTTTATGTTATACAAACCGTTTGTTATACAAGGGTCCACTATGCTAGGTAAAACGTTTAGTTACTAGATTTGTGGATGGGTGTAGCATTTAAAAACTGAATACTAATTAGAAAACATACTTTCCCATCAACTAAAAAAAGAAAACATGAAACAGCATCTGGGCTTACGCCTGGTCTAATTAGTCCTTCAACCTATGGCTTTTTTCTGGAATTTCAATTTAAACTTTTGTCTTGAATGCTCCCGCTCCCAGTTATAATGTTGTGTGTTGTGTCATTACAGTCGTGACCAGTTCTTTGTGACCCCATGTCCATGGAGTTTTCTTGGCAGGAAAACTGGAGTGGCTTGCCAGTTCCTACTCCAGGCGCCTACAGCACCTGGTATTCCCTAGTGGTCTCCCATCCAAGTACTAACCAGGGCCGACCCTGCTTAGCTTCCGAAATCAGGCAAGATCAGATGTGCTTAGGGCATCTAGGCAGCCCAGTTATAATAGACCCATTTAGAAGAAGATGTAATGTGGCAGGAAATAATTTACAGAAAAAATAATTTTCTTTCTTTCTTTCTTTCTTTCTTTCTTTCTTTCTTTCTTTCTTTCTTTCTTTCTTTCTTTCTTTCTTTCTTTCTTTCTTTCTTTCTTTCTTTCTTTCTTTCTTTCTTTTCATATTGCTTCCAATGCTCTTTGTGGCACAGTGGTTCAGCTGCTGAACAGAAGCCAAAACTGTGGTCACGACCTAGGGTTCAATCACAGGTAGCTGACTTGTGGTTGACTCAGACTTCTACCCTTTTGAGGTTGGTAAAATGACCAGCTCAAAGAAGGGGGAAGGGGGCAATGTGTAGCCTCCATAATTAAACTGTAAACCACTCTGAGTGCTTTAAGCACTCTGGGGTGGTATATGCACTTTGCATTTTTTTGCTCATTTCCATCCACCACAATAGACCTAGAATTAAATCATTTCGCTTCCATCTAACATAAAAGTATGCATGTGTGTGCGTTGATTGCTTGGCACACAGACACAGACACAGACACAAACACAGACAGACAGACAGACAGACAGACAGACAGACAGACAGATGCTTGTGCACCTACCTCTCTGAATTCTAGCCTTCAGCTGGAGAAACAGTGCACGTGTCTGGAGAGGGTCTACTTTCAAAAACACCAGATTAAATGTACCTTCCAAGGGAATGTAAACTGGGATATAAACTCCATGTAACTTGGAGTTGATTTCATTCAATTTCCATTTACTTTGGCACATATTCCGAACTATTGCTTTTGTGTAACTGAGTCCTGAGACTTGGAAGGATGCGGTTAGGGAGAGAAGGACAAGCGAGTGAAAAAGGAATAGGTTGGTAATGCCCACTGCCCATGACAATAACACCCTTGATGACACCACCTTGTATGTCGGTTTTTTTTGGGGGGGGATAAATATATTACAAAGATAGTTATCGCTTCTCTAATGAGGCCACTGTTTCCAGATTAAGCTTCTAATACAGTGGTGGAAGTTTGTTTTAAAAAAAGCTTAAAAATGGAGATAGACCCCCTGCACGTATTTCCCCCTATAAATTTCCAAGCTTTGCTAAAATGCACCTTGGGGTGCATTGGATATGTGTGTGGGGTGGGTGCACTTAGCTACATTGTTTTAGGTAGCAAAACATTTTGGATTGATTAATGCCTATTTGCCAGGCATTATTGGGAAGATGATTGATGGAAACTTCTTAAATGATATTTTACATCCATTCAATCCTATCTAAAAAAAAATCACCGGTTGCAATGGAATGCACTATTCTGTGCAGCAAGTCCCACATTTCCATTGAGAGGCCAGAGTCTAACTAGAAGGTCACGCTCATCTCTGGAACCACAAACCTCCAAGGTAGTTGATGGTTCACTCCTCCAACCATGAACAGCCAATGTGGTCAACCGCAGGTCAGACCGTTCATTACAATAATCCATTATTTCCAGCTCACTGTGTTCTTCCTGTTCTCCATCAACTTAAATCATGGATGCCTTTTCGGTTTTCTTTTTCAAATGTGCATTCAAATAAATATTTCCCTTTATTAAAAAAATGAATGAATGAATCAAGCATTGTGGCTTCCTATATTGAGTTCCCCAATTGAAATCATTCAATGGGGAACTATTTCTTCAGAGTGGAATGTCTCACCTTGGAGAAGATCTGAAGATCTGATCAGCAAAAGTGTGTCTTTAAAACTGGCTTTTAAAAGTTACGTCCATCTCCATCTTGCCAACCTATTACTAATGATGGGTCTGCATGGCATTTTATCTCTCGCTTTAGGAAGCTTCAGAAACGATCTAGGATAATGAGATCACCGTTGTCATGACCCAAAATTCAGTCAGGAGAAGCTAGCTAGACTTTCTCCACAAGGCTAGACGTAATTGGGAAAATATCAAGGAGACGTGGTTCAGGTCCCTAATTCCATAAAGAGAAGAGAAAGCTCCCATGAATAAGAAGTGAAGAGTCATTTCAAAGCGGGTTCATTTCTGAGGATCCATAGGTAGCACAAAAATGGATTCTGAAATTTCCGTGGTGTCACACTTTTCAAACATTTCTTTTAAGCCCGCTATTCTTTCAGTGTGAAAGAGATGTGGTGCTGGATGCATGAATCTACTTTGTGTAGCCAAACTAGGTAAAAAAGGTTCCCCACACACGATTGCTAGTTGTGTCCGACTCTAGGGGCAGTGCTCATCTCTGTTTTCAAGACAAAGAGCCAGTGTTGTGCAAGTCTGGGTTCATATGGCTGGCATGGCTAAATTCATTTCTGCACATGGAACACTGATTACATTTCCACTTTTTATCGTGGTACCTATTTATCTACTTGCAGTTACATGCTTTCAAACTGCTAGGTTGGCAGGAGCTGGGGTTAACTGTGGGAGCTTGCTCCATTGTGTGGCACCCGGGATTTGAACCGCCGAGCTGCCGACTTTGCAGCCGACAGTTTCAGCATTGCTCAAATCAGTATAGCAAGCAAGGGGGACAGGTACAGGATCAGGAGAATCACAACTTACAAAGGAGAAGGGGGTCAAACTTTCCCCAACAAAATACCTGCACATATCTGTGAATGCAGAGGACAACACCCCCTCCCATCTGCAGGTTAAGTATGCACTGAGTCACTTGTCCACTGGTTGGTTGAACATATCCCTCATAGATAGAATGATCTTAATGTATAATGTCTGTGAAGATTCTCAGTCATCCAGGTGAGTTTATCTGGACGTTGAGTCATGACAACTGGACTTCTTTTCTTGAGAGACTGAAACATTTCGCTGCTCATCCAAACAGCTTTGTCAACCTTCTTTATGGTCCAGCTCTCACTTCCATACATCACTACTGGAATGGAGAAGATTATCTACCCCATAATGTTGGGATCATCAGATTTTAGATTTTCTCTGTATGTTGGCTAAATACACAGAGAAGGAAGGAGTTGGAACACGTTGCTTCTCTTATCCCCAGTAACACGTGCCAGTTAGATGTCCATTGTACACAACACCAGCACAATTGTAATCCAAGTTTATGTTTTCTTGCATGAAAACAGAAAACCATAGATTTTGTCTCAGGGCCCTAGAGCTGGTGTGATATTTTTCTGGCACTCTCAGTAAGAGGCCTGCTGTAGGCAAGGACCATTTTCATGAAAAATTATAAAAGGTGTTGTCATGTTTCCAGGACTTGAATAGGTTGCTCTTTGCACCTACAGGCACTGGATAGGTTGCTCTTTGCATCTAGAAGCATTGAATAAGTTGCTCATTGCATCTTTTTATCACCAAGCCAGTCATCCCGTGCTTCTCTTTACATATGAAGGAATGTGCAGAGGCATTTTGGACCAAAGGGCAAAAGAAAGTGTTGATTATTCATTTTTCACATCAGAGGTGAGAATTCCGACAAAATACTAGGAATTTCTTGGCAGACTGTCTCATCAAGGAGAATTAATTTTGAAGGATGATTCTTTGCATGTAGGAACAGACTTTGAAACAGAAGGTTGTTCTCTTGTGACATTGTGGTGACTTTTGAGTGCACTAATGCTCATCCTAGTAGTCAACCCTTTCCCCCAAAATACTCAAAAACACAGGAAGCTGAATAGCTCTATATCCCCCAAGGTGGAGCGAGTCTTCTGCCAAGCTAATGAGTCTTAATGGCCCACTCCAGACCAAACCACTCTCAAAAGCTTTACACTATAACACTGATGGCTTGCCATAATATGTTAGTTCTGGGAAATTCTTTAGTTTTCCCAGCTATGATGGAGTCTAAGGCTAAACTCAGAGGAAACAGAGGAAAAGCTCAAGGAAGACTGCAGGTGATGCTGTAATTTTTACAGACATGAACATTCTGGGGCTTCCGCTCTACCTCTGTCTCCATTTCAGCTGCTGCCATCTGAAGAGGAGTACTGAGAACTACTGTCCTCCTTAACACAATTTCTTCGAAGGAAATCTCCCTTACGGTTTCCTTCTTCCCATGGGTTTAGGTTGGATCGTTTCCCCTCTGCCACTGTGTTCTTGCCTGCTCATTTCTCCTCTTCCCCCACTGAATGTTCTTTTTGTGATTTTTTTTCTACTTGTGTCAGAAGGAACGAGATGAAATTTGCACCTTCCAACATTACCAACTGCATGAGACCATCTGTTTAGAAAATTAGAAGTGGAACGTTCTGCCTCTCTTAATGGGCTGAAATGGCTGTTCTGCTCTATTCTGTCGGGGGAATTTAGTTTGCCGGCACCTCACCAGTGACTTTTAGTCATTTAAAAAAATTATGTGTGCGTGCACATGCACGCACGCACGCACACAATGCAGCACAGGTATTTAAATTCCATTGCCATCAGAGCATTGTTGGGAATCTTTCACTGCCTGCTTCATTTTTTAAATTATTCCAGACCTATTGGATGTTCTATTTTATTTTTTTGTCTTGTACTATTGGCCAAAAGATTGAGAAGCCCACAAACTGGAGAACTGGTGGTCCATGATGTTTTGTGGTCTGTGGCTATCCAAGGACTGTGGAATCGCTCTCTCCCCCTCCTCTCTCCTCTCTCTCTCTCTCTCTCTCTCTCTCTCTCTCTCTCTCTCTCTCTCTCTCTCTCTCTCTCTCTCACACACACACACACACACACACACACACACACACACACACACACACACACACACACTTGTGCACCAAAAATGCCTGCCTCCCTATCTTGTCTTCAAGCTGTTGCCACCACTGCTATTCTTAGAGGCCGCAGACACGGCTCATTGCTCGAAAGCCAGACTGCCTCCCTGTGTATGTGTGCCCGCTGTTCAGCTGACAGACAGGCACCGGCTCACAGGCACTGCTGAACAGGAGAAAGGTTTAGCGTGTCATCTTGTTTCAGCAGAATGAGTTGCACAAACCAAACCACAAACCAGCCCAGTTCACGGTGGGTTTTCTTCCTGGTTTGTAGCTTGGTCCGTGCCCATCTCTAGTCAATAGCCTTTTTTAGATCAAAAATAGAGGCCATCCGGGCCAGTCTTGACTCCGGTTGCACTAATCTATCCTCGGCATCTCTCGACGCTGCACCCCCTCACTCTCCTCGATTGGATGAATTTGGGCCTGTTTCCTCATCTGAGGCCTCCAGGGCTATTGCCCATTGCCGGCCCGCGTCCACCCCCTTTGATCCTTGCCCATCTTGGCTTATAAAAACTGCCGGAGGGAGCATGCCTGAGTGGGCTTCTACTACAGCCGCAGCCTCCTTCAGGGAGGGGATTTTTCCCTCTCACCTGAAGGAGAAGGTGGTTAAGCCCATTCTTAAAAGACCTGGCCTGGCATCGGATGAATTGGCGAAGTACCATCTGATTGACAATGTTCCCTTCATGGGCAAGGTTATCGAGAGGGTGGCCGCGGTCTGGCTCCCGTCTTTTTTTGGAGGAACAACAGCTCCTTGACCCATGCCAGTCTGGGTTCAGGCCGGGCCGGGGGACTGAGACAGTCTTGGTCGCACTGCAAGATGACCTCATCCGGGGGGGGGGCAGACAGGGATAGCTCTACCTTGTTGGTCCTAGATCTGGCGGCGGCCTTCAATACTGTCAACCACGGTATCTTACTGGATCGGCTCTCCAAGGTGGGTATCGGGGGCACTGTGCACAGTTGGCTCCGGTCCTTCTTGGAGAGCCGTCCCCAGTATGTGCAGCATGGGGGGGGGGAACTGTCGGCCCCGTGGATACTCCCTTGTGGGGTTCCGCAGGGGTCGTCTCTCCCATGCTGTTTAACATCTATGTGAGGCCGCTGGCAGAGGTCATTAGGAGATTTGAGGTCTGCTGTCACCAGGATGCTGATGACACGCAGCTCTATCTCTCCTTTTCCACCTCTGCAGTTGAGGCTGTCCAGACCCTCGACCAGTGCCTGGATGCAGTCATGGCATGGACCAAGGCTAACAGACTCAAGCTCAACCCCGAGAAGACTGAGGTGATGTTCTTTGGGACTTCCCCTTCCGGCTATGGGGGCCCTCTCCCCAGCATGGAGGGTGTTTCCCTCCAGCTGGCGGACAGCGTTCGGAATCTGGGCGTGGTCCTGGACCCGGCTCTCACCATGGAGGCCCAGGTGGCTGCCGTGTCCAGGACTGCCTTTTCCCACCTCCGTCAAATTGCTCAGATTCGCCCATACCTGGATGGGGACTCCCTGAGAACTGTTGTTCAAGCGTTGGTGATCTCAAGAATAGATTATTGCAACGCTCTCTACATGGGGCTGCCCTTGACTCTCCTTCGGCGACTGCAGCTGGTGCAAAATGCGGCAGCCAGACTGGTGGCGGGTGTACATCGCTACGACCACATCACTCCAGTTCTGGCCCGCTTGCATTGGCTACCCATTGCATCCCGAATCAGATTCAAGGTCTTGGTTTTAATTTATAAAACCCTCCATGGCCTAGGACCTGACTACCTGGCAGAGCGGATCACCCAGCAGTCAACTTCGGCCCGTCCAACGAGGATGTCGCGGGTGCACTCGCTACGGGTGGCCACTCCCAGAGAGGCCCGGAAAACCTCTACTCGGAGCCGGGCCTTTTCTGTGGCTGGCCCTACCTTATGAAACCACCTTCCCAGCGAAGTGCACCTTGCACAGACCCTGCCAGCCTTTTGGAAGCTGCTAAAGACGATGCTCTTCCGTGAGGCGTTTGGTGACTTAATTTAATTTTTTCCCCCTCCATCTGCCTTCAGTTTTTATGCTTCTAGTTTTTTATGCCAGGGTTGCATTTTTATATTGTTTGTCAATTGTTGTTTTTTGTCTGTTTGGTTAGCTGATTATGAATTGTTGATTTATTTTGTTGTGAACTGCCTGGAGTTCCTTCGGGAAGACGGGCGGTATACAAGCCTCATAATAAAATAAATAAATAAATAAAGTACAATGGTCACAGTATTCAAGCAATTTTTT
Source organism: Phrynocephalus guinanensis (assembly GCA_037367245.1). Classification (NCBI taxonomy): domain Eukaryota; kingdom Metazoa; phylum Chordata; class Lepidosauria; order Squamata; family Agamidae; genus Phrynocephalus; species Phrynocephalus guinanensis. Next base: position 13,155,484 of record CM074739.1, on the reverse strand, counting down.
TTTGGTGGCAGGGAGATTGTTGTTGTTCAATTGTGAAGTCATGTCCGATTCTTCGTGACCCCATGGACCAGAGCACGCCAGGCCCTCCTGTCTTCCACTGTCTCCCAGAGTTTGGTCAAATCCACGTTGGTAGCAGCAATGACACCCTCCAACCATTCTCTGCCATCCCCCTTTCCTTTTGCCTTCAATCTTTCCCAACATAGGGAACATCCTCTCTCCTCATGAGGTGGCCAAAGTACTGGAGCCTCAGCTTCAACATCTGTCCTTCCACTGAACAATAGGGGAATAGGATATGCTATAGCAGCTAAAGGAAGTTGCCGTTAGAATAGGCCAATTCGAATAAGTGGAATTTATGTAGAGGTTGACTACAGGCCTACTCTAGTGATGATAATAATAATAATAATAATAATAATAATAATAATAATAATAATAATAATAATAATAATAATAATAATAATAATAATAATATATTCTTTAAAAATGCAATCTGCAGAATTAGCATTGCATAGAAAAGTCCAAATGGAATAAATTAGAGCATATATCAAGTTGTGCGGAAGCAGGAGAAAATGAGTCACTGTTTTTGCATTGTGTTGATGAAAATAAAGTTTCTATGCTATACAGCAGGCATGGCCAAACTTCGGCCCTCCAGATGTTTTGGACCGCAACTCCCACAGTCCTTTGCCATTGGCAATCTAAGCTTAGAATTCTGGGAGTTGTGGTCCAAAACATCAGGAGGGCCGAAGTTTTGCCATGCCTGCTATACAGTATTTTTAATATAGGAGTGGCTGGTTTTAATACAATGACCACTGTGCAAAGTGTAGCATTTGTAGTGCCATGTACACATGTACTGTAATAAAAATAGATTGCTGTTCAGGTGGAAGAGAACAGAGGGCTTAGAGGCTGGAAGGATGAGGATTGTTTTCTTCCCAAACTCGCATGCTGCCTGTAGTTTGAAATCAGAGGTAGGGAAGGAATGATTGGTTAGTGCAGTCACCCTGTCCCAGAAAGGTTCCTCCCAGCCAAAGCACCCAAAGGCAGCATGTGAGGTTGGAAAAGACTCAAACAAGATTCAGGCTACCGTCACATCATCTGACTTATCCACAGAGAAAGAAAAGATCTACAGTATTCCTGTTTCCAAAAACTCTTGTATTCATTCATAATTTTTTTGAGAGAGAGCTTTAATCAATTTTTGCAAAAGCACTGCACGAGACAGGAAGTTGATGGGGGAATACAATAATTAGATTCTATTTTTAGACATTTGCTTCAAGCCAAAAATAAAAAAATTCTGACATTTTGTTTTCTCTGCCTAAAAATCAAGGGGATCGTTTCAGGTGGAGCGAGCTTTGCCTCTGCTGAAGTTTAATGAAGCACAGCTCTGTGTGAAAATTGGAGGCTTAACCAATTAAATAATATATCTAATTAGCAAGTGGGAAAGCTGCTATAAATCTAGTTTCCAGATGTGTTTGGGCTCGTACTACACCCCCCATTGTCCCCCAGGTAGCAGGATCAATAGCGCCGGTGATGCATCTGATTCCCTTCAAGTTGATACACTGAATATTATGTGCTGCATCATGCTGGCAACAGTACTTTCTTTTCTATCCACCGGTGAGATCATTTGAAATATTGTGAAGCTTTGTTCCAAAATACACACCACAGTGCCGTCTTTATTTAGTGCAGAATACAAGAGCATATGCCGGCAGAGCAGCAAAGAGGAAGGAGGTGGTGAGGAGAAGCACACGGCTATAGAGGAAGCACACGGCCAGAGGGCATAGAGATTGCTTCCTGTTTTTGCAGGAGGTAAGGGGCGGAGTTTTATCTTTAAATAGCTGCTCCCAAAACAACAACAACAACAACAACAACAACAACAACAACAACAACAACAACAACAACAACAACAACAACAACAACAACAACTGAGTATATTTGAGTTCCCAAGCCAAGCTACTCCTCAGGAGATCCTACACACATTAGCAAGTTAGCACTGGAAACTTCCTGACATGCTTGCACTTGGTGTAGAGGTGCTTTAGCGGCCCCTACACTGTTAGATTTTGAATAAACAACAAAAGAAGTAAAGAGTCTTACTAGATTAAAAAAAATTAGTGTAAGTTTACATTTTTGAGACCTTGAATACATTTTATTGCACTCGTTAAAATGGAGTTGGAGGGAGCAGCTGTAGTTACCTGCAGTACTTGTGCCATGTTTGTCATCTTGACAGAGCGTGTGCAGAACTACATCTGCTGCAAGTGCAAGCTGGTTGCGCTATTGGAAGAGAAGGTCCAGCAGCTAGAGGCTCGCATATCAGACCAGCAACATATTAAGGAGCTTGAGCGGTTCTTGGACAGAGCGGAACGGACTATCCAGGTCCAATAAGAGACAGGGCACACTTCTGAGGATGAAGTCACTTCCCCAACTCAGGAGGTAGATGGGTGGAGGAATGTGACTCAAAGGAGTAGAAGGCCAAGGGATCGCTCAGAGAGTCTCATGCTGCACAATCAGTTTGAGGCTCTTTCCCTCAGCACACCTCATGAGGCACACACAGAGGAAGATTTGGTTTCACCGGAGGATCTCTCCCTCATCACTATTGATGAGATACAAGATCAGGTACATGTAGATGAGCAGGCTGCAGGAGAAAAGCTTCTTGTACTAGGGGATTCTATCATTAGAAATACAGAGGGATGGATTTGTGATGAGCATGATAACCGTATGGTCACTTGCCTGCCAGGTGCAAAGGTTGCAGACATCACGAGAAATCTAGATAGCTTGTTAGAGAGAAACGGGAAGGAGCCAGTGGTCATGGTACACGTTGGTACCAATGATGTCGGGAAGGCCAAGCGGTCAGTCTTGGAAGCCAAATTCAGGTTGTTAGGTAGAAGATTGAAGTCCCGGGCTTCCAAGGTAGCATTTTCAGAAGTGCTACCTGTTCCTCGTGCAGGACCCGCCAGACAGGCAGAACTCAGAAGCCTCAATGCGTGGATGAGGCGATGGTGTCGAGAGGAGGGCTTTAGATTTGTCAGGAACTGGAGAACATTTTGGGACAAGCCAAACCTGTTCAGGAGGGATGGGTTGCACTTGAATCATGATGGGACCAGATTGCTGGCACTCAACCTCAAAAAGGCAGCAGAGCAGCTTTTAAACTGATAACTGGGGGAAAGCCGACAGGAGCTGAGTGGCATCCGGTTCGGAACACCTCATCCTCGGGGAATGAGGTTGGAGAGGGTAGAGAATCACATAGAGAAGACATAGCAGGTATTAGCACTGGGAGAATAACGGAATGTGACAGTTTGTCTACTGAAAATAAAAGCTGTCGGGGGAAAAGAACAAGGCAGCAGCTCTTGTTGCAGGACCCACTGTACAGGTGCTTCTACGCCAATGCTCGAAGCCTCCGAGCAAAGATGGGAGAACTTGAACATTTGGCAGCTAGGGATAACATAGATATAATAGCCATAACAGAAACCTGGTGGAATGAGGAGAACCAGTGGGATACAGCAATCCCAGGCTATAAACTCTATAGAAGGGATAGAGAGGGGCGGGTTGGAGGAGGAGTGGCCATCTATGTCAAAGAAGGGGTAAAATCCAGCAGAATGGAGATGGACAGAGGGTCTGACTCCACCATAGAATCACTTTGGGTTAAACTACCAGGTCCAAGGAGTGATGTGATAGTTGGAGTATTCTATTCTATTTTTTGAGACTGTATACGCATGCATACCACGCCTTATATGGTTGTTCTCCAGAATGTTATTATGGGCTATTTTAATAAGAGCTATTTTAATAAACTTTTAATAAACTGCCTATCAGCATCCTGAGAGTGTTCTCTCCCACACTGCTATTGTCTGTGGATGCTCCAGTCCTTTCACCTTGGTATTCTATCGTCCACCAGATCAAAAACTTGAGGGGGACCTTGAAATGAGGAGAGAAATCATGGAGGTGGCTAAGAGGGATAGGATAGTAATCATGGGGGACTTCAATTATCCCCACATTGACTGGGTCAATGCGAGCTCCGGGAAAGAAAGAGAAACAGGGTTTCTCGACTTGCTGAATGACTGTGCCTTAGAGCAACTTGTCATGGAGCCCACCCGAGAACAGGCAACTCTGGATCTAATACTGTGCGATACTCAGGACCTGGTCAGGGATGTGAATGTCACTGAGCCTCTGGGGAACAGTGACCATGCTGCAATTTCCTTTGCCATGCATGTCGGAGGAAGAGTGTCAACCAAATCAGACATAAAAACCCTTGATTTTCGAAGGGCAAACTTCCCTCAGATGAGGAAACTAGTTAGAGAGAAATTGAAGGGGAAGGTTAGAAGAATCCAATCTCTTCAGAGTGCATGGAGCCTCTTTAAAACAACAATAATAGAGGCCCAGCACAAGTGCATACCACAAAGAAAGAAGAGCTCATTTAAGTCCAAGAGGACACCGGCATGGTTAACGAGTGGAGTTAGAGAGGCTCTAAAGCACAAGGAGAGATCTTTCTGTAAATGGAAATCCTCCCCAAATGAGGAAAATAGAAAGGAACACAAACTCTGGCAAAAGAAATGTAAGAAGAGGATAAGGGAGGCAAAGAAAGATTTTGAGGAACGCATGGCTAGCAATATAAAGGGTAATAATAAAAGCTTCTTTAAATATGTTAGAAGTAGAAAACCTGCCAGAGAACCAGTTGGCCCTCTGGATGGTGAGGGAGGAAAAGGGGAGGTTAAGGAGGACTTGGACATTGCAGAGAAATTGAATGAGTTCTTTGCGTCTGTCTTCACGACAGAGGACCTTGAGCGGATTCCGCTGCCTGAGCCACCCCTCTTGACTAAAGAATTAAATCAAATACAGGTTAAAAGAGAGGAGGTTTTAGGACTAATTGATAAATTGAGGATTAACAAGTCACCGGGCCCAGATGGCATCCACCCAAGGGTTATTAGGGAACTGAGAAACGAAATTGCAAATCTCTTAACGGTTATATGCAACTTGTCTCTTAAAACGGCCACAGTGCCGGAGGACTGGAGGATAGCAGATGTCACACCAATTTTTAAAAAAGGAAGGAGGGGGGACCCGGGAAACTACAGGCCAGTTAGCCTTACATCTGTCCCAGGGAAGATGGTGGAAAGCCTCATCCAAGAGAAAATCTAAAAACACATAAAAGAACAAACCGTGCTGAGAGAAAATGAGCATGGCTTCTGTAAGGGTAAATCTTGTCTGACAATCCTTTTAGAATTTTTTGAAAAGGTCAACAGGCACATGGATTTGGGTGAACCGGTGGATATAGTCTATCTGGATTTTCAAAAGGCTTTTGACACAGTCCCTCACCAAAGGCTGCTGAGAAAATTGCACAGTCAGGGGATAAGAGGGCAGGTCCTCTTGTGGATTGAGAACTGGTTGAGATCCCGGAAACAAAGAGTAGGTGTCAATGGGAAATTTTCACAATGGAGAGAGGTGAAAAGCGGTGTGCCCCAGGGCTCTGTCCTGGGACCGGTGCTTTTCAATCTGTTCATAAATGACCTGGAGACAGGGATAAACAGTGAGGTGGCCAAGTTTGCCGATGACACAAAACTTTTCCGTGTGGTAAAAACCAGAGAAGATTGTGAAGAGCTCCAGAAGGATCTCTCCAAACTGGGGGAATGGGCCGAGAAATGGCAAATGCGTTTTAATGTAACTAAATATAAAGTAATGCATATTGGGGCAAAAAATCAAAACTTCATCTATCAACTCATGGGCTCTGAGTTATCCGTGACGGATCAGGAAAGAGATCTTGGTGTGTTGGTGGACAGCTCCATGAAGGTGTCTCCCCAATGTGTGGCAGCGGTGAAGAAGGCCAATTCCATGATAGGGATTATCAAAAAGGGGATTGAAAATAAAACAGCGAACATTATAATGCCTTTATACAAAACAAGAGTAAGGCCCCACCTGGAGTATTGTGTACAATTCTGGTCACCGCATCTCAAGAAAGACATAGTGGAACTGGAAAAGGTGCAGAAGAGAGCGACTAAAATGATTACTGGGCTGGGGCACCTCCCTTATGAAGAAAGGCTAAAACATTTGGGCCTCTTTAGTCTGGAAAAAAGGCGCTTGAGGGGGGATATGATTGAGACATACAAAATAATGCAGGGTATGAGTAAAGTGGATAGAGGGAAGCTCTTCTCTCTCTCCCAAAATGCCAGAACTAGGGGACATACACTCAAATTGAGGGCTGGGAGAGTAAGAACTGACAAAAGAAAATTTTTTTTCACCCAGCGCGTTGTTAGTCTGTGGAACTCCCTGCCACAGGATGTGGTGATGGCATCTGGCCTGGATGCCTTCAACAGGGGATTGGACAGTTTCCTGGAGGAAAAGTCCATCACAGGTTACAAACCATGATGGAGATGTGTAATCTCCAGGCTTAAAACCGGGGTACTTCAAGGGCCAGATGCAGGGGAGTGCTATCAGGAGACATATATCTAATCTCATGCGCTCCCAGACGCATCTGGTGGGGCCACTGTGAGATACAGGAAGCTGGACTAGATGGGCAGCTGGCCTGATCCAGCAGGGTTCTTCTTATGTTCTTATGTTCTTATGCTATTGGATGGATTAGGCACAATCCATCCAGGGTTTTCCAGGCACAGAACATCCAGAAGAGGTTCCCCACCTGTTCATCTGGGACCTCCATGCAGTTTACCCACAGCCCCACAGCAGCAGAACCCCTCAACCCACAGCCATCCAAACGCTGGCTCATCTTGGTCAGCAATTCTTCTTGGAGGCACAGTGGGGATTGTAACGGAGTTAGGATGATGGGACACAGCATGAAAGGAAATTGGCATGATGGGATATAGTGTAATTTACAAGGCTCAATATTAACGACACATTTACAGCATTGTCTCAGACGCTTGTCTATGGAATGTAACAGTTAAGAGGCAACAAAACAAGTTAGAGAAAATTAGACAGCCTCCATTGGTCAATTACTTCACGTAATTGACCAATTATCTGCATCAACAGAAGCATAGTGTTTAGATCAAGGAAAGTGATAGCACCACTCTATTCTGCTCTGGTCAGATCTCACCTGGAGTACTGTGTCCGGTTCTATGCACCTCAATTTAAAAAGGATGTTGACGACCTCGAGTGGGTGCAGAGGAGGGCGACCAGGATGGTTGAGGGTCTGGAGGAAATGTCTTATGAGGAACGGCTTAGGGAACTAGGAATGTTTAGCCCCTCTAAAAGAAGGCTGAGGGGGAATATGATAGCTATGTTTAAATATTTGAAATGGTGTCATATTGAATAGGGATCAGGTTTTGTTTTCCATGGCTTCAGAGACTAGGACTCGGGGCAATGGTTTCAAGCTACAGAAAAAGAGATTCCATTTGAACATTAGGAATAACTTCATGATGGTTAGAACTGTTCGGCAGTGGAATATGCTGCCACGGAGGGTGGTGGAGTCTCCTTCCTTGGAGGTTTTTAAGCAGAGGCTGGATGGCCATCTGTCGGAAATATTGTGATGGGGTTCCTGCATGGCAGGGGGTTGGACTAGATGGCCCTTGAGGTCTCTTCCAACTCTATGATTCTATGACACCTCGAAGATTCTCAGAGCTGGGGGAAAAAAGAAAAGTTTATACTTAAGTCTAAGAGAGAGGCTTGCTTGGAATCTGGCTTCAAGATGGAGTCAGCTAGATTTAGACCTAGCCAGCATAGGCTTGTAGGTTTCATAGTATTAAGATAGTGAGAATATCATAGGCTTTATTATTTTTAAGCAATATTATATGATTGTATCTGATAAGTATTTTTATATTTTTCAGTGATTTTTATTGTTTTTTCATTTTTGTAACTTAGAATTGTGAATAAAAGGATTTCATTAAATTGATGGTCTCAGACTGTTTGTTTTCTTTACAAGAACCCACAGGAACTCAGGTAATTCTTGGCTAGTTACACTCCTACTCCTGAGCTTCCTTACAGGGATTCGAACTCCTGGCTCTTGCCTCCATCGCCAGGCACGTCAATCCACGGAGCTATAAACCCAGTCTGTCTTTTTGACTCCAAAGACACCTCCATTTTCAGGTTCAAAATCTTTGCATTATTAACATACTTTCCAGCCTATATCAGAACATCTGAGGCATATGCAACAAAATGCAATGATTACTTTTTTAAGAAAAAGAATTTATTTATGTATTTATTTATTTTAGAGTATTTTTACCCCACCTTTCTCATTGGAAAAAGAACCCAAGGCGGCTTACAGTAATGAGGGATAATATACAGTCCAGTACAATCAAGACATGTTCAAGTATTGAGAACAAGGAATTGAGAAACATCTTACAGCACTAATAGACAAGAGCTATTAAAGGTACAAGAGAATGCGAGCAGTTAAAGGGGAGTAAAGTTCCATGTAAAATTATGAGTGATGGAATCTAACGTTGAAAACATAGTGTAAGTGTAAATCCATGAGGTTATAAGTAGCTATAAACACAAAGTCTATGTGATCCCGTAGATTCATATAAAAGACACATAATAGTTAGACCTGGAAGTTGAGTCATGGAAACTGTACTTCTTTTTCTTGAGAGATAGAAACGTTCCGCTGCTGATCCAAACAGCTTCATCAGTCTTCATCAGTTCAGACTGATGAAGCTGTTTGGATGAACAGCGAAATGTTTTTATCTCTCAAGAAAAAGAAGTACAGTTTCCATGACTCAACTTCCAGATAAACTCACCTGGATGACGGAGAATCTTCACAGACATAATAGGTAGACCATCATTTAGAGAAAACGTGCCTGAAGAGAAAGGTCTTTGCCTGTTTCCGGAAGGACAACAGAGATGACACAGTCCTGGCCTCTAGTGAGAGGGAGTTCCAGAGTCTGGGCGCAATGCAACCCTTTCATGGGTTCCCATCCATGGTGTTGATGAGAGTAGATTCTGCTGATAGTTCACCAAAGACAGAAGACAAGTGAACGAGTGAGCGAGCGAGCCCCCAAAGCTTGGATGAAAAGCCTGCCCTGCAATGAAATGAGACCAGTACTGGCACTAATTGGTCCCTGTAAGGGGAATTTCTCTGAAGGAAAGAGAGTGACCCCTGCACAGCGCAAGAAGGAGAGGGATGAATGGCTGGAGAAGCAGAAGAGCAGGGAGAAACCCGAAGCACCACCCAAACTGGACGCTCAAGATAGAGCCATGTTGTGGAAGGGGTTCAATGATGCTCTTAAGATAATAGAGGAACAGAAAGAAAGGGAAAAGGAAATGAGCTTGGCTGTGGCAGGAAGAGAGGAGGAGGAAAAGGCAGGAAGGTCCCACCAATCAGAGGTGGTGGAGGTGGGTTCGGAGATTGTAAAAGGGGGCAGCCACGTGTACTTCCCCCAGATTGAGAGTGGGTCTGGATGGAGGAACCATGGATGGGAAACTGGGAAAGAATGATGATGCCCAAGAAGGAGGCGGAGAGCTAGCGGCGTTGGGTGCATAAGAAAGGTTGTTCCTATTGTGGAGAGAGAGAGGCCTGTGAATATAACTGCAAGAGGAAGGAGATAAGAAAGACACTGGAACTGGAGCAATGGCTGTCGGGAGGAGGCCAAAGCCCGGAAACTGGACACTCAGTTGGTCTTAACCCAGAGGGACGACTATCCCTTACACTCCTACCGCCAGAGACGCCCTGGACCCAAGCTCACTCGGAAGTTGGGGTGCAAGTGGGGAAACCGCGCCTTTCCGAGAGAGAGGAGGAGATCAGTGGTGGGGCCAGCTCTCCCAAGGTAGAGGTGGGGAATTTGATTTCTCTTTAAGGACCCCTACTTATGAGTTCAAGAACAATCCTTTTGTTACCAAAGTTAAAGATGTTGAAACTGTTGTAAGAAAAAGAACCTCTGTTGTAGTAGAAGAACCAAATAAAAGTTCTGTTCATTCGTTTCAAGACATGTCTTCTTTGAAGCTGGAGGGGCGGGATGCCTGGGCAAACACTGAACCCTCACAGTCCCCTATGCATAAGGTAGTTAGTTAGTTAGTTAGTTAGTTAGTTAGTTAGTTAGTTAGTTAGTTAGTTAGTTAGTTAGTTAGTTGCGTAATATGGTTTATGGGACCAATGCACTGCGTGTGGATTTTTGTGTGGCACTGATAAACTGAAAGCATTTTCTTTCTGTGCAGGTTTTTCCCCCAAAAGAGAAATGCTCCAGACACATGCTTGATATTGTTTTCTTAACAAAACATAACCCTCTACAGCTGTGTTTGTTTGTTCGTGACATTGTGTTCTGCTTTCTCTCCAGTGAGTTCAAACAAACCAAGTTTGGCTTTGCTTCTTGCCGCTTTATTGCCACAATAGCCCTCAGGTGGACCAGGCTGAGAGTGTGCAAATGACCCAAGGTCAATCCACACACATATGGAGGCAAATAATCTTCAGTGCAAGACTGAAGGTAGGAATTTATTTTCCAAGGCGACAGGGGCAACACGATATGCAATGGTGTGTTGACACAGTTTGCAGTCCTATGTGCACCACAGTAATATGATGTATATGAATACTGAATGAATGAACACCTTTTGGGTGAGGGAACAAGCACCCTCTATACACAATACTGTAATAAATGTAATTTCCTTTTTCTTATGATGCCTCCTGTCAAAACACAGGAATCAGGACAAATTGGCTACTCTTTGGCTTTATTTCTGGATGTAAGGGTCTACACTCCTTCCCTGAAGAGGTTCTCATAATAGTTTACAAACAGATAATACTGCATCCCAATAAATGAAAACAGCAATGACAAAACAAAGGGTATTGTTTGTTGCTTTGTGTAGAAAAGTCACTTCTGGTTTATGGCAAACCTTATGGAATTAATTACTCCTCCAAAACCTTATTTCAAATCAAGTCAGTACCCTCCTTCCCCTTATCAGCTTTCACTATCCAGCTGACAAAAGTATGATACAAAAATGCAAATACAGTATTAAACAAGTCTTAATTTGAATATGTCTTAAATGTTCCAGACTCTATATTGTCCCTCATTATTGTAAGCCACCTTAGGTCCTTTTCCAAGAAGAAAGGTGGAGTAAAAATATTCAAATAAAAAATAAAATTCAAATAAACTCAGCTTTTTCTTGGAATGAATTTTAATCTGTTAGTGGTGGGATCACCTCAATGGCAGGGTTTCTTGTTAAAACTCTCCTGCTTCCACATTTATTTTCTTTCTTTATTCGTATTAGAGCATTGCCCAACTAAAAGGTATGGAAGCAACATGAAATAATGAGAATGTTCAAACCAATTTAAAATGTTAAAATGACTGTTACTGGCCTGAAATAGGAGTTTTGAATAGCCTTATCTCAGTTATTTACAAAAGTAGAACAGGTGATACCTTTAGGCTACGAGAAAAATAACAAAAAGTTGCTAATATTTTGAGGGCAAAACCCTCTTCTTCAGAGGTGTAACAAAAGGTTAAATTTAAAACATTCCAAAAGATAGAGTTGCCAGGAGTTTTTTCTTAAATGTAAAGTCCTCTAAATATTAGCAACTTTTTGTTATTCTTCTAGTAACCTGAAGGTATCGCCTGTTCTACTTTTGTATTTTTTTGTGTGATGCCTACACGGCTCCTCAACTTGTTTTGTTTCACTCATTTAGTAGATCTTCAGGGCACCCCTAAAGGGCCATGAACTGCATGCACATTCATGCTGCATTGACTGGATTTCTCCGACATTTATTTATTCATTATAATAAATGCAAAAAAACCGTAGGCCTGACTTTGGAATTGAGCGGACCCTGGTTGAGAAAACAAACACTGTTTTTAAAATAAAATCCTATATTCCTTTCCTCTCTTCCCCTTCTTCCATCATCGGATGGGGCGAAGGAGTCAAGGTGTAAGGGGAGGAGGAATGCGCTCGGGCACAGCCTCAGCATCCTCTCCTGCGCTTTGGGAAGGGAGGAGGACTACATCCCCCATAATGCTGAGCGCCGTCAGCCGGGGATAAGATGGCGGCGGCGGCGGCGGTTCGGGTTTCGGGCGCGATGGAGCCGGGCAGGTGAGTGCGTCGGCGGCGGCCGGGCGATGAGTTGCCCCGGTCCCCATGGCAGGAGATCCGGGAAGGACGGAGGGCGAGAGTTTACCCTTTACGCCTGCTAGTTGCATTAAACGGGCTGGAGGCATCCTTGCATCTCATCATCATCCTCATCGTCCTTGTTTACGCATTCTGTTTTGCACCCCACCGTTGCTCCTTTTCCGCCCCGACGACAACCCTGCGAGGGAGGATGCCTTGGAAACAGCTCGCCGTTCGCTAGGGAACCTCCTTTTACCCTCCACCCCGTTGCTAACCACTATGCGGCACTACCTCTGTCCCACGAAGGTCGAGCCTTGCGTTCAGGGAGCAGCCCCAATGCTTTTTCAACACCCCAGGCGTCACTCTGCAACCCCTGTGTGGCTTAGATAACACGTCGCTGCCCTCCCTTCATCATTTCTCGGCGGCTCTGAGAGGGTTCCCCGGAGCGTGTGCAGAGCGCCACTCGCCGCCAACATCCCCTTTCCACGCAAGCCTTGCTAGGAGGGGAGGACGAGGCTGTCCGTGTCGCTTAAGAAAGATGAGGATGTCCTTTTCTTGTAAGTTCAAACGTAGGAAGAAGATGGTTGAGAAAAAAACAGCTTCCTTGCCTCCGTTTCCTAACTTACCTGTGTGTGTGTGTGCAAATAAATAAATAAATCAAGGCAGCCTTTCCATATTCAGGACAGCAAGGCATCTCCAACCATGAGCCAAAGGGGAGAGAAACGAGGTGGTTATGCAAGAAATGATCATTGCCGTCCATGTTTAGGGATTGGAGCAAGAGGGGAGGGGAGAAATCCGGAGCAGAAAACGCAGTCTTTAGTCGTGGATCTGCTTTCCTCACTCCCTAAATCGATTTATGCTCAGTATTGCTTTGAATTAAAAGGGAGAGGTGGGGGTGGGGTGGAAGAATAGAAGGGTGTTTTGATCGTTTTTAAATACAGTGGACCCTCGTATAACAAACAGTTTCTATAACATAAAACCCGTACAACATAAAAAATTCTGGAGATAGGGGGAATTTGCTTAACAGAATCACCTATGGGGCGAATCCGTACAACATAAAAATGGTCGCGATTAGGGATTACTCTGTTTTCAATGCATTCCTATGGGAAATTTGTATAAAGGAAATTTTGCTTAACAGAATTTCATTTGTAATGAATTAATTCCTTTATACAAGGTACCACTTGTGCATACACATCTGCAGGTGCATATGTACAAATGAGATAAGGTTTGGTTCAGCCCCCCCCCCCATTTTTTTTAAATCTGAGGCACTCCCCAGCAGATTTAGGAAGGTCATCATCAACATCATCATCATCAAAGCTGGAAGAGACCCTATGGATTAAATCTAGACCCTCTCTTGGAGGCACAGTGAGAAATGGCACTCCCACAGCCAGACAGCCTCTGAGCTATGTTGCTGTTCTGGATTACAGTGCCCCAAATCCTCCAGCCATTGTGGGAAACATAATCCAGAACTGTACCTTTGGGACAGTTGACAGTTCTGGAACCTTCTGCGTCCCTGAGTGGGAGGCAGAAACCTCTCTGGTCCTTTGTCACCCCTCTGTGAAAAAAATGTATTTTGTCCTTGAGGCTTGGTATTGACCAAAAAAAGAACGACATCATTTCCCTTATTCTCTGCTTGAGAGGGGAATGCAGGCACTGTACAGTACTGTATATGTATTTACAAGCACTAAGGGAGATATAAATACTTGCTGAGTGATGATGGAGCAGGCCACTCACCTTGCAGTTTAGACTACAGTGGTACCTTGTATAAAGGAATTAATTCGTTCCAAATGAAATTATGTTCAGCAAATTTTCCTTTATACAAATTCCCATAGGAATGCATTGAAAACGGAGTAATCCCATTTTTATGTTGTACGGATTCTCCCCATAGGCGATTATGTTAAGCAAATTTCCCCTATCTCCGGAATTTTTTATGTTGTACATATTTTATGTTATACAAGCTGTTTGTTATACAAGGGTACACTGTACTTTATGGGTTGAGGAATAAAGATCGTTTTATTTATTTATTTATTTATTTTATTATTATATTTATATCCTGCTTATCTCCAACATAGGACTCTAAGCGGCTAACAACAAATATCACACAGCAGAACACAAATCACAAGTATAGCAGGTTAAAACATTTATCCTCCTAAGATCCTAAAATCCTAAAATCCTAAGGCCTCCAAGTGTGTCCCAGCACATCAAAGACGTAAGTCCTAACAAATAAAATTGGAGGCACCAATGGTCATAATAATAGTAATAACAATAGCGATGGCGGAAAGGGAAAAAAATTAAATTAAAATTCGCCAAAGGCCTCTCGAAATAAAAAGGTCTTTAAGGATTTTCGAAAGGCCTGCAGGGACTCTGCAGAGCGCACTTCGCTAGGGATGGCATTCCATATGGATGGGGCTGCCACAGAGAAGGCCCGGTTCCGGGTAACCGTCTTCCGGGCCTCTCGGGGGTGGCAACCCGAAGCAAGTGCGCTCGCACCTGCCGAACTGGGCGGGCCGAGATGGATCGCTGGGCGATACGCTCTGACAGGTATTCTGGTCCCAAGCCATGGAGGGTTTTATAAACTAAAACCAAGACCTTGAATCTAATCCGGGCTGCAACGGGCAACCAATGCAGGCGAGCCAGGACTGGGGTGATATGGTCATAACGACGCACACCAGCCACCAGCCTGGCTGCCGCATTCTGTACCCGCTGCAGACGCCGGAGAAGAGTCAAGGGCAGCCCCATGTAGAGCGCGTTACAGTAGTCCAGCCTCGAGATCACCAGTGCTTGGACCACTGTTCTCAGAGAGTCAACATCCAGGTACGGGCGGATCTGGGCGATCTGGCGAAGATGGAAATAAGCGGCCCTGGTCACCGACGCCACCTGAGCCTCCATGGTCAGCGCCGGGTCCAGGACCACACCCAGATTCCGCACCCTCTCCACAGGCTGGAGGGACACCCCCCCCCCCCAGCTGCGGAAGAGGGCCACCGTACCCAGATGGTGATCTCCCAAAGATCATAACCTCCGTCTTCTCGGGTTGAGCTTAAGCCTGTTCGCACCGGTCCAGGCCAGGACCGTGTCCAGGCACTCATCAAGGATTCTCACAGCTTCCACTGCAGAGGTGGAAAAGGAGAGATAGAGCTGTGTGTCATCAGCGTACTGATGACAGCAGACTCCAAATCTCCTAACCACCCCAGCCAGCGGCCTTACGTAGATGTTGAACAGCATAGGGGACAGCGACGACCCCTGTGGAACCCCACAAGGGAGTATCCAAGGAGCTGACAACTCCCCCCCCCATGCAGAACGTACTGTGGACGGTCCTCCAGGAAGGATCGGAGCCAACTGCGAGCAGTGCCTCCGATACCAACCTCGGAGAGCCGATCCAACAGGATACCGTGGTCGACGGTATCAAAGGCCGCTGACAAATCCAGGAGAACCAACAGGGTAGAGCAACCCCTGTCGGCCGCCCGGATTAGGTCATCTTGCAGCGCGACCAAAGCTGTTTTGGTCCCCCGACGAGGCCTGAACCCGGACTGGCAAGGATCGAGGCACTGCCGATCCTCCAGGCATGACTGCAACCGAACCGCCGCCACCCTCTCGATCACCTTGCCCATAAACGGGACGTTGGCAATTGGACGATAGTTGGTTAGATCGTCCGAGGGGAGGCCAGATTTTTTAAGAATGGGCTTTACCACCGTCTCCTTCAGACGGGAGGGAAAAACCCCCTCGCTGAAGGAGGCGGTAGCAATAGCCGAAGCCCATTCAGCCATAGTCCCGCTGGCAGATTTAATAAGCCAGGCTGGGCAGGGATCGAAAGGAGTGGACGCCGGTCGACAGTGAGCCATAGCCTTGGAGGCCTCAACAGCAGAAACAGGCCCAAGCACATCCAACCGAGGCGACGAAGGCGGCCCAGCAACTGGAGATGCCGGGGCAGTGCTACTGCAACCGGAGTCGAAGCCGGCCCGGATGGCCTCAATTTTAGAACAAAAAAAGGCTGCGAAATTCTCACTACTGAACTCAGTAGGAGGAGGCCTGGCCAGACTAGGATTGGTGAGGTCCCGAACCACACGGAAGAGCTCCGCTTGGCGGTTCGAGGCTTCACCAATTCTCAGGGAGACAAAAGATCTTTGGGCCTCCCTGATCGCGTTGGAATAGCGCCTAGTCTGGGATACAACAGCAGCCTTACTAATAACTGTCCGGGTTCTTCTCCAGCTGCGCTCTAGTCTTCTCCTCACCTGCTTCATCGCTCGGAGCTCAGTCGTAAACCACGGCGAGGGCCGAGCTCGGCACCGGAGAAGACGCTTAGGGGCGATCCGGTCAATGGTCTGGGCAGCTGTATCAAACCAATGGTTGGCCACAACCTCGGCCGGCGCGCCAGTCAGTTCTCCAGGAAACGCCCCAAAGACTTCCTGGAACCGATGAGGGTCCATGAGTCTTGGGGACGGGCCAAAACAGGAGGCCGATGGTCCCCGCGAGGAGGGGCCGGAATCGCCAAAGGGAAAGTAAGCAGGTGGTGGTCTGACCATGACACAGGAAGGGGGACAATGCCCCCAACCTCCAGACTCGAAGTCCCCGACATGGAGGAAAAGACCAGATCCAGGGTGTGGCCAGACCTGTGAGTGGGGCATACAACATGCTTGGACAGACCCATGGAAGCCATGGATTCCATGAACTTGAGAGCTGCCCCAGAAAGTTCACCGCCAGCATGCACATTGAAGTCACCCGCAACCAGAAGGCGCGGGGACTTCAATAGTGCAGCCCCGATGAACTCGGAGAGCTCCGGGAGGGATTGTGCTGGGTTGCGGGGAGCACAGTAACCCAGCACAATGCCAAATCTGTCCCGCTGTCCCACCAGCAGGTGAAGGCACTCTAACCCCTGGCTAACCAATGTCGAGGCCCTGCAAACATAAAGAGAATCCCGATGGACGATGGCGACCCCACCTCCCTTCTGACCCTCCAGCCTTCCCACACCCTGAACCAGATACCCGGGCGGGCACAGCAGGGAGAGCGAGGCCCCCCTCTGCACCCACCCAGGTCTCGGTGATGAGAGCTAGGTCAGCCCGCCCATCTTGGATGGTATCATATATGATGGGGATTTTATTATGGACTGACCTGGCGTTCAACAGAATGCAGAAAAGGCTGGAGGCGCTGGAGAAGTGACTCCCGGACACGTGGCAGGGAGCCGAGGGGTCAGAACGCGGGACAGGCACAAGATGCCTGACCCGGGTTCTTCTGATCTGCCGAACCCCCCGGCTACAAGCGTACCGCCCACGGCCCATCACAGTTGGTATATGAGTCCCTGCAGACATGGCGAAGAGAAAAAAAAACCCTAATTCAACCTAATTAGTGTAAACACTCAACAAAATTTACAAGTAATACAATAAATTAGTTACAATCAATTAGCAAAACTGTGAACAGACAGTGGGATAATAATAATAATAATAATAATAATAATAATAATAATAATAATAATAATAATAATAATAATAATAATAATAATAATAATAATAATAATAATAATGGTAGAACAAATCTTAACTAACAAATAAACAATAAATAACAAAACGGGCAAAGCGCCAGGAGAGATGTAAACCACCTGGGAGTTAGGGGGGGAGGAGGCCAGGAAATCAAGGCTCTGATGGTTAATGAAAGGTTACTGCGTAGTGCAAGCACTTGGCATTGAGGATGGCAAAAGTGCCAGACCTGATTATCACAAATACAACAGCACCGTCCTGATTCCGAAGTCCGGGCTCGAGGCCCCCAACAAGGGATCCCCCCCCATCACACCCCAGCTCCACCGGTAGGCTCGCCATCATAACTCCAGTCCCCTTACACTCCACAGATAAACTGGAGGGTGGTGATGTGATAAATAAATAAATATCCCCCCCCCAAGGCATAAGCGCCAATCCTTGAGAGGGGAAGGAAACAGGAAACCCAACTGCTTCCAAGCGTCTCCGATGGAAAAAGGGGCAGGGCAGCCCCAGGCAAAATAGATGGATGCCGGACACTGAGAACAAGTCCCGGCGGTGGCAAGGAGCCCAAGACCCTTGGAGCACCGGCAGCCGGTCTGCTGCCCGGGAACCACCAGCCGCCAGGGGCTACGACGGGCGATGGAGAGCAACCACCGGCAGCCGACATGCTGCCCGAATCCCAAGGAACGGACGGCACACCGGCGGCCGAGCTGCCGCCCGAGAACCACCAGAGAGAACGGCTAGGCTACCGAGCGATCTATGGGGCAGCACCGGCGGCCGACTTACCGCCCGAGTTCCTGGAGCGAAGGGCGCACCGACAGCCGAACTGCCGCCCGAGAACCACCAGCAACGGGAAACACCGAGAAGGGAGACCGGCTGGAGCTTCCGAGCGGACAAAGCAGGCGACCGGTGGCGGACTTACCACCTGGGCAAGGGCACACCAGCGGCCGAACTGCCACCCAGGCGAAAACAAAGCAGCAGGGCAATGGTAGTACAGGCGGCCACGGGGAGAAAAAGCGACCAGTCCCCGGCAGATGAAATGAGCTCTCACCTCAGCTCCAACCCAAGGGGGAGAACCTGAAATGGCGGCCACCGTCTCAGTCCTCGGATCTTCCAGACCACCGAGGGCGGACAGACCGGCCACTCACCCGGGACTCCCCACAAGAGCGGGCAAGAGAGGGGAGGCTTGCCAGGGAGGGGGCTAAGGTGTAAAAAGGGGGGGAAGGTGTAAAAAGGGGGGGAGAGGGGGTAGTACGAGAGGCCGCTCGTATCAAAAGGACGCTCGACCGAGGCAACATACCATGTCCACGCGCCTCGTCCTCGTCGGCGTCGGCGTCCGGGCTCAGCATGCTCGATAGGAGCCTCAGCAAGCCCACAAAGCCCCCCCCCCAAGTTCAAACACCTCCCAAAGGTACTCCTGGCAGCCCAAAAATTAAATAAGAATAGAAAACCAGCGGCACAGCAATAAAATAGAAAAAAGTAATCGAGGGCTGGGATGCAAAAACGCCGAAGAGCTGCTGCCGCCCGCCATCGTTCCTTCCTTCATTTGTGTCAGAGCATAATGTACAATTTAGGGTTAAAATGGGGTAGATGGCAGGAAATACTGAATTTCAAGAAGTAAGGGATGTACATACAATACATTCTCCCATCTAATAAGTAAATGCAGAGCTGAGCAAAAGGGAACAAGGTCTCCTCATGTACAACAAATGCATCTTTGGTCCACGGTGATCCATTGATGGTGGCACTTATCGTTTGAGCAGGATAATAGATTTGGACAGCCCTTTCTTTTGTGTATTCCATGCCAGCTAAATCACCAAACTCCACATGGGCACATGGGAAGAAATGGGAATATCCTTAATGGGGAATACCACCCCCTCCTGAAGATATAGACTTTAGGGGGCTATTTATCACGCCTGCATAAGAACAGTCATAGGATCTGACTCAGTGATTGATTGTCCACAAGGAACAACCAGATGCCTTGGGAAAGCTGCCAAGAATCATGTGAAAGCAATAGTCTTTTATTTTGCCTGTTGTGTTTATTGCCAGGAGCTTTAATATCACTGCCATTGATATTAAAGGCCAGCATAGCTGTTGTATCATTTAGGCCTGTCCTTACGTGACTCCGTATTCCTCCTGTTTAAGTTCATTCATAATGACTATGGCTTCTGATCTTGCTTGAGTAGCAAATTTAGAAACCCATACATGGGGAATTGGTGTGTTTTTTAGAGGGCGCTCCTGCCTAGATGCCCTGAGCGCATCCAACCTCGCCTGATCTTGGAAGCTAAGCAGGGTCGGGCTTGGCTGGTACTTAGATGGGCGACCACCAGGGAATACCAGGTGCTGTAGGCACCTGGAGTAGGAACTGGCACACCACTCCAGTATTTCTGCCAAGAAAACTCCATGGACATGGGGTCACAAAGAATTGGTCATGACTAGGGATGGGCACAAAGCGAAAACCAAAATGCTGTTTCATTGTGTCGATAAATGATGTCTCTCTCTCTCTCTCTCTCTCTCTCTCTCTCTCTCTCTCTCTCCCTTCTGGAGAGAATGTTCCATTTCAGGCGGCGGCAGGGGTGGCAAGAGCGATGGCGATGGGGACGGGGGTGGGGGGCAGGATCAGCAGCAGTGGGGGACGGGTGGGGGTGAGGCCAAGGGCAGCAAGGGCGATGGGGGCGGGGGGGTCAGGGTCATCAGCGGCGGGAGGGGCAGGGATGGCATTGGTGATTGCGGCGGAGGCGGGGTCGGCGGCAACAGGGGGAGGCAGCGATGGCAATGGCAATGGGGACGGCAGTGGCAGGGTCGGCCTGGCACGCAACATGCTCCCCGCCCCCCCCCCCCCACTTCCCCCTCTGAAAATTCCTCATGGCTGGTCCAGTGGAGTGGGAAGGGGGGAGCATGTTGCGTTCCACCTTTGGCACGCATGCCATAAGTTTGCCATCCCTGACCTAATGGCCACCTAACAAGCTTATTCAGGCCATTGTCCATCTTATGAGCCTGCTTCAGGCAAGGGTAACATGAGGTCAAAGTGAACTATAAAATGGAAGTCTTGCAACTAGCTTTCCTCGGACTGACAAAGCTGTTTGGAAGAGTAGCAGAACATTTCAGTCTCTCAAGAAAAGAAGTCCAGTTGACATGACTCAACTTCCATATCCTCACTTGGATGACTTATCTTCACAGACATACTTTTTACTTTTCATCCCACTTGGTTTATGAGTGTTTTCCAAGATGAGCAGACGTTTCTGATCAATTTTGCCTTGGTCAATAAGCAGTGTCTTACAATATGAGCACTAGAGCAGGTTACATGATCACAAGTGAGCCAGTAGTGGCTCTCTCGCTCTCTCCATCCTTGCTGGATTGTGAGTGATTGTCTGGAATGTTCCATTTCAGGCAGCCTCAAAAGCAGATGGAAGAGATAGGAATGGAGGTCTCCCTTGTACCAGCCAGGAAGGTTTTCAAAGGAGAGTGCAGGTTAGGGTTTTATTTTTCTTTATATTTTTAATTTATTTGTTTTCAACATTCTTTCTTATTTCTTAATTGGGGCAGCTAGTCAAGTGTGTATATGGCTGCAAATTGCATTTTATTATTGTCACATTAAACACACAGTAAAATCCAATTATTAGTCCCAAGCAGAGCAGATTCTGCAGGCAGATCCCTAAACCATGGCATGGACGTGGACTTCTAGCCAACTTTTTGTGAGTGTTGGCATTTGGTGAGTACAGTACATGGTCTATGGGGCCCCAGAATGAATCCTCTGACTTTTCATTATTTCTCATGGGCAAATTTGCTTTGATATAAGATTGTTTCGGTTTATAAGCATGTTTCCAGAACGAATTGTGCTCATAAACCAAGGTACTGTATAACTGTACAGTACTACCTCGGATAAAGAATGTCTCAGATAACAAATTTTTCGGATAACAAATGGAAATTTCTGGGTATAGGGCTGCCTCGGATAACAAAAGTTCCCTATGGACTGCCTTGGATAACAAATGTTTCATAATGCCTTGCAAAAAAGTGTACCCAGTATGTATTGCACCCCCGGTAGTTTGTGGAGGGGTGGGAGGAGTAAGAGCGGGTTTTTTTCATGTTTTTTTGAGCCATTCTGTTTTGCTGAGGGATTTGAACCTTTCAAACTTGGAAAGGTAGGGAGATAGATTCTATTAATCTTTGCACTGCTTTTCTTTGCATTTTTGCAGGAAAAGGCGGGGGTAATCATGCTGCTTTCTTCTGTCCATGTTTACAAACTTTTTCATTGCTCTGCAGGCAAGAAAAGGCTGGATTTCTCTTGCTGCTTATGTTTGTCTGTTTGCATTTCCCCCATTGCACCTTTGATAGGAATAGGCTGGGGTAGTCTTGCTAGTTTCTCTTGTCCATGTTTGCATTGCAATGCAGGGGAGGTGTTCTGGAGGGGGTGTTCCACCACTGCAGGCCTTCAAAGTGCACTTTATAAAAAGGTCTGGAAACACCACCACCACCACCACCCAGCTTTTTTGCCTTTTCTCGGACCTCTGGAACGGATTAATTGGTTTCCCATTCATTTCAATGGGGAACCACATTTTGGATAACAAATTTTTCAGATAATAAATTGCCTCTGAGAACAAATTAAATTTGTTATCAGAGGCATCACTGTATGTAGCTTTATAGTGGGAGGCAGTTGTTGTGAAATTGCTCACCGGGACAAACTCAACTGATTCATCGACATTCCCACTGTGATTAAAAGAGAGTTCCCGTGGCAAATGTAGGATGTTGAATCCTAGTTGTAAGACAGAATTAAAACAGGTCTGTTGAATCAATGAGTCTTAAAGAGGAGTTGACTCACCAGATCCCCTCTGATTCAGTCGGACGCCTTGAGTGGTGATTCACCATTGGATTTCAGCCCTTGATTTAGACGCTGTGATTTAACATTTACAACGAGGAAATTGAAATAGTTAAGGATTTTCTACACCACGGTTCAGCTGTCAGTCCAAAAGGAGACTGCAGCCAAAAACGCCCCTAGAAGACTGAAAGTTAGAGTGTGAGAATGTGTTGATACAAAAGCTGAGGTTACATTATGTACTGTAGACATTTCTAACTACTATATAGAGCAGGGGTCCTCAAAGTTTTCAAACACCGGGCCGGTCCACCACCGCCCAGACACCACTGGGGGCCAGATCACAGTCCAAAAGCAGCTGTGGAGGCTGGCTTGCTCCCAAAACAGGGGGTAGGTGGGGGGTTGCAATTGGTCCCAGGGGCTGGATTCAGGACCTTGGGGGCCGCACCTGGCCCCGGGGCCTTAGGTTGAGGACCCCTGTTATAGAGATTTGAAAGCAAGACAATGAAGAAAGCTGGCAAGAAGAATATAATCTTTTACAGCTCATGTGAAAAGAACATGTGGGTACTACTGACAATTAGAAAGACAAATTAATGTGTTCTAGATTAAAGGGGTTTGGTGGCTCAGAAGGGGTGTGGGGGCTCAGCGGACTAGATTACTGAAAACTGTCAGCTACCAAGTCGGCAGCTCAGCGGTTCGAATCCCGGGTGCCACACAGCAGAGCGAGCTCCTGCTGACAACCCCAGCTCCTGCCAACCTTGCAGATCGAAAGCATGTAAATACAAGTAGATAAATAGGTATCATTGTAAAAAGCGGGAAGGTAAAACAGTGTTTCCTTGCAGCCATGCCGACCACATGGCCATGGACTTGCACAACACTGGCTCTTCGGCTTGAATATGGAGATGAGCACCTCCCCTAGAGTCGGACACGGATTTTCACGGATTTTCAATGATCACGGGTTGGGTTGGTCCCTAACCCCCGAGATAGACAGGGGGTTACTGTATCATACTTTGGGCATATCATGAGAACATAAGACTCACTGGAAAAGGTCATATGGCTTGGAAATATGGTAGGAGAAGAGGAAGGTTGAACATAAGATTAGCTCAAAGTTTGGAAGCATTTAGTTATCAATAGCCAATTATAAATTCCTAGTTACTTTATCTTGTACTGTAGCACAAATTAAACAGTGGTGGGGACTTATCAAGGGATGGCACGACTGAATTTATGGTGTAACTGTAACTTTTTTGTTACTATTACAATTCTAATGGAACTGTCGCACTGAATAGTCAGAGGAGGTATCAAACGGTTCAGTGCTAGCTGTTCCTGCTGACTCATGCTCCTTTGTGAATGTTGTGGGGATGACAAGGGAAGACGGTAATTGTGTTTTTATGCCAGAAGCTGGTAACATATAGCATTTTGAACTTTAAAGGAACTGTTGTAACTACATCTTAGAAAAGGGAGGGAAGTGAAAAGCCTTTTTTTTTTAAAAAAACTGCAGCATAAAAGTAACAAATTCTCTCTCTCTTTTTGAAATGGATGCCTTTGAACATTCTGTTACTTGTAACTTTCGGAGCAACTTCCCAGGCTCTGACCTAGCTTCCAAAGTTCTAGTTCTGTGTTTTTAAAAGTTCGTAAACAAATAGGAAACGGATCCTAGAAGGGCACTCAACCTAGTTAGGCGTCTGGAAAACAAGTGTTCTGAGGAGAGGTTGAAGCAAATGGGTATATTTAGTCAGGAGAAGAGAAGGCCGGTGACTCATAAGAGCATTTGGGGGGGGGGAACCTCCAACATATGGAGAGGCAATGTGGTACAAGTAAGGGAATGGGGATTCTGATTCCTGCTGAGTCATGGAACAACATACTCACTCCTCCAGCTTGGCCTTCCAGGACTGTTGTGAAGAGGAAATGAGGAGGAAGGAACCCATGTAAGGCCTCCTTGGGCTTATGACAGGAAAGGTGGGATATAAGTGCCACTAATAATTACCGTGTTTCCCTGAAAATAAGACACTGTCTTATATTTATTTTTTCTCAACAAAATACACTAGGGCTTATTATCAGGGGATGTCTTATTTTGGGGCAATCTTCCCTCCGTCTCTCCCTCTCCCCCGGTTAGGAGGTGGAGCATAGGTATCAAGTTTTATCCAGCGCTGCCTGGGACAGGAGGCGCAACATGCGTGAGCGTGCTAGCGCATGCATGCACAAAAAACAAAGCCAAACATGTACGCACACGCACACCTCTTTCCACTCCCACTGCCAGCATCCAGCTGGGATCACCGTTCAGCCACTGTCCTCAGCAGCAGCAGCAGTTGCCGCCAGTGTTTTAATTTTTTTTTTGTGAAGGGCACAGGCAGCGACACACTGCCTGAGGTGGGTGGGGGTGAGGTGGGTGGAGGGGACGGCAGTGGCTCGGTTCCCCCTGGGGCAGTGCTGGCTGAGAGGCAACACACCCGCGCTTCCACTCAGCGCCCGGCGGAGACAGGAGGATGGCAAGAGAGAGAGAGGCAGCAAGGCAGGCAATGTGCTGTCCTGGGTTCGAGGGGCGAGTGAGGGGGCAGTGGCGAAGGAGCGAGCGACAGACAAGTTTGCCACGCCCATCACTAGGTCTTATTATCGGGGTAGGGCTTATATTTAACAAATGCATTAAAATCTTGCTAGGGCTTACTTTTTGGGGAGGTCTTATTATCGGGGAAAGAGGGTAATCAACAAATAATGCGGCCCTGTGGCGCAGTGGTGAAATGCCTGTACTGCAAGTAAAACTGTGCTCACGACCTGGGGTTCAAACCCAGGTAGCTGGTTCATGGTTGACTCAGCCTTCCATCCTTCCGAGATCGGTAAAATGAATACCCAGCTTGCTGCGCGGGGTGGGTGGGCAATGTGTAGCCTGCATACTGTAATTAGCAGCTGTAAACTGCCCAGAGACTATTTGAAGTGGTGTGGGGTGGTATATAAGCAGATATAATACAAGGGAGACGGGAGAGAGAGACCCAGACAGAGAGACTTCCATTGCACCTAAGGGCAGATTTTGATTTTATGGGCTTAAATTACTCAGAGATTGCTTTTAGTGGAGAAATATCTCATGGCCTTAAAGATGGGCATGGAAGCGTGAATTCTGGTGCCTCTATGCTGATTCTTGTTTAATGAGATTGCCCAGATGAGGCAAAACTCGTCGCTGATTGCTTGAACTCTGTGGGCGGCGTTGCGCTTGACATTTTCTGTATAGGTATAAATGCCTTGTACAAAATAAATAAGCACCACATCGATTGTGAAGGGCACATGCATGTATAAATAGTTGCAGTTCCTTTTGAACCACACCAAAGCATGTGGTTGATTTTTATGTGGAAAAAAATAACTCACCGAAGAACCTTACTTGACTCTATGAAGTAAGCAGCCCTCTTCTTGTTTTAATTATTCCAACAAGACGGCATTGCCAGGACTTGGGGTTCTCTAGATGCCCTAACTACATCCAATCTTGCCTGATTTCGGAAGCTAAGCAGGGTCAGCCCTGGTTAGTACTTGGATGGGAGGCCACCAGGGAATACCAGGTGCTGTCGGCGCCTGGAGTAGGAACTAGCAAACCACTCCAGTACTCCTGCCAAGAAAACTCCATGGACACGGACGGGGTCACGAAGAGTCGGTCATGACTGTAACGACACAACACACACACACATTCTTGATTACAATGCACACACATTTGCAAAAAGCAAAGATGTCTGGAGAGAGCACACTGTGTGACTGCAGAATTTAGCTCTTCAGAAGAAGTTACACAGAATTGAGCTTGCTTCTTTGTTTATATGCAGCCTTTTTGTCATAGGTGGTTTGCCGTGAGGGAAAGTGCATGATGATAGCAGGTTAAAAATATTATAAAATAACTATGTTTAAAAAGAAAACAAGTAAACAAGGTGAAAACCAGGATTGAAAACAATCTTTAAAACATCCAAAAATGCATGCACAGATATCCAAATTTCATAAGCACAGTATTCCCCGGAAACCCCCCCTCCCAATTGCCTAAAAACCCTACCTAAAAAGGAAAGCTTTCACCTAATGATGGGAAGACAACTTGGCAGAGGACCAACGTGGTTTCTTGGATGCAGTGAATTCCAAAACCTGGGAGCAGCCACTGAGAAGGCCCTTGTTCATCTTGACCAAATGAGCTTGAGAGAATCATGGAACCAAGGGAAGGACAACCCTTAATGCCAAGAAGGCTCATGTAGAATGATATGATGAGCTGCTGGATAGTTCAGTGGTTTCAGTAGCTGGCTGCAGAGGTGGAGGTTGGAAGTTCGATTTACCACTGTGCCTCCTTGACAGGAACTGTACTCGATGATCCACAGGTCCCTTCTAATTCTGCGGTTCTAAGGTTATTATTCTGGAAGTTGAGTCATGGCAACTGGACTTCTTTTTCTTGAGAGATTTTAGCGTTTCGCTGCTCATCCACAGAGCTTTGTCAGTCTGAAGCTATTAAGCTTCCACTAAATTTTAGTCTTAATTCCTCCCCCCTCACCCACAGTTCTAGTCCTTATGGTTTCATTATTGTGAAGAAACGAAAGGAATTATGGGAATTTACTAAACGTGATTATGTTAGAAAAACTACAGAGCTCTGGATTGTCTGAGGACAGAATTTATCATCATCATCATCATCATCATCATCATTGAACAGCAGAGTTGGATCATCATGTCCAGCTTCACGTAGGATGATTATTTTTGGGCTCAAGTGGATCTCCCCCCCCTTGTGTCTATAGAGAGTTGTGTCTGTTGGGCTTGGAAGCAGTATACTCAGATTATTTCATGATTTTACCCTAGGATTTTTAGGCCATATACAAACCCATATTTAGAGACTATTAAAATGTTTTGACAGGTTTCTGGGTGATGTTGGTTGTTGGTTGTTTTTTAAAAAAGAAAACCTCTCAGTAATTGAGTATTTGAGTTTAGAGTTGGGTGGGTAAAGCTGGAGAGTGACAGCTGAGGTGCAAGATCCAGTTCTGCAGTTCATGACCTGAGGTGTTTGTGTGTGGATCTTTTGTTTTCTTCCCTGAAAAACCTTATGACATTTTAATGGAACTAGGATGGGGGTAAAATCACATACACCACACTGACAGTCTGTCAGCGCTGCTCGCATTCAGTCTTGTTCTGATGGTGCCCGCCGTTAGTACTTCTTTAATTATCAGAATATGCTGATGTGTATTGAGCAGGAGAAGCCGGTAGCTGTCAAGGGGGGGAAAGGTGCAAATGAGCTCCAGCCTCCAAGATGTCTACTAGAAGGAGCAAGGTTTGAGGAGGAAACAGAAATAGGAAGCTGTTTCTTTGGGGATTTTCTTCCTCTAAACATTCAGAAGGCACAAAAAACAAAGCCAGTCTCTTCAAGAATTGGAAGAGGGCATATGAATCTGTAGGAGACAGGTACATATTGGTCTGCTGGGGATTCTTTTGACTACAAATCCCATCAACCCCTTCCAACAGAAACAAAGATGCCACTTTTTGGTGTATAAGATGCTCCCGTGTATAAGACGACCCCCCCCACCTTTCCAGCACCAAAATTACAGTTTTGCAGCAGGGCGGTTCTGGACTTGGCTTACTTCCATATGTAAGACGACCTTCAATTTTTAGTCTAGCAATTTTAGACAAGAATATAGTCTTGTACACAGAAAAATACTGTATATCACTTTGGGTTTCAAATGCCAAAACACCCAGAGAACCAGACGTTCCCCATTTAAAAAAATATGTTTGTGTTGAGAAGTAACTAATTACGCAAATTGTATCAAATTACTTTTCAGTAACAAACTGGTTTTAAAAAATGAAATCCATGTGTTGTTTTTTTAATCATGCCACCAGTTTGGGTCCTAAAAAAATTATGGGGAAATGTTTGTAGAGAAAACTTATATTCCCTCTGAAGTAGCATATTCTTTCAGGCCTCCTCATTGAAGCTGTCTCATTTAGAGATGGGCAGGAATCAGAAAAATCGTGATTCATTTCTATTTGTGATTCATCAAGAATGGTTTCCCCCCCCCCCTGACAAACTGGTTTGTTGGTTTATTTTTGCCTTTAAAACCTTATAAAATGTCGTATTGTTTCATTTATTGCATAGTGTTGGTGTTTATGGTTTGTATTTTAGCATTTGCTTAATTCTGTATACTGCCCAAGAGCGGCCTCGTTGCTAGATGTTGTGGTAAATAAATAAATAAATAAATAAATAAATAAATAAATAAATAAATAAATGGCTCCCCAGGCACCTAGAGCCACTATAATCACAGAATCTTCCCCTGACTCTCCTTTAAAAGTCTGACAAGTCTGAAGAAGGTTGGGATTTAGTTGACTGAGTTAGTCTCCCCACAAAGTGGGTGTTAAATAACTCATAGAACATTTCTCTCTGTTGGTGTTCTCTTCCATAGTAATACGTCTGTGAAGATTCTCAGTCATCCAGGTGCGTTTATCTGGGAGTTGAGTCATGGCTACTGGACTTCTTTTTTGAGAGATAGAAACGTTTCGCTGTTCATCCAAACAGCTTCATCGGTCTGAATGCAGCTGGTGCAAACCCTGACTCTTATAGGCAGCTTTGACCTCTAGTCACCCTGGCCTCAATTAGGCTCATCAGATGAACTAAATAGGCTCGTTAGGGAGACAATGGTATCCTTAGCCTTGAGGTGAACCATGGCTTAAGGTGCTGAAACCTATCAAGAAAGGGTCGTTAATGGGTCGTTAGCTATGGCCTTGGTGGTAAAGGCTTTTTGATTTGTCTTGGTAGTGTGGAAAGCACAGCTTGATAAGTAGCAGATAAACTATGCCGGAGGCCACCACCTCTGTTGAGGGAGGGATTTTCAATGCTCACATGAATGGCCTCCCTTACTCCTCTTTCAAACCACCTCTCTTCTTTGTCTAATATGTGTACATCCTCATCTTTGAAAGAGTGCCCTTTCTCCTTCAAATGGAGGTGTACTGCTGATTCTGGACCTGAGCTGTTACCCCTCCTGTGTTGGGCCATTCTTCTGTTTAATGGCTGTTTGGTTTCCCCAATGTAGAGGTCTTCCATAGTGTTGACAATTCTTTCCATATAGGACTGTGTATAATGAGCCTTAATTGTCCTTATAGCCCCTGATTTATAATTAGAGATGTTGCGTCTGGGGGCTAGTACGCCACTTTGATGCCTTCAGTGCTGAAATCATGGGGTTCTCATTTATAGAATACTGTATATACTCGAATATAAGCCTAGTTTTTCAGCCCTAATTTGGGGCTGAAAAAAGGGGTCCTCGGCTTATATTCGGGTCAATACCTTTAGCCACTGAGGCAAGTTTGGGTTGGTGGCTAAAAGTCATTTTAAACATTGTGTGCTGCTTCTCCTGACCCCCCATGTTTAAAATGACTTTTTAAAAAGTCATTTTAAAACAATGTTTAAAATGACTTTTAGCCACCAACTCAAGCACTTGCCTCGGTGGCTAAAAGTCATTTTAAACATCACACACACACCCATCTCACAAAGGAGGAGTTGCCAGGCCCTGCTGCATTTCCCACCCTAGGCTTATACTTGAGTCAATAAATTTTCCCAGTTTTTTGGGTTTAAATTAGGGGCCCTGACTTATACTCGGGTCGACTTATACTTGAGTGTATATGGTAGGTATATATTTGTTTGTTTACTGGAATTGATTGATTGATTGATTGATTAAATAAAATCTGTATAACTAAAACTGTGATATTCAGACCCATGTACTTCAAGGAAGACGTGTACAACTGCACCCCCAAAACATGCTTAATGTTTTGATGACTGGTCTTTGGAAGAGTGAGCCATATCAGCCTCACCTGAGGTGGCATTTCCCCCAAGAATGATATAGGGCAATGGTGGCGAACCTTCGGCACTCCAGATGTTTTGGACCACAACTCCCTCAAGTCCTTTGTCATTGGCGATACAGGCTTAGAATTTTGGGAGCTGTGGTCCAAAACATCTGGAGTGCCAAAGATTTGCCTCTACTGATATAGGGTTATTGAAAAAAATGGGACGGAAGGCCTCCCTGTAAAAGGACTGGGCAACTGATGGTTTTCCAGGTATTCTTAGACTCCAGTTTCCTTTGGTTTTACCCAGAGTGGCCAAATGAAAGAGGATGATAGCAGCTAATCAGTGCCAGAGAAGCTTGTCTTCTCCATCTGTGGCCTCCTTCATACCGGGCAGACTCCAAGCAGAACATTCTTGATGCAAAGAAAATCAGCAATAGTTATCTATCTACTTCCTCGTAGTAGTGCGGATATTACCCAGATATGAGCATATTGTCCAACTGCTGATCAAGTTCAGGAATATGAGGAGCTCCTATTGAGTTCTTTAGGCCTACCTAAACACTCAGTTTCTCTTCTCTGAAAGGAATCTTAAAAACACAGTCAGAATCCACCTTCAGTCATGGCACATTTGATTTCTCAGATAGCATTCACAGTAGTCATGGGGATACAAATACAGTATAGTGTGGCATCACAGGTGCCAGAGAGGTTCATTCCCTTCCCACAGAACAGGCAGGTCCCGTTTGGCATACCACTCACCCATCATTACAAGCATCACACAGTTTGCGGAAGTAGCCTGGCCAATGCTTCCCTATCTCCACGGTGAGTGGACTGGCCTGTTCTGGGGCCAACGAACGGACCTCCATGGCAATTTGGGCACCACACTTCATATTCGTATATATGAATACAATGTGCCCATGTTTGTTTCACATGCATCTTCTGTCTCTTAGGTGTGGGGCTTTACAGAGGTGGCCGGCTTACTGTAGGTCCTAGGAGCATTATCCTGGGGTCATAACGTCTTTTTAAGAACATAAGAAGAGCCATGCTGGATCAGGCCAATTGTCCATCTAGTCCAGCTTCCTGTATCTCACAGTGGCCCCACCAAATGCATATTGGAGCACACGAGACTAGATATCTGTCTCCTGATACCACTCCCCTGTATCTGGCTCTTGAAATACCCTGGTTTTAAGCCTGGAGATGATACATCTCCATCATGGTTTGTAACCTGTGATGGACATTTCCTCCAGGAATCTGTCCAGTCCCCTTTTGAAGGCATCCAGCCCAAATGCCATCACCACATCCTGTGGCAGGGAGTTCCATAGACTAACAACATGCTGGGTAAAAAAAATTCTTTGTTGAACATACCACCTGTTTCCTCCCTTGTGAATGGATTTTGGGGTGAGCATGAGATCAGCAAGCAAAACACCAGCTGGTTTTCCCCATCCCAAGAGCTGTGTTTGTGCCAGAGCATTCAGTGCAAGGAGCAAAAACGGAACCCTGCCACCAATTTCTAAATCAATGCGTTTGCAAGTTCTGTGCTGTTTTAGTTCTTCTTCTTCTTCTTCTTCTTCTTCTTCTTCTTCTTCTTCTTCTTCTTCTTCTTCTTCTTCTTCTTCTTCTTTGGGTGTGTTTACACATGTTGGAAAGCCAGCTTGTTTCGACTCTCTGCTCTTCTAATTTGGCTTTAGATCTAAAACTCACACTTAGACCTTCTTAACCTGTGCATAATTGGTTTTAAGAGCTAATAATAACCTCCCAGCCTCTCTCTTTCCCCTTTTCCTCCATTCAGCCTTCCATTAGCATCTGGTTATTAATGCAATTCTTAGGTAGGAGAAAACTGGCCTTTCTTCTCGGAGTTTCATTGAAAGAGCTTTCAGAGAGAGAAACATGCCTGTTTCTGTAATTTCAGCCAAATTTGCTTTGATGCTTTGCCAAGACAGATAAAGCAAAGCTGCCTGTGACTGCCAACACAAAGACAGAAGACACTTCACCTCCACTTGTCCATTCAGGGAGCAACTTTTTCATCAGCACTAGGGAAATGTGCACTGTATCAGGAGTGAGAGTGCCTTAAATTTTCGGTGCCACTATACCTGCCCACCTTTCTTATTTTGAGTCTCTTGCACTCACTGAGGATATTGTCATACGATATGGCAGCACAGAAATGGGATGTGTCCAGACTGCTTCAGGATAAAGACTGTGAAATGTATTTCCAATTGGCATTAATGATTGTTGACTCGTGGAGTAGGAAGAGGCAATTATGTCCAGTAGGACTACCTTATCCACGGGACCATTCTCCACTGATTCAGTTATCCACCAAAGCTCACAATGATTTTTTTGATTTTTTTAAATCAGTAGCCTATAAAGGTATCACCTGTAGCCTATTCTTGCATTTGAAAACATTCAAAATATTTAAAAAAACCACCAGATTTTTAAAAAAAAACATTTTCACATGTATTGCCAGAATTGGCCACTAGAGACTGTGCTATGAATACTTGTTAATGAAGAATACATAGCATAGGCCCTAGCAAACTCTAGTTCCCAGTTCCAATAAGGCGGGCATGTCCAAACTTTGGCCTTCCAGATGTTTTGGACTGCAACTCCCACAGTCCTTTGCCATTGGCAATTCAAGCTTAGAATTCTGGGAGTTGTGGTCCAAAACATCAGGAGGGCCGAAGTTTGGACATGCCTGCGATAAGGCATATGAAAATATTTTTTGGCTTTTTCCCTTTTACCATGCTATCTATCTATCTATCTATCTATCTATCTATCTATCTATCTATCTATCTATCTATCTATCTATCTATCTATCTATCTATCTGTTGGGTCCCCTCGGGGAGAAAGACGGCATAAAATAAAGTTTATTATTATTATTATTATTATTATTATTATTATTATTATTATTATTATTATTATTATTATTATTATCATCTTTCACCTGTAGGACATATAGTGGCCTAAATACTTTTTTTAAAAAAATCATTTTTAGAATGAACTGGCTGAAGCTGTGGTAAAATGCCCCCCCAACATCCTACATAGTATGCAGTGCACTGGTCAGCACCCTAAAATACTACTACTACTACTACTACTACTACTACTAATAATAATAATAATAATAATAACAACAACAACAACAGCAGCAGCAGCAGCAGCAACAACAGCAACAGCAACAACAGCAACAGCAACAACAACAACCAGCACTGACCGGGCCCCAGGAGCCGCGTGGTCGGTGCTGACGGAAAAAATTAAACTAAACAAAAGCCCCATGTTACAGCTGTAGCGCGGGCCCTGAACCTGGAAGTAAGGGGGGGGGGGACAAAAATAAAAACAAAAAAATAAAAAAGTCCTGGAGGGAACCAACCAAAGGGTGCGCTGAGGTGGAGGCGAGGCAGATTTTTCCAGCCCAAAGCCAGGCAGGTGCAAGGTGGAAGGCTGGAGGCTTGTGGGCGAGTGGGCAGCATGGCCAAAAGTGAGCTCCCCCAAAGTGGGTGATGGTGGCGGCTTCCTTGCGAGGTGGAGCAGCCTGTCCATCTCCCCGCTGCCGCCGGTGAAGGGTGCGGGGTTTCACTTGGTGGCGCCTTGGCAGCCTGCCACCGAGGAGGACTCCTCCGGGGACCAGTGCGCCACCTGGTGGGACTGGGGCAGGGTTGTGCTCAGGATCGGGAAGTCCCCCGCGAGCTACATTCCTGGATGGCAAAGGAGGTGATGGAAGCCCTGCCATGCGGCGGCGGTGGCTCTCATGGTGCAGCACGGCACGGCGCGTCCCTCCCCGGGTTTGCAACCCACCCGTGCTGCCTATCTGCTGCTGACCCTTCCCTTTTATTAACAAAAATATAATAAAAGTAAAATTGTAAAAAAGCAGCACCGACCAGGCCCTGGGGCAGTCGCCGATGAAAAAAAAGGCCCCGTGCTACAGCTGTAGCATGGGGCGAATCCAGAAGTGAAAAAATAAAATAAAAATAAAATAAAATAAAATAAATATAAAAAAGTAGCACCGACTGTGGCTCTCATGGTGCAGCACGGCACGGCGCGTCCCTCCCTGGGTTTGCAACCCACCCGTGCTGCCTATCTGCTGCTGACCCTTCCCTTTTATTAACAAAAATATAATAAAAGTAAAATTGTAAAAAAGCAGCACCGACCAGGCCCTGGGGCATTCGCCGATGAAAAAAAAAGCCCCGCGCTACAGCTGTAGCATGGGGCGAATCCAGAAGTGAAAAAATAAAATAAAATAAAATAAAATAAATATAAAAAAGTAGCACCGACTGGGCCCCAAGGGTGGTCTGGTCGACTCGGCACCCTGAAATAGAGGGGGGGGGGGGGGAATCCAAAAAATAATTTAAAAACCCAGCGCCGACCGGGTCCCAGGGGCCACACAGTGGGCGCTGGGGAAAAAGGGTAAAAATGAATAACGAATTAACGAACCAACGAAATGAATTCTTTTGAAAAAATCGTTAACAAAACAAATGAAACGAAGCCTTAAACGAAATGAAATAAAACGAATAGCCATTTTTTTGGTTCGTGCCCATCTCTACTACCGAAATCACAGATGCTGTTCGCTCCTGATGTAATGAAAATAACAGCTGTTCTCTCTTGCACATGTCCTGCTTTTGAAGGACCAGTTCCAGTTGCATGAAACAAGGCTTTTGTTTCTGGACCAGTTCTGCCATTGGGCAATGTGGGAATGCTTCTTCAGGCAGCAGGTTCTGGGTAGGGCACAGGTAGGCTAAAGGATGTTGGATTGTAGAGTGTTTGCACAGAGGCAGCAAAAGACCAGCGCCTGTCATATTCACAGATTTTGGAGGCTTCATTTAAACTCTTGAATGAAGGACACCCACCCACCCATGTCTTTCTTTTTTGCAGATGAGACTTTGCAATCAGCTTTTGCGGTGGTCGGCAGTTCATCTCCATGTGTGGTGTTTGCAGCTGGTTTCAAAGTCATGGTTCGGAAAGGTGAGTGTTGAATAATTTGTGCAGTGCAGAAGGATGGAGTCAAGCCGATTGTCTGTAAACATTTGCACTTTCGTTGGGCTGTCAGTGGATGGCAGCATTTTTAGCTGATTAAGCATCTGCTTCTTGCTAATGAACTGATTAATTGGCTGATGGCAAATATTTTCACATGAGCCTTTTTGGAGATGTTGAAAGCAGTATGAGAACTCGGCAATTAACGAAGGGAAGCAACTTCTCCATTTCGTAGAAGCAGAAGCCAGCCGTTAATATCGGTCTTTATCATTTCTAGATAATATTTTTCATTTGTTTTTTTAAGGCCAGATGCTTGTTGTGACTGAAATACACTTTATCCCTTCAGCAATGCTGGGATTAGAGGTGCCAGACACTCACGTAGTTCAAAATGAGCAGCAAGTGTAAATCAGTAACACGAATCAAGCTGATGTAATATTTACGGCACATGCCAAGATGGCGAAGATCCTGCTGAGCTATCAAAGGCTAACTGAAGCCGGTTGGTGTTGAAAATTATTTAAATCTGCCTTGTCCTGGCCAGACTTGGTGTTGTGGCTTCAGTTGTGGGTTCTGGATTGTTTTCTTTCTACAACTGTTTCACTGTTGTTCTGCTAACGCAGTGGTTCCCAACCTTCCTAATGCCATGACCCTTTAATACAGTTCCTCATGTTGTGGTGACCCCTTGCCCTGTTTGGAAGAGGACACTAGCCGCCTTTGGCAGGCCACTGCCACAGATGCCATAGAGAACTTCCCTCTACAGGCAGCCTCAGCCAATTGCAGCCTCCGGAGCCATTGACTGACATCCCCTCCAACCTATCAAGCTGTAACTCACTCTTCCCCCCTTCCTCCCCCTCCCCCTCCAGACCCAAGCCATTTGTGCCTTTTTCTTCACTGGCTCATGGCGACCCCTGTGAAACGGTCGTTCGACCCCAAAGGGGTCCCGACCCCCAGGTTGGGAACCACTGTGCTAACGGATCCCTGCGACCAGCAGGCAGTTCTATCGGGAAGATGGATGATGGGCTAGTAGAAGACATTTCTGCTAATCCTAGTGTCCTACAGCCAGAACCATTTCCTACTAGAACTGCACTGCGGGACAGGCCACAACAATGCTAAAACGATGAATAATTCGATTAACCTTCCAAAAACTTCTCAAAGCTCAACAAAAAAATAAATAGCAAACAAGGATTGAACAGCAAAGGCACTACAGGTTTGCCCTGAAACTCCAAACGTGAGACAGAGGGGAGCAAAGGGAAGAACATGTAATTTTAAAATAGTGAGAAGATCACTCTAAATTAGTGATTTAGGGCTTTGGCTGCTGAGACTGGGAGTTCGATTCCCCACCGAGCATGACGGGCTCTAGAATCAATGATCCATAGGGTCCTTTCGATCTCTCTCGTTCCAAGAGGATGATGCTTAGAAGGAGCAAGAGTGCACAGAATGGAACCCCTCCAGCTTCACTGTCCCTTCTTTTTAATTGTCTGTGGAACTCCCTGCCACAAGATGTGATGGCATCTGGCCTTGATGCCTTCAAAAGGGGATTGGACAGATTCCTGGAGGAAATGTCCATCACAGGTTCCAAACCATGATGGAGATGTTTCATCTCCAGGCTGCAAACCAGGGTACTTCAAGGGCCAGATGCAGGGGAGTGGTATCAGGAGACAGATATCTAGTCTCGTGCCCCTTGGACACATTTGTTGGGGCCACTGTGAGATACAGGAAGCTGGACTAGATGGACCTTTGGCCTGATCCAGCATGGCTCTTCTTATGTTCTTATGTAATCTTCTACTAAACTGACACATCCCAGAAATGGCTCCACAGTCCTTTGAGGCTGTCTCTCTCTAAGCCACACTAGATGAATTCGTCTTTCTGCACCTGCCTTAAAAAAAAAACCTGCTGTTCCTCTGGATGACTTATTGATTGGCTATATAACCTGCTGCCATGTTTTTATCTTGCTCTTTTTCAGTTTACTGCTGTTGTAAGCCTTCCAATATGCTTCCTTTGTGTACTGTATCACACACTAGCTTTGTTTTTAGTGGTGCAAGGGAAATACCAATGGGTTAATAATGTACAGTATCTGGGTTTCTCCTTCTGGTGGTCGGCTTAGTAAGGTTAACCACAGTTCAAACATTTAGGTCTAATGTACGGGTTGGTGTGTTAGTGGACGGGGGGTTAGATAGAGTGGGGAATAAGGTGACGTGGAAGTGAGCACAAGATATTAGAGATGGGCACGAAATGATTTTTTTCATTTTGTTATTCGTTATTCATTTCGTTACGTAACAAAACGAATAACGAACCTAGGAGTAAAATACAAACAAAACAAAACAAACTGGAAAAAATTGGTTTGTTACGTTTCATTTCATTAATGGCGGCGCACGAAGAAATGAGCTGTTTTTAAATGGTTTAAACGGATGAGAAACACTTCAAAATATTTTGAGAGCTTTCAGTCTTCAGCTTTCAAAACAGAGTTCTTCTGCTGTTCAACACACCACTTGCTTCTGAGGATACCCTTGCTGACTGACCATCCTGAGTCCAGGAGAGAAGGAATACTAAAGAAATAGATACTACAGTTAGCACAGAATGCTTTTCTAAGCGATGAATCACATATTTTGTCACTGTACTCCTCTCCCTCCCCTCTGTATCTTGCAGTCTTCTGGCAAGCTTGTTTTCTGGTTGGTTATTGGAAGGGAAACACAAACTTAATTTGCAAGAGTGAGTGTCCAGGCATTTGTCTCTGAGGAAATCACACTGTGACTGGAAGAAGAAGCTATTCACATGGAGTAAAAGCAAAGTGCTCGGCTTATATACCTCCCCATAGTGTGTAAAGCACTCTCTGGGAGGTTTATAATTTATTTATGCAAGCTACACATAGAAACCAGTGCAGGCTGCTGATCGCCAACGTTCTACGAGGACATGGCACTTGGAGGAGGAGGAGGAGGAGGAGGAGGAGGAGGAGGAAGAGGAAGAGGAGGAGGCTACACCCCCCAAGGGCTAAGACAACCATAGAAGGCTGAGACAACCATGAGCTGGCTACCTCGGATCGAACCCAGCTCTTTTTTTTTTTATAACCTTTTTATTAGAGAATTTAAAATACAAAAGAAAAAAGAACATATTCAAAACATTAACCATATAAAGTCAATCTATCACTAAAGTTCGGCTTCCCTCTGTTCTTTGCGCGGTTTTAACGTTGCTCATCTCCCAGCCTTCCTTTCCAACGAACCCATTCTATATACTTATAGAAAAGGTTCTAAAAGTAGGTAATAGTCCTTCGAGTTCTATCCTAATCCGGAAAGAGTCTTTAATTCATTACAGTTGATCTCCATGTAGTTCTTAAATTTTTGCCAGTCATTTTGGAACCTCTGGTTGTCTTGATCCCTCAGTCTGCAAGTCAGTCTGGCCATCTCTGCAAAGTCCAGTAATTTCGCCCTCCATTCATCCAAAGACGGTATATACGTTGTCTTCCAGTTCTGAGCCAGGAGCATTCGTGCCGCTGCTGTTGCATATAAAAATAACGTCCTGTCTGCTCCTTTAATTTCATTATCCACCAACCCTAACAGAAAAAGTTCAGGTCGTTTTGGGAATGTACACTTTAACATCTTTTTGAGTTCATCATATATCCATGCCCAATATTCCTTCACTTTCTCACAAGTCCACCACATATGATAAAAGTCACCTTGTTTCTTTTTACATTTCCAACAATAATCATCTTTCATCCTGTACATCTTTGCTAATTTCGTTGGGGTAATATACCATCTATACATCATTTTCAACAAGTTTTCTTTTATCAAAGTACATGCGGTAAACTTCATATTCTTTTCCCACAATCTTTCCCACACATCTAACTCAATATTATGACCCAAATCCCATAGCCCATTTTATCATACATTCTTTGACTTGTTCATCTTTTAAATTCAACTCCAACAAAAAATTATATAATCTAGTCAACAATTTCTTTTTTGGGCCCATAATTATGGTTTGAAACTTAGATTCCTTCTCTCCAAACCCAGACATCCTTCTGTCTTTCTGAAAAGTGTCATGTAATTGATAGTATTGAAACCAACCTGTTAACCTCTCTTTTAACAGTTCATAAGATTTCAGTCTTGGGCCTTTTTCTGAGAAAAATAACACATCCCCATATGTGATCCCCACTCCTTCTGCATCTTTCCTCTTGATCGCCAATGCTTCAATCGGAGATAACCACCTCGGGGTGTGTCTCTCTAATAAAGGTTTCAATCGTTCCCAGACTTGAAGTAATGACTTTCTAATTACATGATTCATAAAACTTTTATGTACTTTCACTTTATCATACCAAAGATAAGCGTGCCAACCAAATCTATTGTCATGACCTTCTAAATCCAAAAGATCTCCATCAACTAAAGTTATCCATTCTTTTATCCAACCGAGGCAGGCCACTTCATAATATAATCTCAGGTCTGGCATGGCAAAACCTCCCCTTTCCTTAGCATCTGTTAATAATTTGAATCTTATTCTCGGTCTCTTGCCTTGCCAGACGAATTTAGACAATATCTTCTGCCATTCCTTAAAGTGGCCTGTCCCTTTAATTATTGGGATCATTTGAAATAAAAATAACAACCTTGGTAGCACGTTCATCTTTATCACCGAAATTCTTCCCATCAATGACAGATTCAGTCTATTCCATGTTTCCAGATCTCTCTTAATCAAATTCCAAACCCTAATGTAATTATCCTCAAAGAGATTCAAGTTCGTAAGAGATAGATTAATTCCCAAATATTTAACTTTTTTCACGACTGAGAGAGCAGACAATTTTTCAAATTCTTCCCTATCTTTCTTAGTTACATTTTTCAATAAGACCTTTGTCTTATTCTTATTCAGTTTGAAGCCAGCTAAATTACCAAATTCTTCGATTGCCTTCATCACCTCAATAATACTTTCTTTAGGATTCTCTAATGTCAAAACCAAGTCATCAGCAAATGCTTTTAGTTTATA
Organism: Phrynocephalus guinanensis; assembly: GCA_037367245.1. Classification (NCBI taxonomy): domain Eukaryota; kingdom Metazoa; phylum Chordata; class Lepidosauria; order Squamata; family Agamidae; genus Phrynocephalus; species Phrynocephalus guinanensis. The sequence goes on along the minus strand of CM074739.1, from coordinate 13,115,602 downwards.
TTCCTTATCCCCCACCCAGCTCTTGAGCAGAGTTATAGCTCAAGTACAGCAGATGAACCACTGTACCACAAGTCTCTTCAATGTGTACTCACCGTGAATACACGTTTTCAAAACTTATATTCAACCATGAGGTATGAGTAGGATATGCCAAACATGAAATTAGTAAACGTGACTCTGGCTCGTGGTCTAGAGTTGTGCTTGAGGATCTCTTGTGTAAATGTTTCACCATAGAAGTCACTAGACAGCAGGTGTGAATCTCAAGAATATTTAGCATGCTGGGCTGCTATTCAGAGCACTGCATCTGGACACGTTTCCCTGTATATTAAAATTGATGGAGTGATGATTATATTTATATCCTGCTTTTCCTTCCTCCAAGGAGCTCAAGTAGTTTATTGTTTTTATTTATCCTCACAACCATGTTTCAAAAGCATGTAGGCTGCTAGCATGGTGACTGGCCTTTGGGACAAATGGGAGGGGTATAGAAATACAATATTCTTGTAATCTGCTATCTGTATTTTTGTACTAGATGAAGACAGAGATAAACAAAGACAAACATGATATTGATAGAAAAAACATTAGAATAATATTAATGGAAAAATATTTGGCAAATATGGAAATATGAAAATAATGAGAAGAGAATCATGAAATAACTAGGCCAATCTATTGGGAAAAACTTCTGATGTATGTAACATGGCAGGAGATAAGCAATGTGTCTGTTTTTACTTTCTTTGTTTTTTAAAAAATAAAATATTTTTTTAAAAAGAAATATAATATTCACTCAGTCGGTCAATCGTTTCGTTCCATTTTGTCCCCGCCTGCATTTTGTTTTGTTCCATTTCTCATGGGTTTTTGAAAAAAAATCCATATGAAATGAAACCATAACGAAATGTTTTGTTCCTCTGGGAGCATGTACTCACTTCTCTTCTTCCTCCTTCTGGGCTCTGTTGGCTTCTGGGCTCTGGCAGGGCTCGATCGGCGGTGGGGAGGGGGGGTTGCACTGCCATCGCTTGCCCTTCCCAGCTGGTTTCCACGGCGAGGCTGCCTTGTGCTGGATCGGCGGCAGCAGTGGGCACTGTAAGGCCTCCCCATGGCCTCGGAACGCCTCCCCACAGGGGCTTATCAGTGGGCGTGGCCGCAGGCACCGAAAGACCTCAGGTAGGGAACGCTTTTACGGATGCACCTGATTGTGTGTGTGTGTGGGGGGGGATGAAAAACGAAAGGAAACTGAAAATTTCCAGTTTGTTTTGTTTCATTTTTCTTTAAAAATCAGTTCATTTTTTTCCGTTCTGAAATGAAATGAAAAATGAAACAAAAATTGTTTCATGCCCATTTCTAGTTGTGATCCTTGCTCCCCATCCCAAGCTGAAATGACACAGCTGTTTTACTTTCTTACTATAGACGTGGTCCACTAACTATCTTAATTTCAGTGGCTGCAGACCGACTTGGTGTTGCACGAACGTTCACGTGTGCAACTAGGAGCACGTTTTGTCCAAAGAGAAAAGGCAACATATGGCATTTCTATGTGTGCATGCACAGCAGAGGGCCTGTATTGCCTGATTGTATAGGGGTACAACATTTGTGGGATTTTTAAAATTTTGCTGACAGACTGTTTAGTGGGATAAGGTTAATCATTTCATTTTGTTCTACTTGGTTTGTAATCCTAAGGTCCCATCTGCTCTGTCCTATAGCACCAATCAGTCATTAGCTAGACCGCTCGCTCATTATTCTGCTGCTGATCTATTGTAAACTTGGATCGTTCTGGTCTGAACTTTCAACTCCTTTCCTGCAGCTTTTAGGTTTGAGTAGTTTCCACAGAGGTAGCTGTGCTTGTCCATTTCAGTGTGAGTCACAAATCCGGGCTTGAATGCTTTGTCTGTGAGCCCTGTATTTTTACCGCATAAGACGGAAGAAATGGACTTGTCCGCAAAAGTTCAAATTAAAATATAACGGATGGTCTTTTAGGTATCACAAAATTGTTCATCTTTTTCTTTCGTCTTTTGATTTTGCCTCATATACTAGTCCAGACCTCCATGGCTATCTCTTCTATAACCAGGAAAGTCTTTTGGTGTTTTTGAGTCTCTTAAAGTAAAGCAAAAAGCAAAGTGTTCTGCTTATATATTGCCCCCATACCACTTCAAATAGTCTCTGGGCGGTTTACAGTTTTTTAATTACAGTATGCAGGCTACACATTGCCCCCCCCAGCAAGCTGGGTACTCATTTTACCAACCTCGGAAGGATGGAAGGCTGAGTCAACCATGAGTCTCCTACCCCAGGTCATGAGCACAGTTATAGCTCCAGCACAGTAGATTAACCACTGTGCCATGAAGCACTTCAATGTATGCTTGCCACTTTTTAAAACTTATATTCAACCCATTTTAACCACTGTGCCACAAGGCTCCTCCAATTGTACTTGTTCTAACATTCTGAACTGGTCCCTGGGCCCTTTTATTGTACGAAAGGTGGCCTACAAATAATACAAAATAAATAGTTTAGCATCATTTAACCATTGCGCCACAGGGCTCCTTAAGTTTATTGAATCAATTGCAATCCACTTCTCAAGACACAAAGAATACAGGGCTAAGACTATAGGCCAGGCATGTCCAAAGTCAGGCCTGGGGGCCAAATGCGGCCCGTTTTCAAATTTTGAGCAGCCCGCAGCCTCTTCTCCCCCACTGGCTCAGCCTGTCATGCATCCCCGCCAGCTGAACCCTCCACATATTGGATGGGGACATCAGCTTGCAGTTTTACCATTTGCCTGCCTTCCCTCCCCACCTCCTTGCATGTTATAGAGATTTGTTCAAAGTCCAGCCCAGGGGCCAAATGCAGCTGAATGGTCGGCCCCCACACATTTTCACCTCACCAAATCTTGCCCTCCCTGCAAACAGTTTGGACACCCCTGCTATAGGCTGAAACCGTACTGAGTTGTCGTGCCATCATAGTAAAATTGCCATAATTTTAAATGAGTATAGGCAGTGCTCGGTTAATGACAGAGTTCCGTTCCTACAACTAGGTCACTAAGTGAGTTGGTTGTTAAGTGAGGAGCCGGAGGCTTGTCATATACTGAGGCTGCCCTCCTTCTAGGCAGGCCTGAGTGGGGAGGCTGTCCTGGAGGTCACTGGAGAAGGAGAGGAAGGCGGGAGGGACGCTGTAGCCCTGCTTCCTCCCCTCCGGACTGCTGACAAGGTAGATGCAGGCAAGCAGAAGCAGGCTGGACATTTTGGCCCAGGCCCTGTGACCTTGAACTTCCTGAGGCAGCCTTTAGGCAGCGGCAGGACCTTTGGCTGCCACTGCTGATTGTAAATCTGAGCGGTCATTAAGCAGGTAGGTTGTTAAGTGAAGACTGGCTGTCTGCTACTTGAACCTTTGTTTAAGGAATGAAAAGGGAAACATGAAAGTGATACAACTGAGGACAATACAGTGAGTTATTTTCCAAGACACCTTTTTGCTGTATGGTATTATTTGCTGTGAGAAGTGCATAATGTCAGCTGAGTCTGCTCTTTTCGATCCTTTAGAAAATTCTGTTAACTTTCTGTTGAAATAGAAAGAGTCAAACATAAAAGGCACAGCCATCAAAACATATGTGCCGTGCTTCAAAGTGCCAATTCTCTGAATGCGCCTCTCAACAATCTGGTACTGCTATTTATGTAAGAATATAAGCCATATTCCAAATATAAAAAAAAAAATCTTTAGAAAGCTGACATTTTGGAAGACTGGAGCATGCTTTCATCTTGAGCACTTTGTAAAATAATCTTTTCCAGGAAGCGAAGGCAATGGACCCCAAAGAAATCAAGATCAGAGGCGTCCGTTCTTTGAAAGCTGTTCCTGAACAAACATTTTGGGTTATGCCATTTCCAGACTGAGGAACAAACAAAACAACTTACATCAGGACCGAAAAAACTTTGGCCTTCCAAATGCTTTACAGAACACCTCCTGTAACCCCTTGTTCTTCTCAGTTAAGGCTATTGCAAGACAACTCGACAGGGAATTTTGAAGTCTTGCAAGATGTGTCCCTTTCAGCCAAAAGTGAAAGAAAGCTGTTTGCATCCCTCCCAAGTCTCTAATGTGCCAAAAATGTCTCTGGAATCTAAGCCCCCAACACACACACACAAAGAAGGCCTGACTGAGGTCAAAGAATTTATTTATTTATTTATTTATTTATTTATTTATTTATTTGACTTTTATACCACCCATCTAGCCCTAGGTTTACTCTGAGTGGTTTACAACATCAAATCGCAATACTGTATAGCAACCATAACACATTTAAATAACCAAAATACAAAGATCATAATATAAACAAAATGTAACTACACAAATCAACAACAATAAACTAAAAGTAAAAATAACCAGGTGATTGATCAAATAAGGAACAAAAAAATGACTCAAGCAACCCATCCGCTGCTTCAGATTCTTAACAAAGCAACAGTCATCATCATTGTGAGTAAGTTGCTTATGTTTGTGTAAAAAATGGGAAACGTTGGATAAACAGCAGCATTTTCAGTGTGCTGCCTTTGGAGAATGCTGCACTTCCCCAGTATTGCATGTGAGCAGACAAGAGAGGCTTTGCATCCCTAGTTAAAACACCGGGAGAGCCAAAGCTTCCAGGCTCATGTTTGACCATTTAGGTTAGGCAGCACTATGAATAATGGCAGGATCTGAGCATCAGACTGTGTCCCCATGACTCCTGCTAGGCAACCTTTTACATCTCTTTCCCTTAACGTTTGAGAAGGAAGGAAGGAAGGAAGGAAGGAAGGAAGGAAGGAAGGAAGGAAGGAAGGAAGGAAGGAAGGAAGGAAGGAAGGAAGGTTACTACAGCAAAGGATGAGATGGTAAAAATGCCTACTGTCTGTTGCCATTGTTAGATGCCAACAAATCTCTTCTGAATTATGGTGACCCCATAGGGGTTTTTCAAGGAAGCCTCAACGCGGAAGCCTCATGGACTGGATAGCTTAGTGCAGGGGTGTCCAAACTTTTTGCAAGGAGGGCCAGATTTGGCTAGGTGAAAATGTGTGGGGGCCGACCATTCAGCCGCATTTGGCCCCCAGGCTGGACTTTGGACATGTCTCTAAGGGAGGATGCGGCAGCAACAGAGCTCGGTGTGGGTAGCCTGGAAGGTGGCTGGGTGGTGGTGGACAGAAGCAGGGAGGGCAGGCAAAACAAAAAATTGCAAACTGATTCCTCCATTTGGTGTGCGGAAGGGCCAGCTGGCGGGGATGCATGACAGGCTGAGCCAGTGGGGAGAAGAGGCCGTGGGCCACTTGACATTTGTAAACGGGCCACATTTGGCCCCTGGGCCTGACTTTGGACATGCCTGGCTTAGTGGTTTAGGTCTGTGGCTGCAGAGCCAGAGATTGAGAGTTTCGTCGCCCTCTGTGCCTCTTTGACAGGGGGCTGCACCCAATGGTCCACAGAGTCTCTTTCATCTCTGCAGTTCTGAGATTGTCCTGAGAGTATCTTATCTGATTTGAGCAGGGATTTAAGCCCAGCCTTTCTCACATTGCCATCTGATAATCTATCCACTTTACCTCACTGGCTCTCATTTTGTGTTATGGTAAGACCCCCCGTATCCACTAATTCATTAACCACTGATTCAGTTATCCGTGGTTGGCAGAGGAAAAATTAAATAAACAATTCAGCAGCTGCAGAGTAAGCTACTGTCACAAACAGCAGCCGTAACACAAGCTACTGTCACAAAACAGCAGTTTTGGGGTGTGTGTTTTAAAATTCTCTCTTATCCAAAGTTTTTTTTATCCATGGGATGGCCTGGAACAATCCCCAGCGGATACCGAGGTCCTACTGTATGTTCCTCATTATGTGCCACAGGCTTCATCATTTTGGGGTGGGACTTTGCAACAGTGCCATTAAGCACAACAGAAGCAGAAATACAGTACTGACCATTTCCCTCCCAAGACACCAGCTTCCCTGGGCATTACCTCTTCACCACATTCATCCAGCAGCCAGCCTGTTAGGCCAGGCAGGACCAAAATACAGCCTGTGAGCTCTGTACAATCCCTTAATGCTCCCAAATTTGAATTTGAATGGCAATTGCTCAAAGCAGTTTTTAACTTGGGGGCTTCTGAGGGACATCTCTCAAAATGGAAAGAGAAGCCGTCAGTGGAAAATATCAATTTAGCAGGTTCAGTTGTTCCTCTCCTTGCGCTGCCTTAATTAAGTTCCAATTTTCAGCCATGGCATTATTATGGTTGCATTACATCTGATCACTACAGAAATCTTGTAACTGGATGCATGAGGGCCTGAAGGGTGGCTGAGGGGTTTGTTTTGCTTTCTTATTTTGCTCTCCGTTCCTCTCCCTACCCATTTTTAACCTCTAATGTCGTGTTTTCATTAGGAGTGTAAGCCTGAGGCAGGAGCAGCTGTTTCTATTGATGGACCACCTAATCTGTGAGCCTTTCTAGCGGTCAAATGGCCTAGATGAATAAAATAATGGCTTAATTTAGGTGATAAATCATTTGCATAGATTTGTTTTGAGTTTCCATATATTGCCACTCAAAGAGTTTTTTTTTCCCAAGCATTTCATACATAACAAGAAGGTGACTCTGAAAAATATTCAAAGTTCCTTACAGGTTTTCAAACGTAGGTCATCTCCTTTTGAAGTTGGGAACACAGTTCTCACCACTTCTCCTGTCTGTACAGATTCTGCCAGACCCTCCTTGACCCCGCCTCATGGTGGCAAGGAACCCCCTCACAACCAAATCAAATTGAATAACGCCTAGGCAATAATCATAGGAGCTCTTTTGGGACATACCTCTTCTTTCTTACACTTGCTGATCATAGGAATTCTCACGGAAGAGGGCATGGGAATATTATTCCTTCAAGAGGCCAGCCTTGCCAATAGGCAGAGTGAACTGATCACCTCATGCAGCAGATGTTGGGGTTCTGCAGCAGCTGGCTCCCAGCTGTTGCTCATGGGCTGTGTTCTTTTCATTGAAGGAGAGACCTGCCTATGATCACACAGCATTTTCTGTTCTCCCAAGATAGGCAAGTGTCCTCAGATATGATAGATGAATTTGTTACATCATCTGTGTCAGTTGTCATTCTACCCAGTTCCTCCTCCTCCACCTCCTCCTCCTCCTCCTCCTCCTTCTTCTTCTTCCTCCACCAACCACCACCACCACCACCACCTCAGGCAACCTGATGTGCTTGGCCACCCCTGCTCTTCCATCTTGATTTTAATATCAGGACCTTCTGGGCAGTCTTCGAATCCAACACATTGAATGATTCAATTCCGCAGGAGGGGGAGAGGTTTTTCCCCTTACAAGAAATAATGAAAAAGGCCCAGTAGTGTGTTCTCAAGTTAATGTCATTGCATTACTGATGGTGCCAAAGTTCACAGTTTCTTTGTCCAGAATATACATTTATCCACTGTCCAGAATTTACATTTATTTATTCAAAATGCTCAAGGGCACCTCACTGTTAAGTAATGTCATTATTATTTGTCATTTGCTTTGTATCACAGTTCTTTTCTTTCTACTTTATATCCTACTCAGATATATGCTGAGACAGAAACTCAGAACTCCTCCAGAGCAGAATCCTGGGAAATGGGAAATATTAGACTTAGGAGGACCTATTACCACAAAATGTTTAGAATATTGTGTCACAGTAATGTTAAATAATAATAAAGCCATAAGCCAGGCATGTCCAAACTTTGGCCCTCCAGATGTTTTGGAGCACAACTCCCACAGTCCTTTGCCATTGGCAATACAGACTTGGAATTCTGGGAGTTGTGGTCCAAAACATCAGGAGGGCTAAAGTTTGGATGTGTCTGCCCTAAGGGAATTAGAAAAACAAATAGACAATAGCAAGAATCAGAGATTAAAAAAAAAACAATACAAGAGATTAGTTTTTCATAAAGGATGTGCTTTTTCTATAGACAAATGTCTGAAAACAACTTCAAGCAGGGTCTTTGTGCTGGATCAATTATGGGACCGAACAGCTGCTCTCTGCCCCTTACCATGGAGCAATATCACTGCTTATATACTGGCCCATACCACTTCAAGTAGTCTCTGGGCAGTTTACAGTTTAATTGCAGTATGCAGGCTACATATTGACGACCTCCCCCCCCAGCAAGCTGGGTACTCATAGTAGATCCTTTGTATCCCATTTGGCATTTGAGGGGTTAAAATAGAGTCATAGAATCATAGAGTTGGAAAAGAGCTCTTCCCTCCATGGAGGGGCAGCCAGAAATCAAAAGTAATATAGTGCACTGAGTTGCTGGTATCCAAGTAGAAGTGAGTAACAGCTAGAGATGGGCAAAAACTGCCAGTTTGTCAGTTCGTGCTAGTTCGTTTATCAGCTGAACAGGTCTTCGCAGCTTTGAAGCCCCAGTCAGAGGCAGCAGACTGGCTCCCTTGCCCTGCCAGAGGGGGTGGGGCTCTGAATAACTGAGCACCTGTTGGGCTACTAAACAAACCAGTACAAACCACTGGTGTGATGCTGGTAAGGCTTATTGGTATCCCAGCTGAAGATGGGAAAAATTGCTTCTTTGAATTGCTGCTCACAGGAGTGTACCCTTTCAATGGGAAGCATCAACCACTCCTAGAATATGTTGTTTCTGATATCTGACCTCTAGGTATTCTGAGGAAATACATGTCCCAGGTGGAGTTGCACATGGAATGCTATTCTGTGGCAATATTTATTTATTTAATTTAATTTATATACTGCCCACGTAATGAATTCACTCTACTCTGGGAAGTGTACCAACAAGGAAAAGCTCCACAACGTCCACCCTCTGCTTTCCTAGAAAAATATCCCAAAATGCCAGGAAAAGACTTTTCACATAGACATTTCTAGCAAGATACCTTGGTGGCACCTGCTAATGGTACGAGCAACTGCAGCAGTAGTAAAATTTCAGCAGCAAAGCTCAATTCCCCTGGTACGATTGTTAAATCTGTAAAGTTGCCCAACTGCACCATTGGTCTCTTAAAACTTCCAAATGATCTTTTAAAAAATAAAACAAAACAGAAACACTCAGTTGTCATAGTCGAAAGTAAAGCCATTAATGTTATATCCCAGTATGCCAGGGGTTCCCACTTGAATAATTCATCTGGATGAAGAAAAATAATGTGTAAATTAAAAAAAAATGGATTGAATTTTGTTAACTTAAAAAAAGGTAACTGTAGGATAAAAAAGAGAGAGAGAGATAGTATGAACCTTCCCACATGTTAAATCTCTACATTTTGCACGCTTGTGAAGCAGAATGAACTTCACATCCAGGGAGCCCGTCATCATTATAGATTATAATGTGATTTTTATGCTTCACCTCATGTTGAGGGTTTCTTTTCCCCCCTCAAGCTGATGGACCAAGTGGCAGGGCTGTACTCTTTTTCTTGAGCCAGTAATCTTGGTGCGACCTTGCTCAGAGCTTTGGCTGTCTTAAATTAGAACCGTTGTATTCATGGTGGGATTTCAGTGCATTATTAGATGCCACTGGTGTAGCGTCCATTCTTTCCACTGCTGGTCTAAACTGCAGTGGACCGCTGTGAAAGCCGCCGTCTTGGACTGAGGGAAAAAAATTCAGCAAAACCTTTTTAGACTTTTTCATGGGTGTTAGCAAAGTCTTTAATAGCAGAAATAACAGATGTGGGCCCAGACTGTAGTTACAGGGGCCTTCTATGTGTTGATCTCTTCCAAGGGCTGTTGGTGAGTTTTTATTTTGTAGTCCCACAGTATGAACCGACTTGGGTATTAAGGTCATGAGGAGAGGCCCTTCTCTCCATCCCGCCACCCTCAGAGATGCGTCTCGTGGGAACCCATGAAAGGGCCTTCTCAGCTGCTGTGCCCAGACTCTGGAACTCCCTCCCACTCAAGGCCAGGACTGCCCCATCTCTTACCTTTCTCTTCAGGCAAGCTTTCCCTGAACGAGGGACTACCTATTATGTGACTTTTATATTAATCTATCATACATCAACACATAAACTTTGTGTTTATAAACTTTGTGATTGCATTGACGCTATGTTCGCAATGCTAGTTTCCCTCACTCACTTTACATGGAATTTTACTCTCTTTTTAACTGTGCGTGTTCTCCGGTAGATTTAATGTAATGTTGTCTGTTGATACTGTAGGACACTGTAGTTCTCAATACTTGAATATGTCTTAATTGTACTGGACTGTATATTATCCCTCATTACTGTAAGCCATCTTGGGTGTTTTTCAAGGAGAAAGGCGGGGTAAAAATACCCTAAGATACATACATACATACATAAATACATAATACATACATACATACATACATACATATATTTCAAAGAATTAGCCGAAATCCTGCTGTTCTTTTCTGCTACCCCAGAGCCAGCAACATAGACTTGACCTGGTTAAGAAGTTGTTGCAGTCCTTTGTTTTTGCACACTGACTCGCAGGATCAGGGTGTGTCTGGAAATGCCTATGACCTCTTGAATTTGTGAAAATTAGCCATGTAACTAACAGGATTCTGGCTTGTATCTGTATTTTTATTCTTCCGCCCAGAGATAAGATATCACTCCTTATTGCTTATTAAAAGGCAAGGCGACTCTAAGGTCTATGTCCCATTTATTTATACCCTTTCCTTGGCAACTCCTTGTCTCCTTTTCCTTTCTTGGTTTCTCTCCAATGAGCTTAGATTTTAAGCTTCTTGAGCAGAGTTGTGTTTAATCACAGAATCATGGAAGAGTGAAATCAGAAGGGGTCTACAAGGCCGTTCAGTTCAATTTAATTTAATTTTATTTTTGCGAGACAGTTGTAAAAGAGTTGTAAAAAGGTGGTGGTGGGGGTGACGAGAAACAAAGCAAACAAAATGGAAATTTCCGTTTCATTTCATTTCATTTTTCTTTGATGGGTCCCTTCGTTATTCGTTTTGTTAGATAAGGAAACGAATAACAAATAACAAAACGAATTAAAAGTTTGTTTTGTGCCCATCTCCATTTTGTCTGAAAATTCATGAATGTTTGTAGTTTGTGAATAGCCATGAACCACAAAGCATCACGAACTACCGTTTACCCAATTTGTGCCCATCTTTATCTATAACTAATCTGAGAACATTAAAACAAAGGGTAGTAATTATCCTCATTTAACACTAAACAAGGATAATGGAGAGAGAACTCCTTGGATTTTCTTTTATTTTTTTACAGGCGTTTGCTGCTGCTGTGCTGCTTTGCGTCCTCGCTACAAACGTCTGGTGGATAACATATTTCCAGAAGACCCTAAAGTAAGTGGCAGCATCCAGAAGCCACAAAGGGACAGTCCAGCAATTCACCTTTCTGAATCATGCACCTTTTAACATTAGATCTCATCATCTCCCTAAGATCTCATGATGACCTACATGTCCTGCTTACCTGAATGTCCATAAATATTCTCAGCTGTTTCTTAAAATTTAGTCTTATATATATAAAACAGAACTCCGGGCAGACTATTGCAATGCCCTCTACGTGGGGTTGCCCTTGGGCCTGGTCCGGAGGTTGCAGCGGGTGCAAAATGCGGCGGCCAGGCTGGTGGTGGGTGCCCGTAAATACGAGCACATCACCCCAGTCCTGGTCCGCCTGCATTGGCTTCCCGTTGCCTTCCGGATCAGGTTCAAGGTCTTGGTCTTGATTTTCAGGGCCCTCCACGGCTTGGGACCAGAGTATCTGGCGGAGCGTATCTCCCTGAGGGCATCCGGATCCAGACCCACGAGATCATCGCAGGCGCGCTCACTGAGAGTGGCCACACCCAGAGAGGTGCGGAAAACACGCACGCGCAACCGCGCCTTCTCTGTGGTGGGGCCTTCCTCTGGAACCATCTTCCCAGTGAGCTGCGCCTGCTGGAGTCCCTGCCTGCCTTTAAGAAAGCTTTGAAGACCTTCCTCTTTAAAGAGGCCTTTGGTGACCTTATCAGTTAGTTTTTTTTCTTTTTCCTTTGGTTTACCTCTTACTTCCTTCACTCTCTCCACTCCCGCCATCTTACCCTCCGCTGTTTTCTGTTCGGAGGTTTTTTTTTGTTTTCTCTTATTTTATATGCTTTTTAACATTGTTAGCCGCCCAGAGTTCCCGCCGGGAAGATGGGCGGGATATAAGTTTATAAATAAATAAATAAATAAATAAATAAATAAATACTGTATATACTCGAATATAAGCCTAGTTTTTCAGCCCTAATTTTGGGCTGAAAAAAGGGGCCCTCGACTTATATGTGGGTCAGTACTTTTAGCCACTGAGGCAAGTGCTTGGGTCAGTGGCTAAAAGTCATTTTAAACATTGTGCGCCGCTCCCCTGTGATGCAGAGGGGGGTCATGAGAAGCGGCATGCAATGTTTAAAAAGACTTTTAGCCACCGACCCAAGCACTTGCCTCAGTGGCTAAAAGTACTTTTTAAGTCATTTTAAACATTACACACCACTCCCCCAGCTTACAAAGGAGGAGCTGCCAGACCCTGCTGCATTTCCCACCCTAGACTTATACTCAAGTCAATACGTTTCCCCAGTTTTGGGGGGTTAAATTAGGGGCCTTGACTTATACTCGGGTCGACTTACACTCAAGTATATATGGATATACTTGCTTCCTCACAGTAAATGATGTGCAGTTTGTTCTGGGTTCCCTCTGAGCTTGGTAAATCGCGTCCCTTTATGCCCACCCCAAATTATCTAAGAATTGTAAGCAGAGCTGCCAACATCATATTGTGTACTTTTGCTTACACATCTTAGAAGGTAATGGATGTAACTCACACCAGCTTTTCGCCAGCATTTATTGAGACCCCAGTTGGATTTTAGGGGTTCCAACAGCTGGTCAGACTTCCCAGTGTCATTGTTGTAGGTGAACTGACATCATTTGAAGTCTCTAGCAGCGTCAGCATACAAACAACTTCCTTGCATCGTGCACTAGTCACAGACACCACAAAATCACATTTAATCAGCAGCGATTAGACTTTAATTAGTGGCAGTTTGCCACTGATCTAAGATTGCAGCAAGTGTTTTGTTCTTGCTTTCGTTCTTTTATGCTAGCTGCTTCATAAATGAAGATAGATAGACTTCTTAACTGTTAGAGCAGCACAACAATGGAACCAGTGATATGAGCACTCCAGCGCTGGAGGCTTTCGAGAAAAAAAGAAATGGATAACCATAGGTCAGATCTATTTTTTGATTTGAATTCCTGCATTGAACAGGGACTTGGCCTCAATGGCCTTATAGGCCCCTTCCAACTCAATATTTCTATATCATCATCATCATCATCATCATCATCATCATCATCATCATCATCATCATCATCATCATCATCATCATAGAACTGCAGAGCTGGAAGGGACCCTCTGCAAGTCCAGCCCCTGTTAAGAAGGCACAGTGGAGAATCAAACTCCCAATCTCTGGTTCTGTAACCAGATACATTAGTCACATTTAACCATGGCAGTTAAAGGGTCACCAGATTAATAGTGTTTAGATATATGTATCTCCAAATACAGTACTTTTAATTGTTATCCCTTTCACTATAGATGTACACTGCCATGTCCATCAGTTTATGGATAACAACCCTCCGGTGCATTTCATTCTAACCTACTAAGATATTACTCATCTCATTAAATTTAGTCTGATTCCTAATGGCTGGTTCAGGTTTTTTTTTATTTGTCCAAAGTAGGTTTTTTCATCAGAGATCATTCCCATCACCTACCCTTGTGTGATTTAATCTTGCCCTATAGGGATTTCAGATCCCACTCTTTCTAATGAATTTTTTTTAAAACTTGAAACTCATAGTCCTTTTGGAAAACAAATGCAATATAAGAAACCCAACCTTTGTTCCTTTTTAGTGTAGCTATACATTGCTTCTTGCTCAAAAAACTCTGGATTGTGGGCATGTCCCTTTCATTTATCTTCAGGATAAGCCTACGAGGTAGATTAAGCCAGGAGATAGGGAAATCGTTTAAGATCAGAGGGTTTATGTTTGTGGCTGGAAGGAAGAACAAATTTCACTACCCCAGCCCTAGTCATTCCCAATCAGGAGTTAATTATCCCCGACCAATGGCCAGTGGGGTTGATGGGAGTTGATTGTATTTTTTATTATTTTATTTATTAATTAAAATAGTTATAGCCTGTTCTATATCACAGGATCTCGGGACAGGTTACACAGCTGTATAAAACAATTTTAAAATGTAAGAGATTTAAAATAGTTTAACATCAAGCTGTTTAGAAGGCAATATTAAAACATAAAAACCATTGCACTGAAACCTATCGCTGTTGACATGGTCCTTTTGAGAGAGTTCTTTTTTAGATGTCATAATGAGCTGGAGAAGTTACCAGCTGTCCAGCACACAGTACTGGTTCTCTCTCTACCCCATAGAATCATAGAATCGTAGAATCAGAATCATAGAGTTGGAAGAGACCTCAAGGGCCATCTAGTCCAACCCCCTGCCATGCAGGAACCCCCATCACAGGACTTCCGACAGATGGCCATCCAGCCTCTGCTTAAAAACCTCCAAAGAAGGAGACTCAACCACCCTCTGCGGCAGCATATTCCACTGCCGAACAGCTCTAACCATCATGAAGTTCTTCCTAATGTTCAAATGAAATCTCTTTTCCTGTAGCTTGAAACCATTGCCCCGAGTCCTAGTCTCTGAAGCCATGGAAAACAAACCCGTTCCCTCTTCAATATTATATCCTTTCAAATATTTAAACGTAACTATCATATCCCCTCTCAGCCTTCTTTTTGAAAGTATAATTACCAGCTCCCTAAGCTTTTCCTTGTAAGACATTTCTTCCAGACCCTCAATCATCTTGGTCACCCTCCTCTGTACCTGCTCGAGGTTGTCAGCATCCTTTTTAAATTGAGGTGCACAGAACTGGACACAGTACTCCAGGTGGGGTCTGACCAGAGCAGAATGGAGTGGTAGTATCACTTCCCTCGATCTAGGCACTATGGTTCTGTTGATGCAACCAAGAATCACATTGCCTTTCCTGGCCGCCGCGTCACACTGCTGACTCGTGTTCAATTTGTGGTCCACCAAGACTCCCAGATCCCTTTCACAGGTACTATTTTCCAGCCAAGTGTCTCCCATCCAATCTCTGTGCAATTCATTCTTTTTACCTAGATGTGCTACCCTACATTTCCCTCTGTTGAACCCCATTCCATTAGCTTTGGCCCAGCACTCTAACCTGTCAAGGTCCTTTTGGATTTTCATCCTATCCTCTAGGGAATTAGCAACCCCTCCCAATTTGGTATCATCTGCAAATTTAATTAGCATACGCTCTATTCCTTCCTCCAAGTCATTAATAAAGATATGGAATAGCACCGGTCACACCACTGGCCACGTCTCATATACAAGGAGGGAAGGTTGATCTCTCATTTATCTTTCATTTCATTTATCTTTGGGTTAATAAGCCTATGAGGCAAGTTAAGACAGGGGATAGGAAATAGTTTAAGACCAGAGGGTTTGTGTTTGTGGCCGGAAGGAAGAACAAATGTCACTACCCCACCTCAAGTCAGTTATTCCCGATCGGGAGTTAATTATCCCTGATTAGTGGCCAGGGGGGTTGATGGGAGTTGTCCATATTTTTAATTATTTTATTTATTTAAAATATTTATATCCTGTTCTATATCACAGGATCTCAGGACGGGCATAAAACCATTTTAAAATGTAAGAAGTTTAAAATAGTTTAGCATCAAGCTGTTTAAAAGGCAAAATTAATACTTAAAAACCATTGTACTGAAACCTACCCCTGTTGACATGGTCCTTTTGAGAGAGTTCTTTTTTAGATGTCATAATGAGCTGGAGAAGTTACCAGCAGTCCAGCACACAGTACTGGTTGTCTCTGTACCGCAGATTCATAGGCAGTGCCTGAAAAACGTTCCACTTCAATTACCACTGTTCGCACTGCTTTCACTAAGATATTTCCTAAAATTAATAAGAGACTGTTCTCTGCACCCTTATAGTGGCTACTCAGTGTTAATTGGAAGAATAAGCCCTTGAGTAATAACTCTGTTTCTAATTAGGACGGGCTCGTTAAAGCAGATATGGAGAAGCTAACTTTCTATGCTGTTTCTGCACCGGAGAAGCTAGATCGAATTGGGACCTATTTGGCAGAGCGACTGAGCCGAGACGTTGTGAGACACCGATATGGGTGAGAAAATGTCTTATTCAGAGGTATAATTATGTATCCAGAATATTTTGTTTGTTTCTTAGACACCAGAATAGAAGCCTGGGGCCTCAGATATTTGTTTGATGAAACATATATGCCATAGAGCAGTGATGGCGAACCTTTTAGAGACCGAGTGCCCAAACTGCAATTCAAAACCCACTAATTTCTTTGCAAAGTGCCAATACAGTAATTTAACCTGTATACAGGTGGCTATGAAAGGGCAATGTCAGGTGCCCACAGAAAGAGCTCCACGTGCCACCTTTGGCACCCATGCCATAGGTTCGCCATTACTGCCATAGAGCAAACTCTAGCTTAATCTGCTTTAATCTTTCTTTTTAACAGAAATCTTGCCCAAATTTGTAGCTAAATATGTACAGTGGACCCTCATATAACAAATGGTTTGTATCACATAAAATCTGTACAACGGAAAAAGTTCTGGAGATAGGGGAAATTTGCTTAACAGAATTGTCTATGGGGCAAATCTGTACAACATAAAAATGGTCGTGATTAGGGATTACTCTGTTTTCAATGCATTTCTATGGGGAATTTGTATAAAGGAAAATTTGCTTAACATAATTTCATTTGGAACAAATTAATTCCTTTATACAAGGTACCACTGTATTTTAATATATTTTTTCTTCTAAAGCAGGGCTGTTCAACTTTGAACAGGCCAAGGTCTACTTTTCCAGCCCAAAGTACCTGAGGGCTACTACACTAAAACCTCTGCTTACGAATTTTATCCGTCCTGAGCACATGCTCATAAGTAAAAACTTTTGTAAGTAGAGCAGCAGTTTCACATAAGAATGCATTGAAAACCAATTAATCTGTTCTGGAGGGAACAGATTTTAATGCGCCATGGCCCTTGAACTGCCCATCTCGGCTGAGACAGGGAGGGGTGGAAAACATATCCCTTTACTTTTTTATTGATGGCCGGTGGGCTACTTTTGAACCCTTCGCGGGCTACCAGTAGCCCACGGTCTACCTGTTGGACAGGCCTGTTCTAAAGCATGCCTTTAAGATGCATTATATTTTAAAACACATATCATATAGATTTTGATAAAACTTTTTTTGCCTGAATTTCATTGTTAGTTTCAGCTAGAGGAAACCCTTTTCAATTAAAAATGGTGGTTTTAGCCTATAAAGCCTTAAACAGCTTGGTTCCAAGCTATTTAAAAGACTGTATCTCCCTTTATGAACCTATCTGGGAATTAAGATAATCAGGAGAGGCCTTTCTCCACCTCAGAGGCGTGTTTTGTGTGGACCCAGGAGAGGGCCTTCTCTATTACTGCTATCAAATTCTGGAACTCCCTCCCACAGGAGGCCAGGCTGGCCCCATCTTTACTGTCCTTCTGCCAGCAAAAAGCTTTCTCTTCAGGCAGGTTTTTCCTTAAACGGTTGACTAAGTGGAAACGTCTGTTAATCTTCTATGCTTGTGTTTTTAACATTGTTTTTATTATGTGCTTTAACGTGGTATTTGTTGAATGTTTTAAAAAATATTGCAATAATGTATTATTTTTAATTGACTTTGTTTCTTTCAAATATTGCAAGCAGTCTTGGATCTGATAAGCTGTTGTGAGTTTTTCCGGGCTGTTCAGCTGCATTCTGGAAGTTTTTCTTCGTGATGTTTCTATACCCCAGAGCACAGAGCTCCTTGCCCTCTGAAGATGCCGGCCACACACATCAGGAAGAAAAACTTCCAGAACACAGCCAAACAGCCCAAAAAACTCACAACAACTATCAGATCCCAGCCATGAATAGAGATGTGAAGGCCCCCCCTAAAAAACCCGGAAAAAATTGGGGGAAAAGTTTTTTTTTCTTTTCCTGAAGCCTTTTGTGTGTTTTTTTTTCCAAATAAAAGAAAAAAGAAAAAATGATTATGGAATGTTTTATATTAACACGATGAATAAAATATTTTAAGACAGGGTGTTCTAATATTTTCCAAATCATTTCTAAAAAAATATGCATAGTATCAGATTATTCTGATTTCTGTGCACTAAGGACAAGCAAGTCTTTGGTTACAAACTGAACTCTGCAATTCAAGAAAAAGATGCATTTATCTACTTAGCAGGTGCTCCTATTGTCACAAGAAAAAGAAAAAAGGATTCACTTTTGTTTTTGCATGTGGGTGGGTGTGTTTGGGGGTTTTCCCCCTGTCCTCTTCACTAAGCCTCAAAGCACCGGATGAAAATGCAGAGCAACAAAAATGATTCTGACTAAATTTCATGCCTATTTATTAAACTTAGTCTCACTTCCTTCTATACATTTCCCCTCCTTCAATTCTTTTCTCGCGAATGAGGTTTTTATCTTATTTTTATTTAATACTGTGGAGAGGAAATATGAATACTTCACTGTGGATTTTAAACATTGTTTTTCAGAGAGTTTTTTTGTTCCACATAAACAAGTAAACATTACTCCATTTGTTACTTACAATTGCAAATAAATATTATTTAAAAAGTAAATTCTGTTTGTAATAATAGTTTGGATACACTATATTTTAAAATGCTAGTTGTGATGATTTTATGCCAAGTGAAATTGTCCATAGCCATATTTTATATTCCTAACGTAACAGAATGATTTTCAAGCTGTAAAATGAGGTGGGGAGTGCTAATGGAGGATTTTTTTTCATTTCCCCCCTCAAAATCCATTTTTTCTGTGTGGGGGGGGGGATTTTTTCCGAGCTTCAAGATTTACAGAAATTTTACATCTCTAGCCCTGAAAGCCTTCGAGAATACTATCTTGGCTTCCTAATGAGAAAGTCAGCAAACAAACAAAAACCACATGTAAATAAATAATTATACGCTTAAGTTCTTGGCTCCTCTGTTCCTTCAGATACGTCTTTATTGCCATGGAGGCCCTGGACCAGCTTTTGATGGCTTGCCATTCTCAAAGCATTAAACCATTTGTGGAAAGTTTCCTTCATATGGTGGCTAAGCTGCTGGAGTCAGGAGAACCGAAACTACAAGTTCTGGGAACCAACTCAGTGAGTAAAATGCATTTAATGAAGCTCAGGATTAAAATGGCCAGCCCTAAATGGACCACAGTTACCTGTAGCTGCTACGAATGTGTGTGCCATTTATCTTGAATTGCCCTTTACAAAGAAGGGCAGTTGTGGTTTTCAGTAATGACATTGGTGACAATGGTTAAAAAACCATTGGTTAAAAAATGGTTAAAAAAAACTTCCTGTTCCAGAAGTTTTTTAACTGGTATAACATAGAATGTGGATGCTTAAAAAAAGGATCCAGAGGTGATCCAGGAAATTACCGGCCGGTCAGTTTGACATGTGTCCCAGGTGAAGTGATGGAAACCATCCTAAAATATAAAATTAATAGGCACATAGAAGAGAAGGCGCTGCTGAAGGAGAGCCAACATGGCTTCTGCAAGGGTAAATCATGCCTCACTAATCTGTGGGAATACTTTGAAAGTGTCACCAAGCATGTGCATATTGAGTCACTCAGTATTCAATAGATAACATGTTTGGAAATTTCTTAACTTGAGGCAGTTCACCTCCAAAGGTTATGCCTTTTGCGTACCTAAACCAAAGGATTTAAGTCATTGAGTTGCATATGCTCCTTATGAGTCTCGTCCCCCATTCCTCCCATCCCAGAATTCAGGGAGTCACACATAGTCCTCTTCAGTCTGCTACCCATTGTGATAGATAAAAAGAGACAAGCTTATTAGTTTAGGCTCCCTTTTATACATGAATACCGAAGAGTCAAGCTTGAATGTTGTACTTTGTTGTCTTAAGTCCAACAGTCAAATGAATGCTAAGTTTTCAATTAGTGGATGGGGAGAGAAGGCAAATTGTAAGCTCAGGTGCTGGGTGAGACGGTCTCGTTACCTTGAAGTATCATAGCACACACACACATCCCTGGAAGAAGGGCGGAATGAATAAATAAATAAATAAATAAATAAATAAATAAATAAATAAATAAATAGCAGATGATGCACAAGTCTGGTGTTTTCTTCTCAACCTCTCTCTCTGGTTATTCTAGTTTGTGAAGTTTGCGAATATTGAAGAAGACACACCTTCGTACCATAGACGCTACGACTTCTTTGTCTCTCAGTTCAGTGCCATGTGTCATTCCTACCACGAGGATCCCGAGATACAAACTGAGTGAGTCACCATGTGTGTAGATTGCATTGGGATCCATTAACGATTGTAGGCTTTTAGTTTCTTGGAACAAAGCTCATAAGAACATAAGAACATAAGAAGAGCCATGCTGGATCAGGCCAAAGGCCCATCTAGTCCAGCTTCCTGTATCTCACAGCGGCCCCACCAGATGCGTTTGGGAGCGCATGAGACTAGATATCTGTCTCCTGATACCACTCCCTTGCATCTGGCCCTTGAAGTACCCTGGTTTCTCCATCATGGTTTGTAACCTGTGATGGACTTTTCCTCCAGGAATCTGTCCAATCCCCTTTTGAAGGCATCCAGGCCAGATACCATCACCACATCCTGTGGCAGGGAGTTCCATAGACTTACAACGCGCTGGGTGAAAAAAAAATTTCTTTTGTCAGTTCTTACTCTCCCAGCCCTCAATTTGAGTGTATGTCCCCTAGTTCTGGCATTTTGGGAGAGAGAGAAGAGCTTCCCTCTATCCACTTTACTCATACCCTGCATTATTTTGTATGTCTCAATCATATCCCCCCTCAAGCGCCCTTTTTCCAGACTAAAGAGGCCCAAATGTTTTAGCCTTTCTTCATAAGGGAGGTGCCCCAGGCCAGTAATCATTTTAGCCGCTCTCTTCTGCACCTTTTCTAGTTCCACTATGTCTTTCTTGAGATGCGGTGACGAGAATTGTACACAATACTCCAGGTGGGGCCTTACTATTGTTTTGTATAAAGGCATTATAATGTTCGCTGTTTTATTTTCAATCCCCTTTTTGATAATCCCTAGCATGGAATTGGCCTTCTTCACCGCTGCCACACATTGGGGAGACCCCTTCACGGAGCTGTCCACCAACACACCAAGATCTCTTTCCTGATCCGTCACGGATAACTCAGAGCCCATTAGTTGATAGATGAAGTTTGGATTTTTTGCCCCAATATGCATTACTTTACATTTAGTTACATTAAAACGCATTTGCCATTTCTCAGCCCATTCCCTCAGTTTGGAGAGATCCTTCTGGAGGTCTTTACAATCTTCTCTGGTTTTTACCACACGGCTCATGCCAGTTCCTAAAGCTTAAGGGTGCTGTTTAAACCGTGCCCAAATTATCTCCATTTTAGTGTTCTAGGCAAGATTTGGCAGGTATGTTTACCTGTTGGGCTTGCCTCCGTGGGAGACATCTGGTATGTTTTAGTCTAAATTTCCATGAGTGGGACTATGTATCCCAGTATTCCTCACCAGGAGCCAGATTGGCTATGATTGAAGGCCAGAATATATAGAGGGAAGCAGGTTAGGAACGGCTGATCTAGCCTTCACCCCTAGTTGTACTGGATTTCTGGGAGTTGTTATCCAAGAACATCTGGAGACCCAAGGTTGGGAACGACTGCTTTAGAAGATTGAGGCAGAGATGAAATTGCCTTAAAGCCTTCCATGGGGAGTGAAGGAAGACCGGTTTGTAAAGGGGTCATGAACTACATGCAGGCATCTCTCTTTCTAGCTTTCGTGTGTGTTTATTGTGAATATTTGATTAGAACTCCCCAACTGTGTCCATTGGAATGGAATTTGTACATTTCCTGTGATCAGAAATCCTACTTTCTCAGGCTCTGTGGTAACAAAAGCTCTTCTGGACATCTCAGGGAAACACAAGCTCTATTCAAGCATTCAGAAAAAGGTTAATTTTGAAGCACAAACAGGGAGAGAACCCTATCCATGCCCTTGTCCAAGTATGTTGCTGCCTCTGAATGAAGGACAGTTTGAAGAGGATCTGATCCGTTCCATATGGATTGTATCCACCAGGAGCAGTGATTTTTTTTTCCAGGGTCCTCATTTGCACAGAGAGAATCCACATATAGCAGACACTTTCTTCTTCAGATAATCCCTCTCTGTTTCTGGAGACAACAAAATGAAGTGGAACAAGACTAGAATGCTCTCTCCACTCACATTTGGAAATGTACCATTGTTTGAATGCCTGAATATGGCTTAGGCTTCACACAGTTTAATTGCAGAGCTCCTAGTGCAAATCAAATCAACCCTGTTTGGAAGGGCCAAATATTGATTGATTGATTCATTGATTCATTCATTCATTCATTCATTCATTCATTCATTCATTCATTCATTCATAGGGCAAAATATTGATTGATTGATTGATTGATTGATTGATTGATTGATTCATTCATTCATTCATTCATTCATTCATTCATTCATTCATTCATTCATTCAATTTCTATCCTCCCCATCTCGCCAAACAGCCACTCTGAGCTGCTTACAGCAATAAAGATATATAACAGTGATAACACATAACATAAGATAAAAGCATAAAGACATAGCCTCAATGTAAATCAGCATCAGAATCAAGACTAAAATAGGGCTGCGGGCCTATATTTTCACTTCTTTTTACTGAAGTATACAGGTTTAAAAGGTAGTCCAATGAAGCAAGTAAACTTGTGAAGGAATAAAAAGGCAGTCACATCCCTTACACATTTTGTCCCTACCTGTCTGGCAGCCAGCATCTGCATAGGGTTTGTGAATATTTATGAACTGCTTTCACTGAGGATCACGTGGTCTCACCGGAGCCTTAGGGAAAGCTTTGTGTTTTGCCCTGTACCCCATGGGGAATGAGTCATCCAAACTCACAGCAACGTCTGTTGTCATAAGACAGATTCGCATGACCTCACGCTATCCACGGATGTTTACCTGATCCAAACAGGAGGAGACGTTTCCCTGAGTCCTGTTGCCAAAAATAGCAGCCACTCATTTTTGCCCTTCTTTGTACGTTCTAGGCTACCGTGCCACACACATGACACGGAAGCCATGCCTTCCTCAGTCATGCTCCACCACCATCGGTTGTCCCTTCCGTGGCCTCCAGGGGAATGCAGGATATTCTGATGCCATCACACGAGATAACAGGTT